>VKOC01000007.1:17217990-17420219 GCA_009364415.1 Spea multiplicata
TCTATACACTGTATCATTGCTTTGTCTTGTTGTACTTACGCTAACTTGATTTGAGTAGCACATGATGTACCCATAGGCTTATTCTTTTGTACAGAATCCTCCTAGCGTCTTACTGAAACTATTTCTTACCCTTGAGCCCATCATCCGCAGCTCAACTGAACATAATGACATCCAATCTGCTCAGGAAAAGAGAAAAATGGGGGAGATTTCACTTCTGATTTTTCTACTAGCCAAGTTGGCAGGAAATGTATCTGAGTGGGTTGTGGGTGGAAATCTTAGAAAAATAGATAAGAATTCCGTATAACGTATCCCAACTGACCGATCAGCCAATGGGATGAGGGCCATTATGTTCTGGCTGGTGACGGATTTGCTTTGAGCTTCTAGGCAACTGATGTTTTCTGTGTGTGTGTGTGTGTAATATCAAGGGTGTAAACACACTGCATAAACAGTAACGGGGAGGGAAAAAATGCTGCATTTCAAATGTGTGAGTAGTAATGAAATATATCTTGCTTCAAGCCAATATATGTTGTACTAATAACTCCGGAATTCATCTGCGGTGCTAGGAAGAACAGAAATAGGAATTAATATTATATGGCAAGCAAACCGCTATATATTTTCGAACATGTAATTCATTAATTGAATAACTGCTTATTTGAGAATTGATACAATATACCTTGGATTTAAATTTTGCTTTGACAACCTTGGTTTAGTATTGAAATTTTATTATTGTTTTTTGTTGTTGTTGTTTAGTGAAGAACGTGTATAAATCATTTTTATGTCATAGATTTTTTTGTGTGCCATCAACCAAAGTAATTACATAGGAATCTAGGGGGGCGTTCATAGTTTTACCTGCATCAATAAAAACAACTTTGCCACAATATTGCGCTGTTTTCTTTTTTTCTGCATTATATAATGTTTTAAGGTTGCTGCTTATTGTGTTCTATTAGAGAATCCTGACTCCTTATGATGCTGCCTGTGGTAAACAATAGAATGGTTCGGTCTAAATCACCCAGCCAGACACTCTGGCTAATAAAAGTTTATGGAGCAACGGACTTCATTAGCATTTCCATAATAAAATCTACTGTGGTGTTTTAGTAGAGAAAGTTATATCAGAAGACCAATAACAATGGCCGTCTTTAGGTCTACAGGTAAAGGATGTTATTGGAGCAAAATGTCTATGCCTTACCTGCCACACAGGAGCTTCATTAATTGTGTCCAGAGAAGGCTTTACATTTCTTCAGAGTCTCCTTTGGGTTAGAATGCATTGCAGTCCCACTGATTCAGCTCCTTGGTAAGCAATATAGCCATGAAAAATTAGATAGGACTTTCCAAACTGGGGTTACTTTGACAAAGTCGTGGGCTAAGCAATATACGGCCATATAGTGCGATGGAATCCTATAGATAGGTGTTTTTCGAATGGTATGGGTATGCTCTAAATTATTGCTGTGTTTTCTGTATTTATTGGTCTCTATTATTCTAACAGCAACCCTTGTTTTATATATTATTTGTCAATGCTTACCCGCATTACTGCATACAACACTGGTTTTAATGCTCCAAAAGAAAAATATTTTTTCACCTTTAAGTCATGAGTGGATGCAATTTTCTACGATAGGAGACAAATGTCCACAACGAAGCTTGCAAAAAAACCTTTGGTACCTTTCGCTAAATGGATTATTTAATTAAAAAAATATCAAATACACAGCCTAAGGCTTGAGTTTTCCGTCTATTCTGTACACACAGCGTGGTGTTTAAGCCTATGATGCAGATGCTTGGAAAGAGAGACAGAATGACTATAATATAGTTAGAACTTCTGCCTTTCTCCCATGATGTGCATTTTTAATAATCCCTTATTCACTTACACTCTAGGAGTGGGGGGAATTCACTAGAGCCCTTTCATAAAATATAGATTATATTTCTTCTTGCCAACTGAAATGCAGCTTTAGTATATAGTGAGACAATTCAGAAGAGTTTGTGGCTGCCAGCCAACTTGGAGTAACTTTAGATTAAAAGCCCCTAGGCTTAGTATAAGGATACAGCTTGCACAATGTATGGATATGTATTAAACATTGATACTATAGTGAGATGACCACCTGTCTATAAGAGCCTTATTTGTTTTCTCAATGGGTCTATTGGGACACCAGCGAGTCCCTTGGCAGACTGCCAAAACTATGGAAATTCTCCTTCCTCCCTCCTGATCGGTTTGAAAACGGATATCTGGTCTCATCGTTATCTAGCCTGATGAGGATTAATTAGGATCTGTAATAAAGCAAAGAGTCAAAGCCACAGGTATGCTTTCGGTTACAATTAATGCCAAAATGTTTTTTTTTTTGTTTTGATTCCGCGTAACATGTTATGTTCATAAGCAAACAGTTTAATTCAATCATAATTGAACTGCAATCCGCAATAGATCCTGGGTCTCTTGTCCTATGCTAGTCCCTAAGGCCTCATGGTTAGCCCGAGATGAAACGCAGGCTTCTATTTTAGTCTCATTCACGCAGCAGCTGGGGATATAAGCGAGAGGAAAGCGCCTAAGCATCCTGCAGTTTATTTATTTCTTGAGGATATTTATACAAGACAAATCTCAGAGCGCAAGTGTTGATATCTGTTAAGCATGAGACGGATTAGAAAGGGTTTGGCTAAGACTCGAGTATTAAAATGTCACTCTTTCTCCCCGCCGGGTCATGAAAAAATTAAACTTAATTTAGCTGTGGCTGATGGCATCTTAGAAATGGTTGTTGTTTCGACCTGTCCTAACCCGATGATTTGGATTGGAACACTATCTGTACTGTACTCTACGGCAAGCACAATGAAGAGATAAACAGTTGAATTAAAATAATAGTATAGTGACTAATTATGTTATTTTCTATCTGAACTGAGAGGGTAAATGCAATTTGTCATCCAGAGGCAAACATCATTGGACACAATCAGACCTCAGAATCGACCCTGATTATAAAAAAACCCAAAAAACTTTGAAAATAGAATCTTCTGAGTAATCAGCTGCCATTAGTGGGATCACAAATTACTCCCTAAACGTGCATTTCACTTACCATTGTCTGCGAAGCTTATCATGGGTTTAAATACCCTTGAAAATGTCAGAAACCAATGTGGTCAAACACTATTAGGGTCATTTAAATTCAGCAAATACCTATGGTCAGGCTCAGGCTGGCCATCTAGAAGATCAGACAAGTGTCCAGTGGGCCTCTTGACAATGCGTACTTATCCTTAGTATGGAAAAATATGGATATTGCACCATCGCTTAGTAGTTGTTGGCGTTAAAGTTCCAGTCCGTCCCTGCCTATGATGATCACTCTTGAGTTTTTATTGATTATGTATACTATCAGGAACAGTGATGGCCAACTCATTTTGTTGTGCTATAGAATCTTTGTGACCTTGGGACTCCTGTAGAATAAAGACCACTTTACCTCCCTGTAGCCTACTATGCATTGGCTGACCTTTTGGATGACTGTTTTAAAGAACTTTGGGTTTTCAGGCACATGCTTTATTTTTTCCCTTTTAGTTGCTAGCTGCCATTCTAGATATAGCCAGAGCAGAAACGTGGGATGAGTGTGAGGTTTTTCAAGCACACTTGCCTTGGTATTTAGTTTCAAGCAGGAGGACCACAGGAAAAGTGGTCATGTTATGCAACAAGCATACAAAACAAACCCCTTTAGGACTGCCGGGAGCCTGACTTACTCTCTCAACACTGTCTGGCCTCAAACCCGACTGAGGTCAGTTCTAATCTATAGCAAATCTAATCTTTACATCTTCTTTTTAACCATGCAACTCTAACACAATTTATTAATACACACAATTTAGATCAGCGTGTTCTTTTTCAATACCCGTAGTTGGTTTTATCTGTAGATATAATTGTTTCAACCTTGACCAACAAACATCTAAGTGCACACGATAGTCATAACACATGCCTGTATCAAACTACTTAATAGTTGTAGTCTTTATCTGTAACTCAGCTTACAGATACGAAGTCTGGATTTATGACCTCAAATGTCTTTAGAAATGAATGTATGAGAGAAGAGACGTTGGAGATTTCCAATAAAAAGATTCCGGTTCAAGGATTAAAAATAGGTCTTAATACCATAGCAGCCAATGCAATGCTAATGGCGATTGCACCATTCCATTGATTGTTATGATTATAAGACCCCATCTCAAGCATCTCAAGGTACAGGTTTGTCCATAAGGGCAAAATAACACAGAAAGCTTGTGCTATTAGATGGGACCTCCTGAATAACGAGGTCACATAAACTACACTGTGGCAGGCACGGACCAGCTATAGAACTCGATCCACCTCTGGAGTGGCAGATCAGGTGAGTGTATGGTGCTGCTGCCTAGCAGTTGCCTGGTGACAGAGTATCCTGAACATTAGTCCCTTGAAGCAGCTGCTCCAGGGGATATGGATATATGGGCCATGTTAATACAGAGTTTGTCATATGACATCTGGTAACACCACACTAAGCTCACACTTTATGGTAATGCTAATGAAGTCCTGCTTATGCTAGAAAGGACCCTTTCCCATAGACTTTAATTAAAACTGGATCATTCTATTGTTTACCATAAGGCAGTGCAATAAGAGAATGTTTGTGTAGTTGATATAACAGGCCTAGCACATTCAAATTGCCACTATGAAACTCTCATTGTTGCATTAACCCTTTTTGAAGCAACACTATGAAATATGCTACAGCTATAATAATCTAAAACAATGAGCATAGAAAGGAACCTTGCCCTACAGTTATATAGACTGTTAATGTACCCAAGCTGTCTAAGCACTGAACATTTCACAGTGGCCCTGAAGCAACACATATGCACCTACCCTAGGGTGTTGCGCCAATACACCATAATTACGTGTCCAGTCAGACTCCTCTAAGTACACACACGTCTCCAGGGGCTCTCACACCCTTCTATCCTCTCTGGTTCTTTAGTAGTTTAAATGTAGCTCTATGAATCTAAGGGAATGGAAATAATGCCCAGTTGTGTTAAATATTTAAAATGTTCTTGGAAAACACAGGGATATTTATTTTATGACTCATTTAAAATGCTAGTTGCCACATCAGTAGAATAAATAGTGTCTATTTCCTATTTTGTTTTGCTGCGAAGAATCTAGGTTACTTGAAAGATTTTGAGGTTTTAGAAAATGTGTAGAATTGCCCACGCAACATAATTGGACTTTGTTCATAAATAGAGATGATCTCTGAAAATGGGTGGAAAGTCACAATTATATCTCATAAGCATTGTCGCTTTCAGTGCACATGTAGACAGTGCTAGCATCAATAAGTAGGTTATAAAATAGAAGGGTTGCTTCTGGGCCTGTTAACACCTCGGACACACTATTAACACCGTACTTAGTAGATTTGGGCGCCGGTGAAGTCTTTGTGTGAAAAAACCTTCATATGTTACAAATATTTGTTTAGTTTTGGGCGAATATTTGCAAACATATTTTGTATTCGTTTTTTTATATAGTGTTATACATTAGTTTCATTCATAAGTTTGCTTCTAGCGATTTATATGAATGATCCAATGCTGTTCCTCATTCATAAAACGAACCCATGAATGAAACAAATGTATAAGACTGTAACAGTTAGCAGCAGCATTGACATAGCTGCATTCATTTCACACTAAAGAATGAATGGGAAAGGGCAGCTGCTCAGGTTCTTCATCGGTTGATGCCAGACGAGCCCCCTGTCGGCAACCAATAAAGTCGCTCTTAGAGACCTTTAAATCCTGGCGCCAAAGCCAGGAAGACTTAAAATAGACTAGAGGCAGTGACTTGTATGGGGGAAGGGGCCAGAAAGATTAGCTAGGCTAGCCTAGTATATATAGGAACATGAACATGAAGAAACGAATATTGTAAATGTTGTGAGTCTTCGTGTTAGTTTATCCGCGCCATGTTTGTTTGTTCGTTACTCAGTTTGACAAATATCTTCGTTTTCATGTTTTCCCAAATACGAATGCACAAGTCTAATACATATTACAGTATTTTGGCTTTACCTGGAAATGTTTTAAGGATACTCACAGGTTCCTGTCTTACCTTAAGAGAAGTAGATATCTTAATAATCTGTAATAGCACTCGTTTTCTTGTGGCAGATTTACTTAATAACTCTAGTCTTAGGTATGAATGATATTTCCTAGATTACAGAGTTACAGATTCCTAAAGTAAAATGTAACGATTTTAGTATTTATCTTTACAATCACTAAGTATGTTGCTAATTAGCATTCCGTGAAGGGTCACCACTAGCAAATCCTAACAGTAATGGTTCTAGGTATTAGATCTTCCACTGATTGTAGAATACTTTTGGAGGACAGTCTGATAGGTATGGGAATACATTTTAGCAACCCCGGGGATTAAGGGATTTTTCACACTCATTACAAGTTTTTACAATTTCATAGTCCAGAAGTATATGAAAAGTGTCTAGGTCACCTCCCAAGACCCTCTCTAAAAACACAGCTGGCCCATCTAAGGTTTCAATATTTTTAAGTTTGATATTTAAAAGATCTATGTATTTTCTAAGGTTTGTGCTTAAGAAACACATACTATAGCTGTGAACAGATAAAAAGAAACCTCAAAAAACAGCATACAGTACACAGAAACACTGACTCTAGAAGCTCAGATCTGGAAATGTTTCATGGTTTAAATGAATTGAGCTCTAAAAATAATATTACTTTTATTGCCCACCTGGACTTCACACTGAAGCTGAAGGGGTAAAATTAAAAAAAAAAACATGACCCTCACAGCTTGGTCCCTTCTAATCCAGGTCATCTGCATTTGGCCGCATTGCTGTTGAGATGACTGAGTTCTGTAAAACTATCTATCCTATGTATGTTTTGGTGTGTCCATAATAGAATTGTGCATTCAGATTCATAAGAATTGCAAATTTACAGAATTTTGGCAAATTCTGTGATTCGTACGGAGCCACCAAAATGTGGCCAGATCCCCCACACACAGAAAGTGGACGAAAACAAAGCAAAAAGCTCAGAAATGTTATCTGAACTTTTCGGGCTCTCTCAATGCTTCCGGTGACGTCTTTCCCCCCTGATTCTCCGATGCAGAAATGCGGACAAAGATAGACAATAGAAGATGAAAGAGAGAAGATAAAAGATAAAGAACAAGAAGATGCGAAGTGGTTGGCAGAAGTGGTCAGCAGAAAAGGTAGGGAAACATTGAGAGAGCAAGAGCATGAATGAGAGTGTTAAAGAGTGAGTGTGAAAGCGTGAATGGGGGCACCAGGCAATACATTTTGTTCCCCAATTAAAAATGCCCCCCCCCTCTCAATTTGCATCGGAACTGAAGGGCAGGGAACATAAAGGGCCAAAAGGAACTGAAAAATGTTTGTCCATAATTTGTCTAGTGCATAATTATCTAATCACATTTTATTCTGTTTGGTCTAAAGATATTACAAAAAAACAAATAATCTGCATGGTTGAAGTCTTATATGATAAAACCTCAAGATTCATCTGTGGGCTGGTTCTTTGAAGATTCCTCACTATTTGATTAAAAAAATATCTATATGCTACAGGGCTTGTTGTGTCCCTTGTGCCCTATTTAGCATCTGCTGTGCACCCCAGCGCAGCCAGCAGTGGAAAACAAGCCACCAGAGGATAGGTTTGATGGAAAACAAAGCTATTGATGCGCTAAAGCCATCAGGCATCAGAAAATCCTTAGAACAAGTTCTTGCTGACTCAAGGCAACATCACTGCGTATCTTTTTCATTGTTGAAAAGCTACTTTTATGCCAATACGCAAAAATGGAACAAAATACTATGCTACAAAGTATCAAAACGTCAGGGAATTGAATCCCAGCTACTTAACCAACAGAAAACAACAGAAAAATAGGACAAAAAATTAGAACTGAAAATTGAATGAAACTATTAAGTATAGGAATTCAGTAACTTAGATACAGATGCTAATGATTACACGTGGCTATTCTTTCTTTCATTTATTGAATCTCTGATTTTAATAGTTTCATTATATCCAGCAACTGAACACCAGTTACAGAGTCCTTATTACTTACACACTTTCAAGAGATTCTCAATTGTAGCCTTCTTTAGGTTTTTTTGCTTTATTATTTCTATTTCTTTTCTTTTGCCTAAAGCTGTAATGTATAGCGTATGTACAAAGCACCGTAATAAACTATGTTTGAATTCAGCATGCAACCTCCAATGGTTAGACCTCCTGCACAATGTTAAGACATTGTATATATTGCATAGACATTATATAGGGTATAGAATTCCACACTTGGGTTTAGCAGAGAAATGTATTTACGGATTTGCTTGAAGTTGATATTTCATGTCTCAGCCACAATATCATTCTATTTTTAATTTTGTAATCTATACAGTGATACAAAGACTTTGAAAAAAGATTGGAACTAATTAACTCACAGTCTTCTTACTATTTGTAAAGCTTAGACACATTTAATGCAAAGTGATATCAATGTAATTACAGTATTTCTAAAGTTTTTCAAATGGCATTATCATGTTTTTGGGAGTCTCTATATAAGTTGCATGACCAGACACATGGTGTGACATCTTATGTCAAATAGGTCCATTCCAGATTTTTGCATCGAGTAAGCAATAAACAAGATATTTACTGGGACAGAAGTGACGCTTTTATCTTCCCTCTTCATTTGTTTCTTAACACAGTGCAACACCTTACTTACCGTACATGTCAAGTATGCAAAAGTTGACTAGAAGCTGCTCATGAGCTACACCTTTCACCAAAAATATGGCAAAAGGGTGAAAGATTAATGGGAGTTACTGTGCATTTACAATAGGAGAACTGCTCAGACCATAGAATGTAGGCATTAAGCTATTTCAAGTCTCTGCACAAGTACATTTCTCAGATATTGTAGTATATAGTAACATAACTGTGAGAGTATCAGAGGATGCCAATATAACCAAAAAAGTTCCAGAGGATATATAATGACATCTTATGGGACCCCTTAGCCAGGCAGGCTAGTTGGAGATTAGGCAGTACACATTGTACACATTGTTAATTGGGTTATAGAGGTGATTTCATTGGCTTAATTTGATACTTCTCGATAGCACTTAACTACGCTAACCCTTACAGCAACTCACATGATCATTAAACGTCAAGTTAAATTGAGTGCTGTTGATCAGGGCTTTGTAAGTCTCCCAATAAGTTGCCGTCAAGATGAACTCAAATGCTTCTGAATTGCTCTTGAATGGTGCAAGATCAAATTGGAGTCCATCATGCGTGTCTTTCAGTCATGTTGGTGCTATTTTCTTAGCCTTATGGAGTAAAATGGTGATCTGCATGAACAAGCTTCATCCTGAAGGAGTCAAATTGATTCTGTTGAGTTGAAACCCTCATAGATACACAAATAGTGAAAAGCAGCCCTATCCGAGTTGGCAGTTGAGTGAACTTGAATTAATGTATGGTTGAGTTGACTGTAGGGAACAGGCAAGTTGTTCAGACTCAGTGAACTCAGTGAAGCTGTCCTGGCCATGCTGACATTTTTTGTCAACCAGATACAAGTGAAGTGTTTGTGAATAGACCCCAGAAAAGTGTATGCCTCCAACGGCACAGATCTCTTATGTCAGTGAGGCTCTAGGTGTCTGAGACTCACAAATCCTTCTGCTTCGCTAGTGGATCAACCTGGTGATCTCCCGCAAGACAACCTACCCTTACACACAGAGGTGCAATGGTGGCTCTGATAAATGGTGGCAAGGTGAGATGCCAAATAATTGGTTCTCAAGGCTCCATATACAACTATGTATTCCTATGATGTGTAATACAGTATATGTTGGCACTTTATAAATAACTGATGATAGTTATCTAGATGATAAAAAAATCAAAACTGAGGCTGCCCTGGAAATGAGTCAAGAAATGAATAATAATAATACAAAAAAGAATGATAGCTTTGAGGCAACAGACTGGAACGCTGACATTCCATTGCACAGTCTGTCTGCGGAATTCACTTAGCATCTGCGTTCTAAGTAGGTTCATTTTAAAGAGACACGTTCCATTTAGTAATCAGGTACTGAAGCAATACAGAGGTGTGAAGAAATTCTTGCAGAGCACCAGCATAATAACACACCTGTAATATTGATTTATAATCCTAGTTCACATTTGCCTCATACATTCCAAGTGGCAGAAAAGAGATGTTATAGCGTGATACACATTTCACATACAACACAGATAAGTGCTGGTGTATGAATAATGTACAAGGCTTTGTGTCACTGTTTGGAGAAGCCACTTAATCATACTAAAGAATAATGGCATTGGTACAAGATCACCACATTCTGCATCACTTAAAGCTACTCACTTTGCTATTGTTATGTGAACAGCTTTAGAAATGTTCTGCAGAACATCCCTCTTAATCAATATGTGCTTCTTCTAGGCAAAAAAAAATGCATCCTTAAGCATTTGATCCAACATATGATTCTCTTGGTTCTTTTGGGCTACAATTCACATAAGCTTCATATATATATATATATTGACTGTGAGCTCGCAAGAGCTCAACCTTCTTCTCCATATGTATGTGTTAATGTTATTGTCAATTTATATATTTTGAAGTTACCAATGGTAGTCGAAATGTACCTAGGGGTAACAAGCCAGCCAGGACCAAAATCGCAAGAATCGAAATACTGACCAAGAAGAAGATTGTGAGCCAGATCAATTATGGCTCCTTGTCCATTTTGAGGTTTTGGGCTCAACTCCCAATTATACAAGGCTTTGGGAAGTCTATAACGTATACGTGGAGTTGAGTTTGATGACCTTTGTTGCCTTACCCTGAAATAGTTGTAAACGGGTTGTATCAGACCGACACGCTCTTGGAGAGTTTTGCATTCAGGAACAAAATTCGCTCTCTCACGCTCTGTCTCAATATCTCCCAAACTTCTCCGAGGACCACTTCCACATCAACTCTTCCCATGTCTTCTTACTTCGTCCTCTTCTCTGTGAACCAGGCCTCCTGATCCACTTTTGCGAAAGTGCGAAGCCTCCGGACACACTCTCTCCCCTGTCTGGGAGAGGCTGTCCCTGTGACTTCATTCTTTCGCGTAAGTGCTTTGATAAGCAAGAATAATGCAGATTGTTGGAGAAGGAGACGTTTTTCTGCACCTCTCTTTCTCCGCAAATCTTTCTGCATTATTCTGTCCTATCGGGGTACTTCTGCAAAAGAGCCACAGGGACGGCTGACAGGAGACAGGGACACTGAAACGGTTGACAAAGAAGGTTTCGCTTGTTTCGTTGGGGTCCCTCTTTGATTTTGGACATTTGTAGGAATTAGTGAAATTGGCAAATGGAAATTTGGACCAATCCAAATGCACAAACCTAGTTAATATCCCTCTAGGCACAGTGAGACAGTTGGCCGATTTGCCATTTTGATGAAAGGACTACCAGTTTCTTTGCTTTAATAAATAGGCTTTGTACATCAGAAAATACCAACACATTTCAATCACCCTCTCATGAATATCTTTAGCAGCCATTGCCAATCCTGTGAAAAATCCTAATGAAAAAGTAATCCCTTACAAAACCTGGTCTATGCGAAGGCTATGTGGCTAAAATCTACAAGGAGTCAGCAAGGAGCCTACAACATGCCGAACACTAATTTCAATGATTGATCATTACTTAAAGGCAGTTCCAAATCCCTTCATTCCCACAGTATTAACTGGAGATTTTTTTTCCAGAAGTATTCGTTTGTAATTATTCCCTATATCAGCCACAAGGGGAGACGAGACGTATATGCTGACATAATGGAACCCGATCTAAATGATAATTTATCACTGCTCGTAGAAATTACATTTCAGTTTAACAATTAAGTGAAATTTAAGACACATCTGCAGAAAGCCCAAAACACTTAACAGTGAATAATTAACAAATGCAAAATAGATGACTTTTGTTGGTTCATCTGACAATTATACTTAAAGTATCATCGAAGTTAAGGAGCAAATAGGAGATAAAAAAAGTAACGTTAGACGTAAAAATGATAGAATTAAGGATAATGACGCTAAAACACATACAAGATAATGACAGCGTATCTGCTAGCGAGGGTACAATACATTGAAACCATATATTGCTATTTTTTAATATGTAGCCAATTTAGTTGTGGAATTTATGTTGAACAACAGTCCGAGTGGTACTTAGTAAGACTGTTCACCAATGACAAAGTTTCAGTATGGTGTGTTAATGAATTCACAAAAAACAATACAAGGTTGTGATTTATGAGGTCAGTGCTTCTCCAATGGCGGGCTTTCATGACCATAATTCTGTTTAACCACCGATGAGTTATATGTGACTTGCGATAAGATGAGGAATCTATTAATTAACTATGTACTACGAGGTAATATAGTTCCTCTGTTAAGTAAATGTTTGTACAAGGCTGTGCACCTTGTATGTGGAGTGGGCCATATCAGCACAGTGGTGACTCTTCTGCACATGCTTAGTCCTTTGCCCTGTAATATATGTGAGAAAAATTGAAATTTAGAAAGGTATAATGAATATATACAATATTCTCTGTAAAATGAGAAAACAGTGTCCTAAAATTGCACTGATCATATTTCCTATACATAGCAAATAATAAGTAAATTATATTTTTTTCCTTATTTTTTTTAACTTCCAAAAATCTTAATTTACTTTACAATCAGTTTTGTCCTATGAAATCTAGAAATGGCTTATTGCTTTGTATTCTTATTCAGGTCACTCTGGGTCTATATTAATGAAATAATATATCACTATGCTGTTCTGTCATTGCCTTTGGATTACTGCTTTGCTCCAGTGCTTTGTGAATTATGTCTTTGTTGTTGTATATACATCTTCCAACCACTCCAACAGAACATGAAAAAAGGCCACTCTGATGATAGATATAGATGTTTTGAGCCACAGAAGGACATTCAATTCTAAAGGTTGGAAACTAACTTATGTCAAGGGAGCGTAGCTGTGTTATCTCTGTTTCTGCATATCTCATCTGTAATGTCTATAGAACCCTAGGAAAAAAAAAACTATATACCCATAGAGGGGAAACATCAACAGTTAGCATATATCCTAACAGTCTAAGTTTTCATTGATTTTCCAGCTGTCCCAGGTAGATGAACAAATGTCCTGCTTTTGCGGGCAGTGGGGAGCATAGGTTGATTGAGGGGAACCTTTGATTAGCCTGGGGAAGTAAAAAGCAATGGAGGTCCATGCACTAAAGACCTCTATTGCATTTCCCACATAGCCTCCTTGTTCGAGTATGGTGAAGGGATAGCCATCATCCTGTCTACATCTGGGTACCTCCCCTCTTCTTGCAAAGTTCCGCCCAATTTGGACACCTGAAATGTTGGGGGTATGAGTTATAAATATGTATATATGTGTATAGATAGATAGATATACACTGATCAGCCATGACATTATGACCACTGACAGGTGAAGTGAATAACACTGAGAATTTTGTTAATCAAAAGTGGTCCAAGGAAGGAAAAACTGTGAACCAGCGACAAGGTCATAGGCACCAAGGCTAATTGTTGCACGTGGGGGCGAAGGCTGGCCCGTGTGGTTAAATCCAACAGACGAGCTGCTGTTGCTCAAATTTCTGAAAAGGTTAATGGCGGTTCTGATAGAAAGGAACACACAGCGTATCTCAGTTTGTTGTGTATGGGCCTACATAGCGGCAGACCAGTTAAAATGCCCATGCTGACCCCTGTCCACTGCCAAATGCGTCTACAACGGGCACGTGAGCATAAGAACTGGACCGCGGAACAATGAAAGAAGGTGGCCCGGTCTGATGTATCACGTTTTCTTTTACATCACATGGATGGCCGGGTGCGTGTGTGCCGCTTACCTCAAGAACACATGGCACCAGGATGCATCCATGAAGGCAGCACCTCGCAACTTACAGGACTTAAAGGATCTGCTGCTAACGTCTTGGTGCCAGAAACCACCTTCAGAGGTCTAGTGGAGTCCATGCCTGCACGGGTCAGGGCTGTTTTGGTGGCAAAAGTGGGGCCTACACAATATTAGGCAGGAGGTCATTATGTTATGGCTGATCGGTGTGTGGGCCAATCGGCAACTTTGCTACAGTTTTCTATATGGCGATATATATTTAATTGTACAGAAAACATTCATTCATGCTGGATTGATGCAAAATGCAATAAATTGTCAAGATGCGTTTTGCAGCAGAAATGTTGGTGGTAAAAAAAAAATGAAGAGGAGGCGGGTAAAGTCGGAGACAAGAACAGTGCAGATGTAAATTTCTTGGATGCCTTGTTTTTCCTGTCGCTGTATATATCATGGTGGGAGTGGGGGGTGTTTAGAAACCTGGAAAGAAATACAAATTGCTGTGCAGATGGATAACAGCAGTCGGGTGAAAAAAATGTTAAATGATTTTTTTTTCTTCAATTAGAATTTGGAAGAAGGAGAAAAAGATGAGGCACCAAAGGAGAAAAAATGACTGCAATATGTTTCCAGAATTTTCCAGAATCATTGGCTGTAGAGCTGTAAAACAGAAAGGATAAGTTATTGCGTTTCGGGAAAAGCACTGTTCCATTCAAGCTTCAGTTTATTGTGATATTTGGACCAGTTACAAATGCAGGAAAACAGATGGCTGTAGATTAACAGTGAAGGGATAACTAGCCCTATTTTTACAGTTTTGTACTTACTAAATGTGTTAATTTTAGCATATTTGGGTACCTCCCAAGTGTGCGTGTTTAGGGTGTACAGTCCCTCATTGGAACTTAAGTCCCCCTGTCTCCCTTTCCTTCTTTTCTTGGACCTCAGAATCGCTGTTTGACCATTTGAAAGGCGAGCAAGAAGGGAAGGGAAATATAAAGAGTAGGGAGGGTAGAACCAGCAGTGAGCCGGCTACGGTTTAGTGTGACCATGTAGCCAACGTTATAACATCTCAGGGGTGATCTCAATAATAACAAAACTCTCTGCTTCGGACAAGATATACAATATGTCAAAGAGAATACAGAATGAAAGGCAAAAGCGGTGAATATGGTTTTGTTACATAAGTTACACCTAAAACTTGCCTGTGCCTTTTCAAACTTTCTTGTCGTAATCTGTTGCCCTATTATCTATGTGAGGCTTGCTCCTGATCTGCGCGTGAGATATCTGCCCAAATCTATTTAATTTAATTACGCCTTATTGAACACATGCACAAATGTGTACTCAAAAGCATATATGCCACTGACTTTGGCTTGTGAACTTGTATGTTTTTGTGTGTTTGTCATACGTTGTGCAACTTCCAGGAAAGCAGAATGCTTTTCAATAGTCCTCACCAGGGTCTTAGCTGGTTTGACCCATCAGAAGGTACAAAATAAGTCTCCATTTATTTCACACAACGTGTGATTCTTTTCTATCTGTAGCCAGCACAATCCATATGATTTCACCACTTTACATATGGATATCTTCCCAATATGCCCAGTCATTTGGTTACTGATTCTGAACCAAATCATATAAAATGCATTAATAAACTGCATTAAGCATACAACTTTACAACTATGTCCTGAAGGCTACATGTACAAAAAAAATACGGTATATTCAGGTAGCAATGAAGTTAACAGTGCCACTCCTTGTCTTTTCCCACCAAGTCTTCTTCTCCATGACCTGAACCATTTCTGACCACCCTCAGAACCAAGTCTTCCCCTTGTGAAATGTGGAAGGGTGTGAACTCCCTGGGACACCCGGGACCAATTGCGTTTAAGCACATGTTTAATATCTTTTGATTAATTGTTCCTAATTCCAAAGATCTGCTACCTTACAAAAATAGAATAAACACACCACCCATGTTTTCTGGGACATTTAACATGCTTCTGATCAGCGCATGTAAAGTGCTGCCCCCTGCAGTATATGGATTCTCTTTTGTGCGCTTATACCTCTCACATACTGCAGGGGGCAGCACTTTACATGTGCTGGGGTGTATGAAATGTATTTATGCCCTGAAAATATGGCTGATGTGGTCATCCTTTTACAAAAGTTCCATATTTTAAGAACTTTATTTCTTAACACATGTAAAAAAAAATGTAAATTTTGCGTTTTGAATGCAGAAAAAAAGTAATCTTGATCTGAAGTACTTTATGTAATAGAAAATTTTACACAAACCTTATCAAAGAACCATCTGGGCCACCCTCTCCCAAAGCATTTATACATTTCCCATGAGCCAAGATCCTGTTTGATCTAATTAGGCACTTTGACCATGCTGTCTGTTCTGTGGCTGACTGAGTGGAAAGATGCAACAGACGGTCTGCTTTGAAAGAATTTAAGAAACTGGAAGAATTTTTCCGTCAACTTTTTTTTTCATTTGGGAAAATAGAACATGGCATTTATGATAAAAATTGTGAAATGATGAGGATGATATGCACAATAATAATCTCACGTAGATTGACAAGAGGTATAAAGCTCCAATTGACATGGGGTATATATTACAGTTCTTCAGGGTGACATTTATAATATTGTTTCATGGGAAGAACCTTCAAACTCTGTTATAATTAAAAAACTTGAAGAGCAAGTCTAACACGGACCCTCTAAAATAGACTTTAACTGAAATCCAAAAATTACAATTAATACACGGTTCCCACCAACCCGTCCTTTAATACTTCAAGGATCATCCTGAGGGACACTTTGAAAGGACCTGAGGACCAGAGGTGGTTCATCAACTTTTGTTTCATAAACTCTACTCGGACACATCCTGGATAAATGCATCTCTATAGCAAATACATGTGTCTGAACCTATATGTCTTTAAACTTTTGGCCCCTGCTGTCTGGGCACCCTTGAAGTCTGTAAATAGGGATTTGGGGTAATGGGGTAATTTTTTAAACACATTGTTTCGTGATGCCCTCATTATCTCTGTTAAATGCTTCTATGTCGTATGCTAATATCAAAAATAATGAATGCATTCAAGAAGAAATACCTTAGGCAGGAACAAAGTCAGAGCTTATTTTTTTAAAAATAGAAGGTTCTAGTCACCTAGCAACCCCCGACCATGGAATATTACTTGGAAACCTAATTCCACTTTCCTCTCCACTCACATTGTGACAATCATGCACTCTAAAACCTGACAAGGTTCTACCAATTAACCTAAACTGTCTCCAAGATGTCCCGGCCCAACAGGGTTAATTGCTTTTGCATAACCCTTTTGTAGATGGTATTTGCTGGCTAATATCCAGGCTCAGTGGGCTGAATATGTTAGAGATGGATATTCCATACCGCTACGGGAACTGCTATTTTAGTCTTTTCATGTAATAAAATCCTAGAATATGTGCCATTTGTATCGCCTCAGCAATATTCAGAGCCAGAAGCTCCATTTGTATTCAAAGCAACTAACGTGTCTGTCACTGCTTGGTGCACTACGGGTCTAAAATCCTCAGGGAAAGTTGCAGCTGTCAAATTGACTTCCATCACTTCTTCCCGAGCTGAGAGACAAATTATGCAGCCTGCCATCTGACTAGACTCAAAGATCGAACCCACAATTTCTCAGTGATAGATCTCCCGGCTCCAATTCAAATTATTACTTTATCCTCGGTGTAAGTGAATGCCTGGGAATATATTTACTTTCCCTTTAGATGCATTTAGCAGGTAGGAGGACGTGTTAAACAGACTCGGAGAAACGCTTGGAATAATGTGGAAGAAGGGCAAAAAAGATGAACATTAGGTATTCAGTTGTGTGATTCTAATGGGAAAAACTGCAATAGGATTGGAATACATTACAAACCGCTGAACGGGAGAACTGGCTAAATCGGAGTTTACAATCTCTTTTGCTGCATTGCAAATCCCACCATTACCAGCCAACCCTTGGTTTCTCAAATAAAATGACATTATTATTATTATATTATGTTCCTCGTCCTTGGCAGTGCTCGTAAATAGGTATTTTTATATTATCAATAAGGAATTGTTTGGTATTGCATAGTAATTGCATTGATATTTAACTCTTTATGGCGTTTAATGTAAATGACCAATCCCGTTGTAGTCATGAAAAAGAAAAAATTTAATTAACAAAGTATATTAGTTGCTTTTAAAAATGTACCCTTGCTTTTTGAGACATTGTTGGTATACGTCAACTGTGCATGTGCCAGACAAGACGATGTGTATATTGCTTCACTAGTCCCTTTTCTTCTTCAAGAGGAAAACAAAGACAATCACCAGGAAAGATCTGTATCACGTTACACTAAAAGGATAGCGATACCTTTCATACTTAGGGACGTGTACAAAGGTCAATACTATTTTTAAAACACAGTGCTGTAAAAATAGGAAGTCCTCCCCTTGTGTTACATGTAAAGGCAGCCTCAGGATTGAGTGGCAGTTTCACATGCTAACAGGGCTCCATTTACATATCACGTGCCCCTTGTTACGTGAACTTTGATGCGTCTTGACCCCTTTAAATCTTAAATGAGTGATGAGTATTCATTCCTTACTTGAACAATTGCTAATGCCAGTTTAAGTGTGCTTAAACAGTTCTTGATGTTTTCGGTTTGCAAGTATACCCCACTAGTAATTCCTGCGTCATTGAGAGGCAGAAGGCCTGCTGTCCCTGCGAAGTACATCTAGTTTCCGGCAGAATGCACCAAGGAGTAACTAAACCGATGAACTGTTAAAGGCATTGAGTCTGAGGAATACCCTTGGCATCCACTTATGGGGTTTCTAACCAGTCTTCACCTGTGACCTCCAGGTTTATTGTGTTGCCCTATGATGTCTTCGCTTCAGTGCTGTAAACACCATTATTATTATAATTATTATCTTTTATTTATATAGCGAGGCCCTGGTGCCTCATACCAGGATCTTGGCTTTTTTTAACAACCAAGTTTTCATAAGGTAAAAAACTGTGACGACTTTGGGTCACAGATCCAGGAGTTATGAGCATACCTGGGAACTTCTGGACTCTGGCTACCCCAAGCCTCTCCTCTGACATCAGTGGGCAGTCCCGTGATGTCAGAGGGAGGTCTCCATGATGTCGGTGGGAGTTCCCCTGATGTCAGTGGGAAACACCCCATTTTAAGGGAAAATAAGCAAAACTTTGAGTTGCCAAATGTAATAAGCTAGTAACTGTGCGAATAGTTCTGCGTGACATAAGGAAGAGTCTATAAGGGTTTTAGGTACTCTGAGTGCACAGGGTATGACCAAAGTGATATATAAGGAATCACATTTCAATTAAACCAAAAATGTATGCTCTCCTCCTATAATAATGTGGCTTGGGTTGGCTTTCTGATGGATTGATTCATTTTGGAATGCGGTATTATGTCTGAAACTAGAATTTTTTGCAAATGCATTAATGCTGGCATATCACTTTGCTATTCAGAGTAATTTTCAGAAATCGGCAAGAGACTGTTCCCTGTTAATTTGCAGCTGATAATAAGTATGCCTTCTTCTTGAATTTTATATTTCCCACAATGACCCAAAAACCAGAGAAGACCTCTTGAGTCATCCACTCAAGTGCCAGCTGATTTCACGTGAGAGGTCTCATTTCTGATATGATGTTTTCCCCCAAGATAACAAGTTAAGGGACAACTGTCGCTGTAAGACCTTTGAGAAAAATTAAGATCCCAAAGTGTCTCAATGTTGTACTTTATAATGATTTACCTCTTAATTACTTACTCAGAAATGATCCCCCTTCTCCTTGCCTTAGCCTTTCACCAGTGAACCAACATCATTCAAACGAGAAGGAAGAAGTAACTTAATGAAGATGAATATTAAATACTCATGCAGAGAAAGGGAGAAAATATGTATATATTAATTATTTTAATATATAACTACAACTACATAGGTTTGTATAGCATACTATAAGATTTCTGAAAAGTGTTTCTGGACCAATATATTTTTTATTTCTGACGGTGGATATGATCAATATTAATGGATACTTATTTTTAGCATTCCTTTACTGTATATGTACCATACTATTTTATATTTTTTATTCTTTAATACTTTATCATGTGTTTTTACAATGACTGCTTTGTGCTTGTATTTAAATGGTACATTTATTTAAGCCCATTTTATATGAGGACCCCTACAAATGGAATGGAGATACTTGATTCACAATGTAATAACATTCTCGCACATACCCCCTGTAAATTTTTATAATCAGCAATTTTTATTCCTTGTTTCCTTCTAGTAATGTAGTCAGTGACCCAGCCATGATTTGGACAAATGAGCTTATTGATTGCATTAGATTGATCCTTGTTAAACACTCAAAAAAATCAATGAAACATTTATAAGAGACATTCAGAGCACTGAGTAAAAGTCCCGAATATCTTTAAATAGGAACCCATTAGTAAAAAACTATGAATGTATAATATCATGGTGTGTTAACTTCTAATTGTGGTGACCTGATATGTTTGTACCGAGTATGGTACAGGGGACACTTTGACAGATGCTATGTGGGCCAGTAGGGCCGATTGCTCACCAATACTACTCCTACATCGGCATATCGGGTCCTGCAGTGTGTGGCTGCTGGCTGTGTGCGTATAAAACCATTACGTGCGTATCCAGACGGTTGCATTTGGACGCCGGCAGCCACACATACTTCATTTGGCAGCTGCCAGGGTTGCCTAGTAATCCCCGGCAGCCGTGTCTGGAAACAGTAAACAAATGACTACCAGTACCTGCCATAGAAACTAGAGATGTGTAAAAAAAAGATGTGCAAAATTTCTTGCTTACAATTTGCAAGTTTACTAAGTCAACCTGAGAACTTCCCAGGGTAGGCAATGATGAGCTCTCCCTCTTCTCAAGAAGTAGCAAAAGCATAGATGGCTCATTCCCCCCACCCGTATTTTGCCTGTTAAATGCACTATACATTTCATGGGTTCTCCAACCTCGTGTTTTCAAAAAGTTTTCAAAGTATTTCCTTTTTTTTTTTAGCAATTTATGAGTTTAATCCTCGTGAAAATCTTGTGTGGTCATTAGTAGATGTTATCTGTCTGGCAGGTGTTTTATAATAATCTTAAGAATCTGTCAATACCCTCATTAATGAATGTAAAGAAACATACAGAGATCACTGTGATACATGATTTTCCCCTCTGGCAGCTCCATAACATCTTATTCTCGTGCATCATAATGGTGATTTATGCACGGCTATCATTATGACAACAAATAATAATTAGTAAATATAACTCTCTTGAGCTGACATTTCTCTAGAATTGGAATCCTTTATTAAATATAATAATAATAATAATATAAATAACATAAAACTATTGAGGGATATTATGGTGTTCACATGAGCACAGGTTCTACTGTCACTTGTGGGGACTGCATCATCACTAGAACTAGTTTTTTGTGACTGTGGCAAATAAAGTTGTTTGAAATATGGTCATGTGACTAGAGGCTATACTGTTGCCTTGGTACAATCTGCTAGTGGCATGCAGCCATTTTAAAGTAGAGTTCCAAGAGACACAGACCAGGGATGATATTATATTTCCCTTTGTGGTCATTTCTAGGCCCAGGGTCAGATGCCCCACAGTGCAGACCAAACAGAGTGGGCACTTTGGGAAGCAAAGGGGGAGATGCTAAAAAATAATAATTATATGTATAATAATAATTATGTCCGTTAATGCCTATACTTGGTTGCCCATGCTTTAAATGCTAAATACTTCATACCCAACTGGTTCCACTATGCCCTACCATTGCCAAGACATTGGGAAATCTTTATGGTTCGGGATAGTTTTGGGGGTTAGGGAAAACTTGGATTTAAGTCAAGCCTAGCCTGCGAGCTTAGGTGTATGAGCTTAATTGTAAAAACTCTGATTATTGGCATGCCATAATGAAAAACAAGTGTGTTCCAGTGAGTTTTCATCTTACAAACTCCACATCCATGCCATGGGTGAACCTGCCACACCAAGAGACCCAGAAACCCACAATATCTAACAGCAGATTTGCTCCAATTTTCTCAAGACTCTGGAATCCTAGCATGACAAACCCAAACGCACTAATGCAAAATCACTTCCACAGACATAATCAGTCTGTTATTCTAGAACATTGAACTTTTAAACAATATCTTTGCTTAATGAAAACACTTAATTTATGTACCTATTCAGATATGTCTGTCTAAACCGAATCTCATTGCATTGTCTCTTGCAATAAAAAAATCTCTTTAGCCCCCCTTCACTTATATCATTTAAATGACATGTTTATTGCATATGTTCCTAGCATCACTATATTGATTCATGGGGTGAATATAGCTTCAGGTTTGCTTTTGATACATCATTGCAAACATATTACATGATTTATTGTGTATCTGGGGAATATTTCAAATAAAACACAGCTACAATGCCCTAGCAACCTGAGTTATGAGTTTATTATATCAACCTGTCCTATTTAATAGGCAAACCTGGAAAGTTCCAGGCTCTGGCTCCCTCTCCTCAGGTAGGCCAGAGACATACCTGGGGCAGAGCTAATGGCGTTGCTGGGCGGGTTGACTAGCACCAGCCATTTTATATTTGAATGATGTTTAAACACCACTCCTGTGGCCCGAAGATATGGAAATAGGGTGTCATAGCAATAACGTGTCCTGAAAATAAGCTTCTAGCATAACTTAGTTAACTTATTGTTAACAACTTAGTTACATTATTAAAATGGCCTTCACTTGCGTTTTTGTTCATCTAGGGGAAGATGAGATCTGTGTAAAAGTGGTGTTATTAACATATCTAATCAATTAACTGCCGTTACGTTCTCTTGTTTCTTCTTCACACGCCTTTACAAAAGCCTTTACAAAAACTACAACAATTAGCAAATTAAAAATAAGGAAGAGATCACTTAGTGAAGAGGAATAATCACGCATTTCCTATGAACAGAAAATTAAGATGGCTGCTCTGACAATATTCACAAAGAAGAATTTTTAGAACACATTTCTTTTAATCTATAAACATTATTTCATCGGTTTATATAGGTTGCAACTCAACTAAGCAGCCTATCTTTCTGTACCTAGGAGTACTTTTTTCCAAGTAATCTGTAATTTCTGTCATTTCAGTTCTTTATATAAAATCACATTTTCTGTACCTTTAATTGAATTGTAATCTGGATACATAGATGATATAAAATTATTTGCCGGAGGAAAATGATTATTGTTGCCATCCCTCGATTTTCAGTTTTCTTTTAGGGACATCTGCTTAAACGTTCTTTCCCTACTTGGAAAAATCTCTTATTTTTCCCACTCTGTACTTTATATTGTTTAAGCTCTCTTAATGGCTGACAATCTCATTTAAAATGAGATTAATTAATTAATGTACAGTAGCACCTCTAAACATAATCACCCAAGTAAGATGATAGTAAGTGATGAAGAATATCAGGATGTTGCATTCATGTCTGACTAGAACTAGAAGAATTTTAAATTCCTTGAAGACATATTTACACATTTTTTGTCAACCCCATTGTTCATCTTAGGCTAGATGTGCAAGCTCCTCATAAATCGCATTATGGACAGTCAGATCAAATCATAGTATTTTTTGTGAAAATGTCATCTATTCATAGCTAAAAGCCACTCCTTGTGAGAAAAATAAAATACCTGCACATTCAGGGGTACTCAGAGGACAGGCATTTTTTTTTATTACTGCATTATAATAAAAGTTTATTAGGAGCATTTTCTGTTCCTTTATGTGTCTTAAAAGCTGTAGGTGATTTTATCCAATGGGATGGCTTTATTACTGAAGGAATCCTGCGACTCCTTGTTAAAATCAGTTGGAAATATCCCTTGTTGCTGTTGCGGCCATGCGGCTTTAATTAATTTAGCCCATGTATCGTAAATATTAAAAAAAATCACTACTACTCTGATTTACAGCACAACTATGCAAGCTCCCTCAAATATTCTGTATACTTTCTCTTATCTCCTCTACATGAGACAATATAGAGACACAGTAGTAAGTTACAACTGAACAGCATATTAGCATTTTGACACAAAGCCTTGTAAAAGACCGCAGAAAGGTTACCAAATTAATTGTGCCTGGAAAAAACAGATTGTGATTAGTACCCCAGGTTTTTTTTAATTAAATTACATTTATTACTCTTCAGATAGCTTTAATAATGACAGCCTGTAAAGTGCTTGCTCTGTGCACTGTGGACGCTATCATATTCTTTATAATTGAAGTTCATGCCTTGCAAGGATTTCGTGTTAATAGGTCCCTGAGACCGACTGACTCACATATAGATAAATCAGGGCACGCAGAAGCCTGAAGTGCATCGGAAAACCTATTCTCAGTCAGCAGCAGAGACAGCTGAGACGCGACAGACATGTTAAAATACAATCGGTATTCAAAAAAAGGCAAAGGAAGATGATGGTGGTGAAGGAGAAGCCAAGAGCACCTTCTGAACATAGTAACAGCTAATTAGAGGCAGAAGGGTTCTGTATGGGAGTACGTCCTTCACAGTAATAAGCTGCTACAGTGGAATCCGTTCCTAGTACTACAGCCCATTATATTAAATAACTAATGCTTTTAACCAGTCACATGACCCGGAACAGATGTCCTCATCAGATCTTTAAGAAACTAGTAGCAGACGTATCCTTACCAAGTTTGCATCATGAGGTCACGGGACAGGGCCACCCAATATTTTGTGGCCCCTCAGACAGCAGTTACTCTTATGTACTTAAAGCCAAATTTTATTACAGAGCACCTTAAACTAAACATTGTAATTACAGTTAGGTATTCTATGTAACGACCATTCCTCTCTATGAATGAACATTTTCTACCATCATGTTGTGGTTCATGACACCCGAATATCACTTCCCAGAGAAGCTAAAGGAGGTATGCTTGTTCAGCTTATAATACCTACAACTTTGTTGACAAGTATTACTACATTATCTTTATTACATTTTATATTTCCATGAAGGGTGTGATGACTCTACTGCCTTTGCTCTTAATAGCCGCAGTAAGTAATATTTGGCTTTTCATAAAACAAAGAAAAAAAAATTATATATATACAAAGTGTTGTGGATCCGAAATTTCACATCATCTTGTATTTGTGGGTATTTATGACTAATGGTCTCAAGTCTAGGTCTCTCTAGCATGCCTGCATTGCAAACAGTTGAGCGCTACTACAGCAATTCTTTCCCAATAACTCCAAAGTAGTAGTCTATACCAGTATCTCTCAAAGTGGGTTAATGTTATTGTTGATTTTTGTATATGATCAATGTTATTGTTATTTTTATTTTTCACTCTCTCTATATTCTAACAGCACAATCTGCTGGTGCTAATAAATATGATGTAATTACGAGCTGGCTGTCTTAACAGGTGTCTGCCACTCGCTGGTTGGTAGGTACAGTATGATTGATATCTATGCACAAAGAAATGTGGAGCAATTAGCAATGTACTGCATTTCTCTAGAGCACGCCATGACTCTTGTAGTTAAAAATCTTATTTAAAACAGCAGTTGATACTAGTCTCTTGGCTAGAAGACAGGATGCTGTTACTAAAAAATACCCACGGGAATTTGCAGGTTTGGGGGCTTTATAACAAGGACTGTTGCCAGGAGGGAGGTAGATGTTACCGTGCCATGGGTGTGTGGGGGGGGTGTTAGCAGTCGGGTTAAATAATTGATTCCCTTGAAGACAAGCTGCCTTAGGAGCTGGCTCCCTGGAGACTGCTTCTGTGGCTAGTAAATAATTAGAGAAAATACCTTCTATGAATAGCCTTCAGTGGAGCTACAGACTGCTGTACTAAGACAACCCACTGCACTGCGTGGGGTGGGAAAAAAGATTGTTACAATAACAGTATATTCCAGCGGATAGAGACATCTCATACAGAAAATTCCATTATACTCTGTGTAGCGAATCAAATTAACATGTACAGATCTTCACCCTGTGGATTTCCCTTTTGACGGTGGTTTTTCAAACCATTTTGTGTTGTTAAATAAATTTAATGGATGACTAATGAAAATATTAGCATAAATAATTTGTGTCTGTCAAAGACCATTCTGCAAAACCAAGTGGGGAGCTATTCATTGATTATAATAATAAAGTTTCACTTGCTAGATGTGTATTCGTCAGGCTATTAATCAGTAAAGAGAGTTTATACACCAGCGAGTACCGTTGTTTTATGACAAAAAGAAACTGGATATTATTTGGTACTGTAAAAATGATTCCGTTAATATTTGCATCTACAAATTCAAGGCTAGAATCTCCACAATTCATGAAAGATTTGGGAAAAAGCTCAGCTGAGAGTTGCGTCCACATCCCTGTAAGTCTAGCACATTTTCCATCAATAAGTCTCTTCTACTCGCCCTATTTCTAACCGTTTGTAAGGGAATGCACAGTATTTAGAAGTCTCGAGATGGCTTAATGCTGGTCTAGATGGTTACCCATTTCTTCAGCGACGTTTTGGGAGATTGAGGTTACAATACCTGGTCTTCAGAATGTTTTAGCATTCTGAAAAGTGGGCGATGTACAATATAGCCCCCAGTTATTGAGTCACAATTTAAGATAAGTACTAGAGAAAGGATATATCTTGGATTGTACCCATTGGTGTACAGCCCTCAAATTTATGTAGGCAAATTATAGTTACTCCCAAACAAGCTATATGAATTACCACATTAAAGTCTGTTCACAGTAAAGAAGTGTTTAGTCTAAATTCTGTATATACCCATACAAATTGCAATTATGTGACCTTTATGTTAAAAGATTATCCCAAACAGATTTTTCAACATATTGTGGTTACAGAATCTGTAATGTAGGTCAGTAATGTTTTTTTTTTAATTGGCTTCTCTATAATGTGATTAGTAAACAGTTGGCATATATATTTATATATATATATATCCATATTTATATATAAGTGTGTGGTGTATATATATATATATATATATATATATAATTGTGTAGTACAACAAGTGGGTTAGCACAAATTGCTGTCACAATATTGTTCAGACCCCTCCAGCAATTTGTCAGGTCAGCTGTACTTTAGTGCTGATTCCCATAGAATCGACTTTGTCCTTGTTTTTCTATTGACAAAAGCTCAACCAAACTATTTTGGAAGCTTAAAAAACTAATTAGGTCATATTTGGGGAGGAGAAAGGGAACTCAATGTCAACCAAGTAATATGGGTTCAAACATGTTTCTACTGGGACTGATCCTAAGTTGGAACTTGCTCAAGTGCACAATATTCATTTTTCCTGAAAGCTACAGGAATAATAAATAAAAGTTAAAGGGCCCTCGAGGGCACTTCATAATCACCTTCCCTTGCTACTTGTTTCATGAAGACAAAACCACTTTTAAAAATGCCTTTTTTTCCCTTAGATTCCACAGAGCTACTCATGTGAATTGAAAATGATATATGGTTCATCAGCGATGCAGAAAAATGTTTTTACAGCATTGTTTTCTCCTTTTGAGGATAACTATGTCCTTGGGGAACTGAGTAGTAGACACCACTATGTTTATACAAAGCATAATGATTCGGTCCTGTTCTTATGTCAACTCACTTATGTCAAATGTTAACTTCCAAATAAAACTGCTTCATACCACCATATTAACTTTAATAGTGTTATCCAGTTTAAGCATTTAAGGTTAAGATGTAAGGGTGCGCTGATTTTAAGAAAAGTAAGGAGCACCATAGCCATCCTCATAAGCTTAACTGAAAACTTCCCAGGCCAAGTTTACCTGGTGTGAGGGAGGAGCTTCACAAGGGGGTAGGCGGGGTTAGGTCTGTATAGGGTGGGGCTAGCCACACATAGGGGCGTGACTAGCCCTAGACAGTATTGAGTAGGAGGGAAAGCAGATTGGGAGTGAGCACGTCTAAATGCCTCTCCACCTGCCCTAAGGTAAGTGACTTGGAGATGTAAGGGAGACGCTCTTGAACCGGAGACTCCAGGTCAGACCCAGAGAGTTCACAGTTATGCTCATAAATGTGGCTTGTTATTGCTTACAAAGTGACAAGAGCTGTGCAATCAAAGCAGGATACTGCTTTTCTGATCATTTTCAAAATTGTGCAGAGATCTAAGACTCAGGTTAGTCTTTGTTCTTACATTTGTGAGTCTTTCTCTAGAAAAAAAAAATCCCGTAAAAAACAGAGACAGAAAAAGCTTTTGAAACCCATGCTTGTTTTGGTTCTTATTTGTTGTCAATAACAAAAAGTTGGTTTACAGTTCTAAAATGTGATTAGGAAAATCAAAAGTCGAAAATCTAAAGTCCAAAGTGCAAAAAGGTCTTTTAAAATGGTTCAGCTGCAGGGGTAACTCAGTGCCCTCCTGAAAGCTTCCCACCACAGTCTATGGGCTGCTGAGTTCGTCTCATTGGGGAAGTGCTATAATTGTGGTTTTCTAATATGCACACTTGTCTGCTTAGAATTGTAGCTAGAACAAAACCTAATTTTAGCTTGCGCAGCTGTTAGCAAATAGTCATTATTGGCACTAATCTATTTTTACCCACATTTACTGAATGTCTCAGTTCGTTCTTTTAAAATACCGATTTAACTGCACAAACATTGAATTAGATTTCCATAATAAACGAAAGGCTTATCTGGAACTTTTGCCACCAATTAAATAGACACCCCTGGATAAGGATATATTCTATATAGATCTTGTATAGCTGAGTTGGTGGTTTTCAAAAGCTTTTTATGACCGTATGTGCTATATTTTATGGTCTTTACCAAGATAACTTACATGGCCATATTGTACAAAAGTCATCTGTAACAGAGAACAGAACACCAGGTAAGTTGGATCACCATAAAGCTGTCTGCATAAAATTCCATCACGCATAACATGCATGATAAATATAACTAAAGTTTCAGAAAAAATATTATACTAAAATCAATAATAATTTCCGTTTTAAAATATGTGCTCATCGACAATCTTAAAAATGCCATAAAATAAATATAATGCATGTGCTGTTTAAGTGCTAGAAAACAGATGTACTGCAGTTTCCTTAAAAAAAAATTCTTGTGTGCTTTGAGAGTACTATGGAGATGTTTTTATTGTGATTAAACGGGTTAGCTGCAGATCCTTACTCCCCTTCATTATGTAATGCATATATATATACATCTACCTCTTAGACTAATTTGCACTGGGGTCACCAATGTTTTCAAAAGAAACATGCTTGTTAACATGACGAGACCAGAAAGGGTTAACAGAACAACAGAACTAAGGTTCATACCATTCTTTCCAAGAAAAACAATATGGCACCTGGGTAATATAGAACAGAGGTTACCAGGATATTGAAATTCCCCTAGGTTTTTCTTTTTGTCTATTTTGGCAGCTGTAGGTAAATTAGCCTCTACTTTCACATGTAAAATCCTGCCGTGGCTGTGTGAACAAAGTGTGGGATAGTTTCACTAAATTAGTTCACTATCAAAAGAAAAGACATGTATTAGTCATCAACTCACACATGCCTGAAATTGCAAGATATCACTTACAATAAATTGTTTCATGCTTTCTGACCTCCTGCAAAATAATGGAAAAGAAAAACATTTCTGCTCACATAGAAACAGAAATAAAGCAATAAATAGTGCAATACAGAGTTGTTAGGGGTTCCAAGTATCTTCTCCTTAGATTTTAGTTGCTGTAAAGAATGTAGGCATTTGAACAGAAATCGCTGGACCTCTTAAAGACAAACATATGTTCTGTTTGTTCTTCTTCCATAGAATGGCAGCTGGTAAGTACCATCCAAACTAGCATCTCACAAAAAAACTATATGATCCACAAAAAATACTTCCTAACCATAGCGCAGAGTTTCAGGTCAATGTCTGAAGAGTTCCACATCTGTCCTCTGGGGTTCCTGGTCCAACAAGGGTTTTGAGTAGAATTTACACTTTGACTGGATCCCTATTGGTTGCTTTATGGGTTTTCTTTATGTGTGGGACAGGCCTGGATAGTCCAGTAAGTGTACGGTTTCATTTATACAGTTTCCTTTACTATTGGGCCACTTAGTGGGGCTTGTGTGTCCCATTTAACCAGAGGTTTCTGGAATTTCAATGGCATCAACTGTCTAAAAACCCGAGAAGTCTCTAGACTCCTTTGCGTTTGTCACAATGGGGAAATGTGTTCTTTTGTGTTGAGAAAATGTTTTACTTGTTGAACAAAAAAATCTAGTGGCCTACAAATACTTGCACTAGTCAGCGAACTAACCACCATGAGTTGTTAGGAATATCCTGTTTTCTAGATTAAAAACTTGAAAAAATTAGGTTCGTCTGGAGATCTCAGTCTAGTCTCATTGTGTTCAATGCTTTGTGTTTGCTTAGAACCAAAAATGACAAAGCACAGGAATCTATAGTTTAAATTAACTGTGTTCTGCAATTCTGACAGATATGTTTTTTATGTTATAGACCTGACCTATAAGATAATGCACCTCTGACCCCATGGGTATGAATTTTGTAATGGCAGATCAAGCCCTACAATAAATGATTAATTATAGTCTTACGGAGAAATTAAAAGCTAGCTATCAATGGTATAGTAGGATTCCATCTAGAAGAGGCGATGTCTGGTTTGTGCCTAGGGTGTCAAAACAGAATAGTCTATACTTTCTGTATATTTAAAAAGACAGAAAGCCAGATTTTTTTAAAGGCAAAACTGCAAAATGCAATTTTCTTTTAAACACCTGTGAGTGTTAATTGTAGTTATTTTACTAAAATATATATAAATATGATAACCAATTAGCATGCAGTGATATAAAGAAGGTCACCCAAAGCCATCAATTATCATAATCCTCCACCTACTGTTTGCAGGATCGATACAATATTAAATATTGATAAAAATGGGAAGTGCCATATAACAAATTCCCATGTAGATAAAAAAGGAACTAATTAAAACCTAAGCATTATAAGTAATAGCTAATTTAGAAATACCATGCAATTTGTTTGTTAATATTTCAAGATGGGAACTGGAAATACGGCTTTGACTTTGGTTTTACAAAGATACATTTTTAGTATGACATTGCCATGCAGTTTATTGATATTGTTCCCATCATTATAAGGATGCCATATAAATTATACAATCCTTTACTCCAGGAAATAATATCCAGGATATAGTTAGCGAATTTAGGCAGCCTCAGTTGCTTCTCTCATGTAATCCCAGACAGATTCAATGATGTTGAGATCAGGGCTCTGTGGGGGCCATAACATCACTTCCAAGACTCCTTGTTCTTCTTTACACTGAAGATTGTTCTTCATGACTTTGGGTGTATGTTTGGGGTTCTTGTCATGCTGCAAAATACATTTGGGGCCAATCAGATGCCTCCGTGATGGTATTTTAGGATGGACTGATACCTGTCTGTACTTTTCAGCATTAATTCTGGCAAAACTCAATTTGCAGAAGCACAGCCCCGAACTGTTGCCTGCAAACACTCATTCTTGTACTGCTCTCTAGCCCTTTGGCAAACAAACTGCACTCGGCTACAGATAAATATTTCAAATTTTACCTTTTTAGTCCAGACCACCTGCTGCCATGTACCCAGTTCCTGTATTTTTGTGAACAGTTGAGTCCCTTGGCCATGTTTCCACATTGCAGGTATAGCCTTTTGGACTTAAGTCTTCAATGAAGACCACTTCTGAGCAGACCTCTCCAGACGGTAGATAGGTGTACCAGGATTACCAGTTTTCTGCTAATGCTGAGCTGATGGCACTGACGGATATCTTGTGACTGAGGGGAAGTAAGCTTGATGTGTCTTTCATCTTTCGTTTCCTTGGCTGACCACAATGTCTATGTTCCTCAATGTTTCTTTGGGCTTCTACAAAAGAGCGTGGACTGCACATCTGGAAGCCCCTGTCCGCTTTGACATTTCTGCCTTGGAGAGACATTGTTGATGCAGTATAACTACCTTGTGTCTTGTTGCTGTGCATTTGGCATTTTGGTAAACCACTGGTGTACGTCAACATGAGTATAACCTCCTATCCATGGCAACTCTAGGGGAAGCATTTTTTAATATTTCCTCCAGTTCATCAAAACATTTGTTTGTTTGTTTTTTTAATTACTAATTTTATGATATGGCTAAGGGAAAAAATGATATAATGTAATTGAAAAATAATTGTTGGGAATTTAATACATGTAATATAAACAAATCATTATAATTGAGTTGTAGTACTTGTAATGTTCCCCTTAAGAAAAGAAAACTTTTTCTGCTCATCACACAATATTTTAGCAACCCAAGTGCTGTTTTACCACTTTGCTGTCAATATGGATGCATTTGGAAATAAACATGTGGTCGTTTTATCTAGTTTTCAAAACCCTTGTGCTTATTGCCAAGAAACTACTTTCTTTATTAGAAAATTACAATGACAACTTTTCAGAGCAGATTTTAATTAGTAGCTGCCAAATATAGAAATATGAATCATTTCTTTAAAATGGTTTTTAAAGAACAAATAATCTTTTAGAAGGCAAAACATCATTTTTTAACTGCCGTAAACACCTTTAATTTTTCATTGATCTTGTTACTCTAAGTCCACAGTAGCCAACACAGAGATGCCAGGTTGTTGTTAAGCTTAAAAGTCACCAACACCTGAAGATTTATAGCTTGACCACTTAAGTGATACATATGTAAAAAGTTTTAAGTTACATGAACTTACTTTACAGATTGCTGTCTAAAGAATGACTAATGTGACTACCTTTGTTGCATTACTGCTGATTTGCTCTGTTTTCATGTTTTTTCAGCCCTTCTCCAAACATGAAATAAGGTGCTGTCTCATGTTCTTCTGGTTGTACCCACATTTGGGGTCTACATTGCTCAGTTGGTGCCAGTTGAAATCATAATGGATTTGTGCTCCCCATCCATTTACTGGTTCAAATTGCAATAGGGAAAGTAGGCAGGTCTGTAAGCCACCGGAGTTAAACTTGCCCTTCAGTGATAAAAAATATAACTTGTCTGGGCAGCATCAATTTTTTTATTATCCAACAACTGATGGCTCTGTAGAATGTGCTTGTGTTCATAATTTAGGTGTAACAGAGCCAGCCATTTCCCATTCTGATTCTGCTTGATGAAGGGCAGGTCCATATTTTGTTATCTTTGTTCTTTAGTCTTCATCTAAAAAATGGGTTTGTGTTGCACCCGCTCTTCATTCTGAAGGGTGTCCCGTACAAGATCAGCTGTAATGTGATGTAGTTTGTATACCCTTTAGAAAAGGGTGGGCTTGTGGAAAGTGAATCTTTTTGGATTTACAGAAATACATGGTGAAGAGGCCCCTATTCAAACAAGCTTCCAATCTAACAAAAGGGTAGATAGAATACAATAGAAACAGTAACGTGAAGAATAACAAATGTGCAAAGTCTGGTACTGGTACAGAAGGTTAAGCAAGCATACTGCCTATTAGTTTATAAAACAAACTATAAAAAAGTTTAAATTTCTAAGCCTCTTCCATGAAAAGCTAGTTGAAATCAGAGTATGGGGGGGGAAACATTAGATTTGATTTAAATTAATCTTGTCTATCTATATTATTTAAACTTATATGTTGTCATTCTCTTTGTTAGACGTTCACCGGTAAAACAAGCAGACAGACTCAGATAAGAGTAGCATCGCCATCTCTGACAACAGGTCTAAACCACACACGAGGCATAATGTTAAAATGCTCATATAGCATGTGACATAGCAGTTGGTGGAAACATAATATTTAAATAACCTCTGAAATTCTCTAGAGAGTACCTAAGTACCTTTTAATAGTTACCAATTGATTAAAATTACCAGAATTGTGTTTTAATTTTAAAGCCAAGCAAAATACTAAGCAATATGTAAATGTTATATTTAGAAAAACTATATTGATTAGTAAAGGTCAACTGGCACCATACACAAAATCCTGTAAAATGTTGCTAAAATATTGAAAAGAGGCAACATTGATTGCCATAAATGCAGTACTTTCAGTCCCACCGGATTTCAAATTTAAGGTTACCGTAATTTTTAAACAGTATTGTAAAATAGATGACAATAAATTAAATCCAAGTTTCTTTTTTCTGACCATTTCTACAATACGCTTAGTTCCTGGCTTGAGGTTATGGCTTGATACAAACCAAGCAAGGTCAGCTAGAGGAATTAACTGGTAAGTAAATGGGACAAAACAGGGGGGACAATTACTTAAGCTGTCACCTGTTGTAGGTCATCAAGGTCACCTTCAACTCGGCCCTGAATATGCATAGAACTTGCATAGTTTGATATGGGAATAATTGTTCTAGTGCAGTAAGACAGATGGTATCTGTGGACAGAGTTGAATGTATCATTTAATAGGGGAGAAAAATGCTGGAGCATAACAAACGTAATTTATGAGTTTGAGCGTATCATGGATTCTTCACTCCTCCACAGTGTGCATCAACACAAGTGTCTGTTTGCTAATACCTGTTATGAAAAAGTAATTCCCACCAGGGATTGCATAGATGATGACTTATCAGCAAGTACTTCTGTCAGATAGTGACCTTACTGTTTATTTGTTAAGCGACAGGAGTCCACAGAGCTGAGGCAACGCAAAGCAGTATACAATCTATCAACCTGATAGATATTTGTATAAGGACAGGTCCTTCTGCTTGTCAAACACCACATGAAACATTGTAATTCCACGCTACAACTGTCTGTTACTGTTTTGGTAGAGAGGATCAGACGAAGGTCCACCCGGTTGTTGTTTTTTGTTTGTTTGGTTTTTTAAGAATCTGCAAAATGACCAAATATCATTCATAGGCAAATGGATTTTTTAAAATGTTATTTTATTTATTGAGTATTGAGTTTTGTTGTCATTTCCAAAAATATTTTGATAATAATGTAATGTGCAAGTCTTCAGCAGTAATATGCAATGTAATTATTTATTTGTATGATTTCTAAAATCAAGCTATTCAGTGTTTACTATGCTTGTGACATAATTACTGCATATAACAATGTAGGGAAATTATATAAGTATAAAATAGCTAAGATGTTAATATGTTGAAATATCAGCTATTTGTATATTTGCGTATTTAATTCCACCTTCTATATGAAAATAATATAAATGGTCTACACAGGACAGAAATTGGTCATATGTGTAAGCATGTAAGATGCAGGCAGGTCATAAACAGGTGTAGATAGTGTTCCAGGTATACACTAATCATGACATTATGACCACTGGCAGGTGAATAACACTGATAATCGTGTTATAATGGCACCTGTCAGTTGGTGGGATATATTAGGAAGCAAATTGTGGTGGCTAGACAACTGGGTCAGAGCATCTCCTAAACAATTGTGGGGGTTCCCGGTCTGCAGTACCTATCAAAAGTGATCCAAGAAAGGAAAGGTGATGAACCGGCGACAGGGTCATGGGTGGCCAAGGCTCATTGATACACGTGGGGGGTGAAGGCTGGACTGTGTGGTCAAATCCAACAGACAAGCTACTGGAGCTCAAATTGCTGAAAAGGTTAATGCTGGTTCTGACAGAACACACAGTGTATCACAGTTTGTTGAGTATGGGTCTACATAGATGCAGACCAGTCAGGGTGCCTATGCTGACCCCTGCCCACTGCTGAAAGCGCCTACAATAGGCATGTTAGTATAAGAACTGGACCACAGAGTATTGGAAGAAGGTGGCATGGCCTGATGAATCACATTTTCTTTTAAAGGACTTAAAAGACCTGCTGCTAACGTCTGGGTGCCAGATACCACAACACACCTTCAGAGGTCCGGTGAAGTCCATGCCTCGACGGGTCAGGGCTGCTTTGGCGGCAAAAGGAAGATCTACACAATGTTAGGCAGGTGGCCATGATGTTATGGCTGATCTGTCTATTGCTGAAAAACGGGAAGCTCCACTCCATAGTGGGCTGCATAGAGTAATGAAGTTCTGGTCATAATTCAGTCTCTGTTGACTTAAGTTAGGTGTAACTGGGTTTCTGTGAAAGCACCCCTAAGCTTAGTAGATCATTTCGGCTCCTTTTCAAGAAATGGAAGGTGCTAGGATTTTATCAAAGCAACTTGTGCTTTATGTGTTACAAGCTGCTTTCTCTGATTGCCCTGCATCACCTGCCGTTCACCATTAGTCGCCCACTGTTCTTGAACTGCGCACCTAGATCAATAAAAGAGATCTCAACTTGATGTTTCTTCCAATTGGATTTAAAACAAGGACTCTAATTGCAATGACAAAAGATTGTTCATTGCGCTTCCTGTCTTGGATGACGGGCCACCTCACATCCTGACATTATCTGTGTGTGCTTTAATTATATTTCAATATGTCTTGTTATTTTGTAAAAACCTCAGCAGAAAATAAAAAACAACTGCTTTCTATTAGAGAAACCAAAGTTTAATGTCGCTTTATGTTTAGTATACCGGGGTGGGTTTAGTGGATTTACCACCCATGTCAGTATGGTCTCTTGCTAGAAAACACAACCAAGTTAAGAAAGCAAGCTTAAAGTTGTGAAATCCCTAGAGAATTGTATGAATTATCACATCATGAGGTCACTTAAGAGACCCCTAATTTAAACATCCTTATTGTTATTCCTATTATTCATATAATTATTGGGCAAAGTACATAAACCTTTACCTTAAGAAATGAAATATAAAAAAATATCTATACATACTTTGTAAAATTTGTAACAACTGGGTTTAGAAAAATATAGCCCCCACTGTGTGTAGATGATGATGAATGTCGCAAATGTATAAATAGCTCTAAATATACTGATGCTGGTAGTTTAATTCATATACAAGTTGTGATTATTGCCACTGCTATTGAAAGTCAGTGTTTTTCAGTTTTAAAATTGTTCATGTAGCAGAATAGATTAAATAAATGATTTGAATCCGAAAAGATCTCCAGCACATAAATCAATAAAAATTCTATTGGGGTATCAAATAATATCTTCCAACTTTATTTCATAAACATTTCAAGCCTTGAGAAAGCCCTGTGTTGAAACTGTTGCCTGTGTGAAATAAACCCACCTGACCATTGACGTGCTGAGCCTCTGCTTCTTTATTCCATATATTTGAAGGTCCGGTGGTACCCTGGCTCGTGCACCACCTCATAACCGAGTGCCGCATTCTCACCTTCCGAGGTTGTGATCATAGACACACACATCTGAGTTATAAACTGAAAAACACAAAATGTTGTCTGACAGCAAGCTGTCTGTGGATGCATTATACACTGTATCTGCTGAAAGGTATATCCAAAAGTAATGCCTTACCACTGGTTCTTCAACTGGATGCACTCGTAGAAGCGTTTAAACATATTTCCTTGGAGTAACTAATCATACTGTGACTAGGACTGCATAAGTCTCATGAGCATGAATATTGGAGATTCCATCACACTAAATGGCCATATATTGTTAAGCCCACCACTACATCATACTAAGTACCCCAAGTTTGGCAAGACCTATTTAAAAGGCTTAGCATAGGCTTTGCACTGTTTGTTCTAGTAGAAAATGGTAACACTGTTTCATTTCTGGAGCATTGTCTACTGGCCTGAGAGAATAAACCTAAGAGCCATGTGTTTCTAATATTACTGGTCTACCATTTTCTCCAAGTGAAAAATGAGTATTTTATTTTCTAGCTGATTTATTTTCATTTGTTTATGATGAATATTTCGTACATGGCAGCCAATCGTAATTATGTTTGATCACAATCAAGTTGATGTTTTTTTTTGATTAATGGACAGTTTTATCCTCTAACGACATAGCTAGAGAACATTATTTATAAATCCGTACTTGTGTCATTGTAATTGTCTCATATTTTCCCATAGTCTGAGATGGAAAATAAAGTGATTTTACAGCACACGACTTACATTTCAGATGGTGTGTGTAATGCCTATTTTCTTTATATTGTCTATATCTTTAAGGGGTGTGAAATTAATTCAAACGGAATTACAAGGTAAGTGTGGTATGCTGGAAACTTACCATTGTTTTCTCATTAGAAATATATCCTAAGGCTATTTAGTAGAGGTGGTCCCACATCTAGCGCAGAACTGAACTCAGAACGCCACCAAATACTTTCAGTCATTACTGATACACATGAGTACCAAGTCCAGACTGGCCATCGGGCAAACCAGGCAAATGCCTCGTAGGCCTATGTCTTATGGCGCATCCTACAATCTTTTATTGTGGTACAAAGGTGTGAGAGTGTAGTGTATACAATTTCATCGGCTGCTCACATTAATGTTCCAGGCCACATTTTTATCCCAAGTCTGACACTTCTCTTGCAAAGTAGATAAGCTGGTCCAACTCACGTGCATGTCCTTTTGACAAGTATGAATGAACCAAGCACTGGACTTGTTCAGCTATTCTCTCTAGTAATACTTTATGTCTGTTTTGTGTATAAGTTGCTTGTGCAGACGGATGATCACCTTTACTCTTATCTCATGAAATGTATGTTACATAATCAGTGACTTATTTTGACATTACTTGCAAAATCCTTATTTTCCTTGGGGACACTTTCATAATTTTTTTTAAGTTACATTGACTCAATATGTAAACATTTTCAACTGCTTCAAGACCAACCACGATACTTAAACACAACCGGCAAAAATCATATATATTGAATGAGTAAATGTTTGTCATAGTGGAGTATAGGTAAGGTATGGCTGAAAAAGGGGAAGCCCCTTCTGTAGGGGTCTTGGGTTCAGATAAAATCCGGATACAATGTTAGGATACCATAAGTAATGAAAACAATAATTAACTTATTAATTAATTAATTACATTGGTACATTTTTGACTTAGTGCTAATATTTTCCTAAAATTTAGAACTTTTTTTCCTAATTATAAACCAGGATAAATCTCTCAAAATAGATCATATTTTGTTTTACTTTTTTAAGTTTTACTTTAATAAAAATGTATCTTTTGATTTGTTTCCATATAATTATTTTGTGTAAAATGTATAGTCCAATCATTTAAATGATTTAGAGATATAACAAAAATACTAAAGGAATCATAAAAAAAAATGTTTCCTGAAATCACATATTCTGTTGTGAAATCCCTAAGTGCATTTCTGTCTTGGATTTTAAAAAAATATATGTAAAATAATATTTGTGTGAACGGAAAAATTGGCTTCGAAACTCTGAGAAATTAGCAACATTCTTTGTCCGTTGAGATATCAACCACAAACCATACGTTACTTAAAGGATTATATAGTGCCACAGATGAAATTGTTCAGAGCTGAATTTTCGTGCTTAAAAAAACCTGTCAGTCGTATTATAAGTAAACACCATTAATGGAGCAGAAGGTGTTACATGACTGAATGCTTTCATTTATATGCAACACTATATATGTGTTGCTACAAGTTCCTATATTTTCAAGAAAATGTTTTTCATTAATCCGAGCTCTGTTCATAAGAGCAGAACAGCTTCATTGTATATTAACTAAAAGCCAACAGTGCCAATCTTTGATAATCTTCCAGACCGATTGGTTTACGGCAAGTACAGGTAGTCAACGTAATACACAAAACAGCAGAGACGAAATTATTATAGGGGATGGAGTTAATAACATTGAATAACGACCTAGCGATGTTTGTGTCTGTTCTAAAACCCTTATATTTCAGATGAAGATTATCACCCCAAAATGGATCGATGGATCCCTTTTATCACTTAAAGAATCTTTCATTCACAATTATACTTATTATTAGACTTGGGCGCCGGAGGTAAGTTTGTGTTTGTGTTCGTTTTCGAGGGGGGGGATTCTTTGTATTCAACAAAATGTATCCGTCTCCATCTTCTGTTCAGACACGTTGCCATGGAAACAAGAAATAAACATTTAGAAGAAGTTGAATTGTACCTTTACTCTTTATATATTGTGACACTGTAAACCTCAGGGAGATGCATAGCTTGGCATTTGGGTACAGGTGCTTTCCAGATCATAAATATAGGTCCCTAGGGTGGAGCAATTGGAGAGCAGGGTGGGCCAGTGCTTCGTCCCCCCATTGTGTGGAAAATCCATGCCGGTTTTTCAAGGAGGCTAGAAGTCTGCAGGATCCGGTCCTGATAATCAGGGAGACTGTTAGGGGAAGAGGAAGTTCCCTTTGCTCCCAGAGCAAGGAGAGGCCCCGAAGAAGACCATCCCTGAGCCAAGTGAGGCCATACTGGCCTGGACCTTTTGTGAGCTTTCCAGAGGTTTTCCAGAGCCTGGCGTAGCTGGGTCTGGCTGGGAGGTCAAGTTAGTGGGTGATTAGGCTGGTCAGTCTGGGACAGTTTAAGTTTAGTTAGAGAGGGCTTCAATTGGGAGCTATGTTTTCTTTTAATGATTTTGTTTTTGGGGTTCCTGGATCTGGTGCATGGTCACCAGCATCCATTCAGTTGTTCACTTGGTTCCTGCTTTCTGCCCACAGACCATAGCAGTGCGTTACCCGCATTCTCCATCATATGTGACAAACTCTGTAGCATAAGGGCCGTAAATGTCACAGTGAAAGCTCTTAAGCACAGTCCTCTAGGGTAATGAGAGTCAGGAACACCAGCTTGTAGCAAAAAACAGTGATTTATTTTAACTGTTCAAATGCCAAACCCCAAAAAGGCACGTGACTCCGCTGGTTTCCTGCTTCTCCTGGGTGGAATAAGAGATGCTCCTCGCACAGCGAGCAACGCACAGGTAAGTGGCAGGGCTTTTGTAAGTGGCAGCCCACCCCTGAGCATCTCCCTGGGGTTTACAGTGTCCCGTTGTTCTGTTGCATGTTTTCATGCAATCTGACATGTTGGGTACTAGATGAGTGAAAAAGCCTCCTAGCAGAAGTATTAGCGGTTAATACAAGTGAAGGAATTTAAAGATGAACAGGATAGGCGTAGGGCTCCTGAATTTAATTGATCAACAACTGATTGAGATTGGAATCTTTAATGGAAAATGGACAGATTACTTGGGCCGAATGGTTCTTATCTGCCATCAAATTTAAGTTACAAAGGATAAACATGGTATACAAATATCATGTTTATCTTTCTGTTTTTGTAGCACGATTAAAATGCTGTTTTAAGATATAAAATGTATAAAATTCAACACGATGTCTACACTATTGTTAGCGTTATATGTGAGAGACACAAAAATGGAGGCAAAGACGATTCATAAGTCCATGGTAAGCAGAGGAAAATGTATGGTTCTTATACAATATATGTACCAACGGCATGGAAGACACAAACTCAGGCTGGTTTTTTTAAAATATACAGCTGTTGATGCGTGTCTGGACTATATGAATCTACTTTAGGGTGTTTGTATGTAATAGGGAAGTAGTTTTTAGTCTCTGAATGCATGAATATCTGAACAGACCACTTCAATGATAATTAGTAATTCACAAAGTGCAATAACATTGATTAGTAAAAGCTAATAATAATGAAAGATTAGCTGTGCTATGTCATTGTCGTTAAGCACATCTAGCGCAACGTGTCTCTGTCTGGCGCGCACAAATAACTTGTTTTTTCTTTACCTCAGAGCAAGGGAGAATATTCTTTGAAATCTGTGTGCTTCACAAAGACATATCATTACCATCTGCAGAAGTGCTTATTCATCTATAATCCTCTTCAAACCACTTGACACATACCCCGGCTCTGAAAACACGAGGATTTGTATTCTGTGAAGGCAAAGGATAATTTGCGGTACCTTTGTGGCTTGATTTATGTTTTGGTTCTATATTTCTATAATTCTCTTTGACATGCAAAGCTGTATAGTGTGACCCCAAATTATCCTAATTTTCACCATTCTTGAAAATGATACTTTTCAATAATTCTTTGACTATACAAACGTATATAAAAATTGTTTATGCCCTATCTTGTGTAGCTACATCAATTTTTATCCCATTTTTATTTCAAAACTGAGTCTCTCCATTGGATCATTTCTTCACCTCTAAAAGTGTGAAAATTTTATGTCCTTTTTTGTGTATCCTACACCATATTTTCTACTGTTGTTTCCATTTTAATTTAGTCTTTAGTTAGTTAATATAGTTTTTAGCCACACAGATGTTTGGGACCCCAGAAGTTTCTTCTTTTGATGGATGTTTCCACCTGAGACCTTGGAGTCCTAAAAACTTGTATGCCTTTTATTTTCTTTATATGTCGGCCCAATCAAAGGTAGTGAAAGGAGACTCCATCTTCTTCTTGACCAAGTAGCTCTATCCATGTTCCATTCTTATGTACACATTCATAGTTTTTTCACAATTTGTTTGTTTAGCTATACCTAGAAAAATAATAGCAGCTATGTCTGGCCTCATGATACATAGGTAAAACACATAATAACAGTAACATAGAACTTGATGGCAGAAAAGACCCGTTCTGCCCATCTAGTCTGCCTTTTATCCTGATGTAAAGACTCAGACCTTAACCAGTCCTTGGTCTTGTCGTAGACTCATACCTTTCCCAGTAGATATATTTGAATTGCACACAAAGCCTGTAATCGTTTGACCGGCAGCTATTTTTACTCTAAATGCCCTCGGTTGGACCCTGATAGATATTCACTGTAGTATCTAAGATAATCCTTTTCTTAACAAAAGATGTTGCTCTACTTTGCACTTGAACTCACAGGTGGAATTTGTGTTGAATTTATTGTGGCTCAAATTCTCCCTGTCTGCTTCCTCATTCACAGAGTTCATGCGGCAATAAAAAAACAACTTTTATATCTTTAACTGAAAAATATCTTATTTGTTAAAATGAACAAACCATGGCATTTTTAAGATAAAGAGACATAGGAAGATCAAAGTATGAGAAAAATATTATCTGTACTTTATAAGTCATCTGTGGTAAAAGAAGGGTTGTCAAGGAATCCGCTTGCATGTTTTACTTGTGCTTTGTTTACTCATACGTCCACATGCATTATTAGCATTTGCAGCTATGTATACAAGGTACATGTGCGACTAAGAAACAGGTTGGTTTCTGAGGGCAACTAGTTCCTGTATGGGATTCCATAGAAGCGCTAGTGATTAGAGTCACCATGCCATCTAGGTTAGGGTGACCCTGACCAGAAGTCTCCACTGATGCAAAACACAGAGTGTGGGACATATGGTTGGACCCAAGGAGGTTACCCATGGGGTGGCATGCGGTACATACAGTATGTGTAGACCATTTCCCTAAATGCTGGTTGTATGTTAACAGTTTTACTTTGGTTTTTGGTATGTTCTATACAGTAAGTCTTACTACAATAGGTCCTTGGATACATGAGAAAGGGCATTTCATTACTATAGAATGCACAGCAATTTATAACAACCCAAACTTTGGAAACAGTTATACACTAGTTTCGTGGTCCAATATGGTACATTTCAGGATGTGCCATGGGAGAAGCTTATCAAGCGTCAAAGAGGTTATTTCAGTTTGTGTGACATGTCAGACAAAGGCAAATTCTGATTTCTGCCCTCCCAGTGGTATATTTAATCGTAACTCCTGGCATTATTGTAATTGTGCATTTGTGAGGGGGAGTTCGTAGAACTCTGCTATTGTACAGTTCCATGAAATGTTGTTTTTGAAATCAGATAGACAGTAACATTGCTTCTAATCAATGTCCCAAGAGCCAATTAGAAGTATTTGGTGCCTGCAAAAATATTGCCATAGGCATCCTAGAAGACATGAATTGCCATTCACAGCACAATATCAAGTCCCCACACTACAAGGTAAAGTCCGGTTAGACCCGTGAGGCTAATGCCCTATTTTTGTAATTGTGATTCCTCGATTAAAAAAAAAAAAATACCTGCATTTGCTGAAAAGTTTCCTAGCTCTTCTCTATACTTCTTGTAAAAGATGCTGTCAATAATATAGAAAAAATAAATTCAATTGTTCATGTATAATACAGGCCATGATAATAACACTATAATTCTATACTGTTGAAAGTTCAAGGCAACAAGAAGAAAGAAAGATTTAAATTACAATTATTTTGAACACAAGAGCAATATAACGAGTGTTCATTCCTTCATGTACAAAATCCCAGAACAAAGATTTTTCAGTTTCTCCACAAGGCAATCCACTATTAGGTCCACATCCCAAGGTTTCTAGTCAAGGGCATCAAGTTTTGTTAATGTAAGGACATTTAAAGTTCTTGCCTGCTAAACAGAAATGTCGGAAAAGTAAAATTTCGTTCCTAGCCATGTATTTGTAAAGGCATTAACACTTTTCTACTTTTTCACAAAACCTGCCAACGGAACCTCAAAACCAATAGAGGTCTTTTGGGGAATTGGAATACCTACTCAGTGATATCACCAACACACATTGACTTTATTTCCCGAAACATAAGTGTCACATATCAAGTTGTGTAAGGGAAAGTGGGCACAGGGTAGAAAAATAGTTTCGCCTGAACATCTCCAGTAGAAGGTAGTGGCATTTTTACTCACTTTTACTACTTAAAGGGGATCCAGGGTAACAGGCTTGTGCGTAAAATGCTATTACATCCCAAAATCATAGAGATTAAAATTTTTACCTTCCATGTGCCATAAAGGGCAGATTTATGCAGTTCATACTCAAAAGTAGGTTATATTTAGAGAAACTGAAACTAACTCATAATAATTTCCAATGGAATTATGCAAAGAATGGCAGCTTCTGGCCCCAAAGCCAAGTGGCCCCATTAGACCCTTACGCACATACTCACATGCACTGGCAAACATATTTTTACACACAATAGCAAACATCATCATTAACACACACACTAACCCCCCCTTACATTTACACATTCATGCATACACATGCACATGGACATACTCCCTTACCCTTGGCTTCCTCTCGCCTTTACCTTAGCGTGCAGGCTTTTATCGTAGGGTCACATGACCTCACTGTGTTCCTGCCTCCCTGATCGAAAATGGTTTATAGGAGTGGTCCAGCCCGGTCCAGCTCAGAATGTCCCTTTGTGAAAAATTTTTGGCCGGCCCAGTAGACCAATGGCCTTCCTGCCCCCCCCCCAAGCTAGCCCGCACCTACAACATGGCCCACTGAACACTTCTCTAAGGAACAATTAGGGATAAATGATAGCCCAGACAAATGTAACTCTTATCCTATCTACAAGGTCATTTTAACAATCCAGTATGGTTCCAGTGAGTTTGGGCACAAAGCCTGTGTCAAAGGTGGTTCTTTAAGATGGAGAATCACCTTAATTTCCTGTACAGAATACAAAGGACTACCTCGTTTTGTGAATTTTGTGTTCATCGTAGCTTCGTGGATCTATAGGGTATGCTGCATTTTATTAATACAAGAAAATTTATTTGTCTGTACGCCACTCAATGAAGTTATTATTTTTTTCTATAACTTTATCTGAGCCAACAATGAATTCCCAAGGGCAATATCAACCAGGCAAGAAATGGATTTATAAAAATAGACTTATGAGTTCATTTTGGGCCAATTAAAGTAGAATTTGTAAAGAACACGTTGACGTACTGTGGCTCACACAACAGCATTCATGGCCCTTACAAGCTAGAAGGTTAGCTGTAACAGAGAGTGGGGCATCCCTGCTTTTTTATCCTACAACATTACAGTGTATCGTTAATTGATATAATCCTCTTTTCTAGATGTATCAAATTTGGATTCTGCTTTTAGTATTTCGCCGAGATTGGGGAAGGAATTCTACAACTCTGGTGAAGTAGGAAAAATATATACAGTATAAGATCCACACAATAATTATGATCAATTCATATATTTCCCTGTTTCACAAATGCAGGTCTTTTTTCTTTGTTCCTTTATTTATATATATGTATTTACTATGGTTTATGAAATTTGCGTAACATTTTTACAAAGGGATTTCCTTTAACACACACACCTCCTATGTGTATAGGTAGAGAGATGGATGGATAGAAAGAAATAAAGAAAAAGAAAGAAAGTGGACTATATATAACCCCCCCACACACACTACCTTTTACATTGCATTTCTCTCATTATTTGTCTGGAATATTTACACCCAGTGAACTATTCAGTTTTTCCTGGCAGCCGTCTCCATGGTTGTTTCACACAGGAATACAATTAATTATAACTTGTATTCGTCTGAGGCGGGTTCTTAGGTTTCTATATTATTAGCATAGTGATTTTTCAGGCTGTATAAAGAATGTAATTGTAACTTGTTACGTAAAATGTACATCCTGTTTGACAGGAGAAAGACCCACAACTGCTTACAAAATGATATTATTTAGATATTTTCAAACTGCAGCCGCATTAACCCTTTTTTGTTCGGAAATAGCTTGCAAGAGCTAAGATGGTGTTTCCAACAGTGAAATAATTTGTGTGGAATTAAAATTCTATTATTTATTTATTTTTTGAGGTACGGAGAGAAGGGTGGACATACCTAAAACGTTTATTAGCCATACCGACTGGTTTCTAGTATTGATTCCACATAAGCAAGATGTTGTCTTATTTAGGATCTATTTTATTTCAATTAATCATTTTATCGGTCTTTTTAAAGTACTATTACGTTTTACAAATTCTATCATTCGAAGAAACAGCAACATTTATTTTTTCCATCCATCTATGTATGCATAATTGTGAGTTCCCATTAAACAAAATGGCTCATTGATGAAACAGCCCCGCTTCTTCTAAAGCTTTCAGCCGAGTACTCAAATGGTTAAAACTGCTTTCTTTGTGAAAGTCTTTGTAGCGTTGCATAGGAACAGAATATTCTCAATACATGCCTGTTTAATGAAGAGGACTGTGGCCACTTACATTGTACAGGTGGGAATTAAAATAGAGATTAATATATGTACATACAGTATATACATACAGGAGAGAATGGGCATGTAGAGGGATGCATAGATACATATGATTTTTTATGAATTTTACAATAAAACATAACCCGTATTTGACAATTAACAACTGATTTGATAAATTTTTCATATAAATAGTTACGACAGATTTTAGGAAGATACTTAGGTAAATAGACATTTCAGTATTAAAATTTAGAACCGTTTTATAGATTGTTACAGTAATTTTAGGACCTGTGAAAAGATTCCCTGAATGAGACAAACTAGAATTACTAGTGACGAGTAACTGATTAAAACAAAGCAGAAATGCTCTTTTTGGAATCTACACATTTTTATTGTTTCCTTATTGTTGTTTTTTCCTTATCTCTTCTGTTTAGTGAATCCCCATTAGTGAACAATACTGATAACCAGAGAAATAACCGGATCAGGGCACTAAAAGTCTGCCCTGTAGATGTGTTTTTTTTTGTAAAAAAATCAGTTTTTTAGAACATCCTGTTAATGGAGTCAGAGGAATGTAGAATGTGTGTTTTTATTAAACAAAATCAAAATGTTTGTCGAATGCGGAATATAAATTAATATATTTAGATGTACCAAAATCCTGCCAGTTTTAATTTTGCTTGCTTTTTTTTTCAGAATTGCAATACGTTTCACATGGCACGCATGCTTGATCGCATATCAAATGTAAGTTTCTTTTAGGCGGGATACTTTGGTTGTGGATTTTAATTCCGGGGATTCCTTGCAGCTGTCTATCTTTCCACATTTATTGCCCCTAAATTAAAACCTTGGCCTAGCTAACAATAAACCTTTGCTGACCGTACCCATGTAGCTAAAAGGAGCCACATGCCTAACTCGTAGTCATATAGATATATAGAATGAGATATATATATAGATTTACTCGTAGCTTCACTTAGCACAAATTACATTAGCGGTGGAAAATCCCAGGTGGTAAAAGCCATAGCATGCTTGTTAAATTAGTGCGTGATGGTAGGGAAGCCCGCAGCTGTTAATTCGGATCGTACCTGGAGGTATCTCTGTGGTAACAAGAAAAATATTGTCGTTTTCTAGGGATTAAGGCCTATTCAGGGCTGAGCGTTGCTGGGAGTGTTAAGAAAGCCGTACTGAATGAAGCCAAGAATGTAGAATCTCTTCTGTTTTGCTTTGTGTGTTTAATGCTCCAACCCAACTGCTAGAAATGTATTTAAAGATCCAACATGAAATAAAGGATAAGCGTTCCGCATACCAAACTAGTCCTTAAACAGATTTCCGTATTGGAAATAAAATCCTCAGCTTAGTGAAACGTTATCAACGGAAGAAACTTCTTTTGGCAGCTGAATTGGATCAAGGAGAAGTAAAGAGGATTCCATAAGGTCTAAGAGGCTCTTACTTTTAAACAAAGTGCTTCCAAAACAATTAAACAATTGTTTATGAACAAAAAGCGAATGCTATAGGTAGTTTTAATAAGTAGGTTATGTTTAAAAGCTTTGAAGGTGTCTGTTATAACCGCTGGGTGGGAATTGGGAAAGCTTGAAGATGGTAGAAAAGCAAAGTTTAGCCAGGATGAACCCTGATTTCAATGTTTCAGGAGCATTATCATACTGTACCTTAGATTTCTCTTAGTGAAATTAAACTATTATATATTGAGAACCAAATGATTTAACTGAAAAATATGTATAGGGATATATTTACTAAATAGTAGGTGCCTGCTAGTTGGAAGAAAATGTGAGTTATCCCGCTTGCAAATTCACTCTTTTCTACCCACACTTGCACTCAAAAACATTCACACTCAACTCACATACATGTGACTACAAGTTTAGAATCAGTTCACACTCAAGCAATCTGTCCATTTATTAACCCATATTAAACAAGGGTGGTGAGCTGATCACTGTCTGCCCTGTGTACAGATGTGTACGGCGTAATTACTCATCCTAAGTGTGGTCAAAGTCCACCTTTATCCCCCCCGCACTCCATCTCCTGCTCATAGGGATAGGGACAAATTAAGAGAAAAATAAGATGCTATCTGTGCCTTCTGCCTCTTTCCCCCTGCACATTGGGATAGAGAAAAGTAGAGCAGAATTAACCCTTGAAGATACATGAACCCCACCCAGTGTCTTTCTCTTTAATTGTTAGAGAATACACCCTCAATTTCACAGTAGTGTAAAAATTAGGATTAAAAAACCCTCCCTGACACTGCAATATGTATGTCTTCCAGGTAACAAGGATGAGGCCCATCCAAGCATCCTTTGGCTCACCCCCTTGGTACTTAAAAGATGCTACTTGGGAGGAAAATGTAAGACTTTCCTTTAAGAGCCCACTCAGTATTATTAAACAATGTCCTCAACCACGGCTGCTGAATATGTTGTGTATATTTTATATTCAACGATCCACCATAACATTATGACCACATGCCTAATATTGTGTAGGTCCCCCTTTTGCCTCCAAAACAGCCCTGACCTGTTGAGCCATGGACTCCACTAGACCTCTGAAGGTGTGCTGTGGTATCTGGACCAAGACGTTAGCAGCAGATCCTTTGTAGGCGCTTTCGGTAGTGTACAGGGGGTCAGCATGGGCGTTCTGACTGCTCTGCAGCTATGCAGCCCCATACGCAACAAACTCCAGTGCACTGTGTGTTCTGACACCTTTCTATCAGATCCAGCATTAACTTTTTCAGCAATTTGAGCTCCAGTAGCTCGTCTGTTGGATTTGAGCACACAGTCCAGCCTTCGCCCCCCACGTCTATCAATGAGCCTTGGCTGCCCATGACCCTGTCGCCAGTTCACTGCTTTTCCTTCTAAACATAAGGAAGCCCTATAAACATAATTATAAAACGAAAAAGTAAAAGCATTGTTATGTATTCAAATATAGGAACAGTATAAATATAATTGTGAAAAAATATATATTTTTACACCAGTCTGAGAAATGCTAATTACAAGACCCTTTTTCTTCTCCCCCGGATACCTCCTAGGGAGCTTATAGTGAGAAGCATAATTCATGGTTTGTTGCTGCTTTTGTGCTTAGTGTTTTTACCCTGAATCAGTAAAACAGTGTAGGAGACACTCAGTCTGAAATCTGCCTTTATTTTGTGCATTGCTTACTGCCAATATTTGATACCGTGAAAATATTAATATTTTGCACCTTGGCAAAAGCTTGAAAAATCCCAAAGGACTGAGTTCCATACATAAATGGGTAGAATTTGGCACAAATTGGAGCCGGTGTGTTATTAAAGGTTCGGTAAAAGGTATAGAACATTTTATAATTGTACCTAATTTGCTGTTTTTAAATATAATTCACAATATGTTATTTTACTACTTTATTTCATTTCATAAAATGTTTTGTCGCATTGCAGAAGCTGAGGTTGTTCAGATTAGGGCTTAATGAGCATCCTTAATGTTAGTGGCGACATTGGTTATGTAGAATTATCCACATGGTAATTCTTTTAAATCTATAATAGAGATGTAGAATTTCATGTCTTCCTTTGGTCCCTGTGATACAAAAAGACGTGATCGATATCACCTCTATATAAGATAGATGTTGTGTCTAATAATTACAATACACAGCACCTGAAATACTATAAGACAATAATACATTTTTAAATAGGTGTTCTGTAGAGATTTAGCCCATTGATTGCAGTCAATCGATGGCAACAAATTTCTGATCATGGAGAAACAAGAAAGGTTTTGCAGCAAAGAAATAACTTCTGTATCAGGTAAGAGTTTTATTTAAACAGAAGCTTAAATGCCATTCAATGAATACAGAAGATACAGTTCTGAGGATCACTTTGAACATCCATTATAAGACGATGGGGTCTATTCACTAAACTGCGAGTGCTTATGACTCGAGTTGTCTAAAAATTCACTTTTTCAGCATTATGTGAGTTGAAAAAAGCAAGCAACTCACAGATTCATCAACAAATATATCATTTGTGTGGGCAGGCTGAGGGGGGTAGCTTTGGTGACTCTACTATTCTTTTATTACCCCTTGCCCCTTCAGGGTTACTTGCTGCCCCTCTCCCTTGGTTAATATGGGTTTTTATATCCACGTAATTCTTTTAAATCTATAATACAGATGTGATTACAAATATCACTCTACACTCTTGTATTTTTTGCTTTGGAGAGAATGTCCCAAGGACTCCACAGCCTGGATTAGCACACGGGGGGGGGGGGCACATTTAGCAGATGTTCTAGTATAATATACATCCCCTTATGTGCCTCTTATGCTTCAGGAGCCAAGCCATCAGCTCCTATACTGCTATACATCTTGGTGACATGACCTGTGCACTTGTGCAAATATGTCAAGATGTTAAGAGTCCAGATGTGTTGTGTAGTATGCAAAATACAGCATTCTTGTTTAGGGTACTAAGTAACCAGATTGCGTTTAATTCATTTACATTTCTGTACATCTGCTTTGTCTGTATTTTATTTCTGACTGAAAACAAAGTTGTAAATTTATAATGGATGGTTATTTTATTTTGGATAATAAATAGTTTTTACAGAACTTGTTAACAATTATGATGCCAAAAATGTCGTCAGTAAAGAACTGTGTCTGATCTATGGTATTTATTGTAGTGACCATGCACTTCTTATCTTTATTTCACATTTTGTTTAGTTTAATTTAATTTATAAAAGAATAACACTTACATACGTAAGAAAACACAAACCTCTGGATGGTCCCAAGTGCCCTCAAAGCATTTTATTGCTGGGGTCTGGCAAATTCATCAGGAGCTGGTAACCATCATTATATAAATGTACTCTAATTGAGGAGACAACTTGTACTAGTTTAGGAGCGGCCAAAATGTTCAAGGACCTTACACAAAATATCCTATATCATATTTAGCTGAACGCAAATTAACTGAATACAAAATCACCCTTAAATCATGTGATCTTCTAAAACCGTAGCACCGCACATGTTCAAGAAATATAATTTGCTGGATACACACAGGCAGTCAGAGAATCCGTACCGATGTCTGGGAAAGTCATTGATACATTGACCAATAGATTAAGTTGAGTTGAATAAATGCCTTTATTTTTATCTGCGTTATCCCAACAGTTAGAGCTTAAATGATTAGCCAAACCGAAGTCCCTTAATAAACCCCAAAGTCTCTGCACAGCGAACAGTAAAACATATTAACCTTTGTGTCTAGAGAGGCGTTCTATAATTGAACAGTCAAGTGCACAGTCATGGACTGCTACCTCGATTCATAATGCCGGCAGATAAATGATACAGGGATGGGATGCATCAGTCTCATGGTATATATTCTTCCACGTGTAGGCTGTTCCTAGTTAATCTCTTTCCATTCAGATGGTCATATATTAATATTACGTTTTGTACAAAGTGTTCAGATATGTTTTCAGGGTATGTTAGAGTGTACCAAATTATTAAGGCAAATACTCTTGATGATAAAAATATTTTAAAAAAATGCATTGTTTTTTGCAGAGGTCAAAGGCCATGAATGGACACCCCTGGGAACGTATAAAGATTTGACTTCCAGGCTCTATTTTTAGGAACTCTCATCTAAGACTAAAGTGGATGCTTGGCAAGGTTTTCCCGTTTTCTGAATGATTACAGAATAATTCTAGAAGTCAATCTTTGGATAATATTCAGATATCAAATGATGGTATCTTAGTTTTGCTGGTGTGATGAAAACCAACAAAAACAAGTATGTGATTCTCAAAAATAATTAAAAGTAAGTTTACGCAAAGAAAATGTCTAATATTTAATCGAAAGGATAAACCAATCTAGCTTTCTCCCACGTAGATGTATTTGGCATATTCACGGTTTTGAATATTTTTAAAAATAAAATACATAAATATATGAAAAGAAAGTTGGTGTCACTCTTTTTTAGTTCTGTCATCAGAAAATCAGATGAAATTGAATGTTAGAAAATTAATTTTAAGCGAATGATTTTCTTTCTCTTGAAACTGGGCGTTCTACTAAAGTTTGCTCAGTATCCCAAAGTGTAAACTTAAAAGAACATACATGCAAAAATTGTATACGACTTATCACATCTTAATGCTTCTCTTACATAATCTGATAATGTCAAGCATATGATCTGTTGTGGGGATGGATCGCAATTATTGTCAGTTTTGATCTGATGCAGAAGGCCTTTTGATTTCAAGGGCTCCGGGAGTAAATGGGGAGCAGTGAAAGGTATGTTTCAAATTGTGTCCAAGGTATAGGCATGCGGAGTGAGATTACATACATCCCAAACTGTGTTTTGTCAACTATATTATGTTAACAATATGATGGCACACAAAATAGTGATATTTTAATATAATTCTGTTTTAACATGCACTTTTAATAAAAGGAATCATCCCATGAAAAACTTTCTGGTAAGCCAACGTTATTATACTACATTACTACATAGGGATTAGATTTCATTCCAGCTGAACTACATCTGGACCTAAGAAAATGGAAGGTCGTCTGGACCCGGTGGAAAAAAAAATCCACAAAAATGGAGTGACCCTGGAGAGGTTGTAATATTCCAAATTCAATGAACAGCAGTCTCATCATTACAACTTGGAGATAAATATAGATATGTACAATGTTTTGGCTGAGCTTCATAGAAATTGGAAATGTCTGAAGAGGAATGTGTGAACCCAAATCGGAATGGTACCATCGAAGCAAGAAGAAATGGAAGAAAAATTATATTCTTTGTTAGGCAATGTAATAAAACACGTACTAAATCAGAAACATGAAATAAAAATGATTTACCAGATATAAAAGGAACAGATACCAATTAACTCTCCTACCACTTGAGCAAACAGGTAGTCATGCTTTAAGGCTTTTGTTGCAATGTACAAGAGTTTACTTTTGGTATTTTCAAATAGACTGTGCTTATAGCATTGTATATGCCGCCAGGGGGTTAAAGCGTCCATACAGAAATGTGATGGAGGATATAATGGACATTACAAAAAAAACCCAACAAAACCCTTGAAATCTGTAAATACTGGTTAAATGCGTGCACCATTGTTATAACCGAAGGTTGCAATGCATTTCCCCATCACATTCTAAAATACCATGTAGTTGTATTTTGTAAAATGTATCACCTAAGACCACAAATATACTTTACTCCATTTGACTACAATCAGGAGGTGATAGAATTCTACAATCCCTATTCAACTTAAGCATTTTCTCCTACGCAACTTGGTAAAGCGACAATTAACATTATGGTCCACAGACTTATAGCAGCAACATTATAATCATGCTGTTTTAATGACTTTAACACAGTGTCATGATTGTTAGTAAAAATAACCAAATCCGCTTCTTAATCCCCAAAAGTGATTCCTTCTGATTGGTCCTCGTGGGAGCTCTATTTGTATTATGTTTTATGTGTCCACAATTACAAATCTTTCACGCTTATATTATTCGTATTTATGGATATAGGAACTGATGTGAGAATGATGTATTTTAATGAAAAAAATGGTAAACCATTACACATACATGGGGGAAGATGCTCTAGGATCCCATAATTCATAAAGGAAGTTGTAAAATATAATACCTTGATCATAAGGCAATTATAAAGCGCTACACTTAACAAGTATAACAGAAGACACCACTCACCGGAACAACCACTGAATTTTAACTGTTTTTACCCAATATAATCTTCCAGAATTCCGGCAATAAGATGAACCACATGCTCATTGGTTCAACCTATTAAAGATATCCTCAACAGCATTGGTCCAGAACAGCGAAACAACATTCACATATTGCGGAACTTCTCATTTTGGCCAATGCAGAACATGTAATATCCAATATATGGATTGTGGATTTTACATGTAGTTATTTATTATTAAATAAAGTTCTTTATTTACTGAGACGCACCGATTTCAGGCAAGCTTAGCGTAGATTGTCATTGCTGATACATAAATATTTAGGTTTTTCAGTGTCCACAGTGACCATAGATTTCAGTAACAAACATAGACCTAACATGGGCCCAAACCTATTCTTCTTGTCATCTAAAAGGTTTTCCGAGGTTTACAAATTTAGTGGAAAGTCAATGAAAATCCATGGATGCTGTCCAGTGTAGTTTGCATTTTACATGCCAGTATGCCGAAGGACCTCAAATCCCACGATCTGGACCATTTGTCCCCTGAGTTCTTTTTATTGTATTTATTTAATATACAATGTGCATATTTTCAGTGTTATCAGTTCGGGTTAGATTCTACAGATTCTTAGCGTACATTTTACTTTTTTTTATATTACATGTTGCAGATGATCCATCAACAAATGAAATTTGAAAGCACCATGAAGCCACTCATTCGGATGGTCTTATCAAAATCCTTGTGTTGTATCAGCAAACAGCAGGCATGCCAGAAAAAAATATATTTGTTTACAGAAGTTTCTAAATGAAAATAAAAATAATTCATTGTGAAGACGACAGTTTCTTTTGGTAAACTGTAGCTTTTGGACTGTATAATGAAATTAGCAGGGGAAGAGTTACCCTTTTGAGCAACATCCCGAAGCAACTTTCTTTATTTAAATCGGATGGTACAGCTGTTCACTGTCCTTGTCTTATAATTTTGTGAAACATGCTTTCAGCACATACAGTGCGTTACAATCAGTTTGATGCCAACTGGTATATATCAAAAAATATTATCTTAGTTCTAAACATTACAGCAGCTTTTGTATCAAGGGATATATATATTATCTATGCACAGTTGGAGCTGATTTCTCCAAATGTTGGGATTTCACACATTTTGGTCCCTTTTTATGTGATAGTTACAGGAGTTTGGCTACTACCCAATCCATGTAATTTATATTTCCACAAAAAAAAAAAACATGGTTATTAACCAGACATTATAATTAACCTTTTAAATCATGTGAAAATATTTTGAGACATAAAATTAGCCCAAAAAATTGAGAAGCTGCTGATTTTTTACAGGAACACTGAATTGTCAAGTGATGCAAAGGCAGGCACTGATAGGTTGTTGTCATAGAAACAGAAAAAGTGCCTTAATAGTTTTGGTGTTGCTATATCATTTAACCTTTGCAGGAAAATTGCACCTGCTTTTGTCTAGAGAGCGCAACTCATGGAAATTCAAGTGGAACAGCACCTTTAACCAGTAGATATTATATCATTATTAAGGACACTATGGATACAATCCCGGATTCTTTTATTTGAACAAATAAATAAATAATCTACAGCATTAGAATTTAGATTTTTTTTAAGCACAGTCTATTCCAGTAACACTTTCTACTTCAACAAAGACAAAATGAACTCATCAATGTAATATTATCGACTAACCCAGCATGAGTCAAATTATGTTGCTAATTGGTGCTTTCTTATTGCCTTTTCATACCACTTATTGCTCATTCGGTTGCATGTTAGACAGATTACAGTTAAGAACAAGGTAATGTCTCGTGGGTAATTGCAGACCATTTTTCATTCAATTTCTAAACCATATCATTGCTGGAAGAGTCAATATGGTGTTGTGGACGTATTCTAGTACATCGACTTCGAACAAAATGTAGAAAAAGGTTAAATGTCATTAATTTTGATTTCAAACACAACTGATTGCATTGTAAGAAAAAAAAACTGGATCGTTGAATTATTAAACACTTTTATAGTTTCTCGCATTTATACAAATGCTTTTGATGATGTCATGGACCCAAAGAAGAAGTTTCAGAAGAAATGAGAACCTCTGAGTGAATTATGTTGACAACCAAGTAAATGGTCCCACAGCCAAGGAGATATAAAGGTCCTTCCATGGAAATTAAGATTTAAATGTTTTGTATATTTAATGTCAAATGATGATATATTATATTGTGCGGTATATTTTTTCACAAATGCTTTTTTGGGTGGGAGTAGGGGGTTACAATAGAACCAGTCATATGTAGTGCATTTGGTTTTCAGTGACAATTGATGATTCTTCTTTAGTGTCAAGTATAAATGGAACACGGAACAAGTTACATTTCAAGTGCAGATTACTTTCTAACAATTTTACTGTTTTTATGACTCTTCAGTGATGTATCCCGGACTAGTCCTGCTTCATAATGGGCCAACTACAGGAGATCCTTGATCTTCCTGACCAGCCTATTTCTGCTATAGAGGCCGTACCAGCTCAGCAGAGCCTCCGTAAACTTAATTAAAAGGTGCTGCTCATCTTTAAGATATGACACACTGGCATATGATGTCATATCCAGATGTCATATCTGTTTCTTAAAGGCGAGCAGCACCTTTTATTGTACTGGAGACACCAACAACTGAGGTGTGGGACACTGGAGGTGCTGCCCCAAAGGTGAACACACCACTGGGACTCTTGTCCCTTTCCACACTACAATTTAGCAGAAATGGATGGCATTATATAAATTAACATTTAATACACAAGGTATACACTTCCTTCAGGTAAAGTGTTTTCACTTTTAGGAATCTTACACCAAAGTTAAAGCTTATATTTTTCATGAAATTCCATTTAGTGATATTCAGCTAAGCAGTTCACTCAATTAACGGGGCCAAGCTAAGAGTATCTAATGAAATTCCATTTTGACGTTCTCTTTTATCTAATGACTCCACTCTTACAAAGGATGCCTGAACCAATCAACAGCAATCAGCAAGCTAATAATAGGAGAGAGTTAGCAGGAATAAGCAGGAATAAACTCAATTGTACGATTGCATGTAGGGCTCTCCTTACCTAATCTATCAATTCATTTTAGTCTGCCAACTCTAGTTTTGTCAAAACCTTTGACTGTATGGACTATAACAATCAGTGCAGCATACATTGCTGGCACTCAATAAAAGATAATAATAATTATGTATTATTACTTCCAGGCAACAGTTAAGATTGCTGATCATATGTTGATGGTATACAAATTAGTTGGGTGTTTAATAAATGCACATAGCTTATTTAAATCTAGAAACATCATTTTACATTTATTCATGTTATAGAATAAAATGTAGAATTTGGGCGGGGGATTATGAAAAAAACAGTTTAATAAAACCATGTGAAAACATGTTTATGGCAGTTTATACTAAACACAATGGAACACGGACAGTGTATCAGTGTTCCAAAATAGAATCCGGAACAGTCAATAAGGCCGAGGTTCCATCAATTCCTGGCATCACACTTTGCCAATTTAAAGTGTCTGAAACCTTCATTACTGAACTATGACAATTCAAATATTCACCGCTTCAAACTGTATTGGAATATGGCTATTTTTGGTAGTACATTTACATTATTTCCAATGCTTTAGGATGTCAGAAAATTCCAGTTTGGCGGCGTTTTAAAGATTATTTTCTTTACTTAGCGCACGTCTTACAGACAGCTTCTCTTCTCAGCCGCATCTGGGCCAAAGTAGAGGAATGACTGACTAGCACTTTGCTGGTAACAGCTCATTTGCACTTTAAATGGTGCAAGACAATGAACGTTAATTGGCTCATCACGGCAAGCGTCTAAAGCATTATGTTAGAGGTAGTTAGAGAGACATTTCTGCTTTGATTAAAGGTTCTTAATAGCAAAGACTAGAGAAAAGAAATAGCATGCAAGCACTTTCTTTCCAAGAATTTTAAACCAAAGTTTAACATTTTGTTTTTATTAGATCCTATGTGGATATTGTTCTAAGCATTCTTGACATTTTTTCACAAAAAAAAATTAAAAAAGCATTTTTAAACTTCATTGGCAATTAGCAACACATAAAGCCAATTTCATGGAGAAATAATTTATGTATAATTCTAACACCATTGTAGCAGGACCCTTCTAAGTTTATGTCCATCAAAAAACTTTTTTTTAACCCTGAAACCTCTCTGTATAGATCTTGTTTTATTTATTTGTCCTGTCAAGACGGTAAGAGTCAATTCTAAAGGGGAAACCCTTCATTGACTAGCATAGTATCCAACCAAATTGTACATATGCTTTAATGAGAACATCTGTCCACCATGTGACCTGTCATGGAACTTATTAAGGGTTCTTCTTGCCTTCCTACAAAATGAGTACATATATGATCATATTAATTGGATGTTGTAATTCCTCACCTTACGTAATTATAGAGGATGCGCTATAAAACATCAATTGTATCACCTTCATTTACAAGTCCAATATATGTATACTGTATATAATATATATGGATAGATAGATAGATAGATAGATTGTATTGTAATGTTTTAAGTTTATAGACTACATGCTACCAAGTCTATTTTATTCTATAATTCTGTAACTGGGTCCTAATGGGATTTCATTGAAAAATTGAGATACATTGAGATACAATATTGTAGGTTAGCTCTCAAACTTTTCTATTTCAAAGTTTCTATAATATATTCAGACATAGAAATTCTATAAATCTTCAATAGTAAATCTTTTAGAATAGGGAGGATTTTTTTTCTACATTCATGAGTAGTAGGATAACAAGTTCATGCAGGGCTATACACTATTTTGTAAAATATGATTACCTTGCAAATATTCATATTTATTTTATTTATTATACCAACATATCATACATATCTTGCAGCTTAAAAACGTTCTGTTATATCCTTTTTTATTTCCTCCATGGTCTCAAGAGTCATTGTCACGCTTTTCCTGGGAAAGCAAAAGAACAGACATTGGGTGGATTCATAAAATACTATAGACTTTTAATTTAAGAAGTACTGAAAAATATGAACTCATCCATGACTCTGTGCCCAGAAATTAGCTAAAAAAGAAAGAATGGTTCAAGACCAAGGCACTGAGAAAACATCGGGACAAAATGACCAGGCGTGATTTAAAAAAAAAGTTAAAACCCGAGCACATGGTGTCTGTTTAAATTCCGCCTTACTTTTCATCATCTTGGTAATTTTACTAGTTGTTTACGGTCCTGATTTAAATAAAAGTCAGCTATTAAATCTCTGCTGAGACTCCCCACCCATCCCGGCAACGCTAACAATGCTTATTGCATTAGCTTGGAGTTTGACCTCGGCTGGCTAACAAATATTTGATATTTACTAACTTTCCAATGGGACTTCTGCAGAATGTCCACTTGACTAAAAATGGAATGGAGTGGAGGAGTAAGGGGATTTCTCTTTTCTTGCTTTGCATACTTAAATGAGAACAACATAAAATATAACAAAGTGGGTAACAACATCCCTCAAGAGGTGTCCTCTTTGAAAGCTGATACTCGTATGGGTAACATGGTGTCTGACATGGCTGCAAAAAATGCACTCTTCAATTGAAGTGGATAACGTCTATTGGGCCAACACAGAAAAAGATGTAAAGTTACATTTTTTGGAAGCATGTGGAACTTAACCAATAAAAGGTATCAGCTTTAATAAAATACTTCCTTTTGTGTAGGGGTAATATGGATACCTGGGAAGCACCACTCAAGACCCCAATCCTCCGGGTTTGCGGGAGCGAGGTCTTGACATTAGGGGTGTTTCCAGCAGACATCGGTGGGAACGCCCCTGACATAAGCGAGACCACCCACCGATGTCAGTGGGCAGTCCTGGCCGCGTCCCGCAAGGGAAGGCTCCGGGTAGCCAGAGGCCAAAAATTCCCATAGAAAGGGCATGTAGTGTAAGCATTCAAACTGATCAGATTTAAAGAAGATGCTAAGGACACCAGAGACAAATTTACAGCTAGTTGGTGACATAAAGCTGTTATTTTCTTTGTAAATTTGGGTTAATTTCTCTTCCAAGTGGCATATAAAAAGTTTTTTTTTGCATTATGTTGTTGCCATTATTAGTAATAAAGACACAGCTTAACTTTCTCATGTGTCATTCTGTGCCCACCTTGATATGATACTTACAGCAGTAATTGACTTCAGACTTCATCTCTGCTTAATGATTCCAATTTAATGGCCTTCTTCATACATGCACCTGAAGGATAACAACAGTTTGTCAAGAGACGTAGCAGAGTGATTTGTAATTGAGGTTTGCTGACTGTAAGATGTAACTAATGATCGTAGGCTGAGTAAGAACCGTTAGATGTCTCCGTTCTGATTCAAGATAACCCTTGCAGCTCCTTTCATAAATAGCACATCCTCTCATACTTTGTTACCTGTTTCTAAGGTTACTGTTTCTATCTTGTGCTCACTCCGAGACCCTTGAAATTAATGTGCATCTCAGTTCCTCACTGTAGGAAGAATCATTTTAAGACTTCGTTGGTTTACAGTAGGCAATGGGTTATCCCAAATGTTATGGGTTTTTTAAAAGGAATGGAAAGATGCATTGGATACATCATGTGTTCATATTTGAACTCTAAACCCAACAATCTACTTGAATAATCACTGCACCCATCACCTACAGTAAATGTGTCATCTTAGATTGTATCTGTTCAGCTTGCTAATGCATAGAGAGATTCATCAGAATATCCTCTATACATATTATTAGTTTACCTTCCCCCAGTCGTTTGACTCGTGGGAGGTATGTTCTATAGAACGCATCTCTTGCTCAGAAGCGAAAGTGAGAAAATACTCACCTTCAGCAAGCTTTAGCACTAGTTTGTGGGATTTCCAGAGAGTCTAACGAGACCCTCCCATGTGAACTTGTGAAAAGGTGCAATTGGTGAAGGGGCAGTATGTTGTAGTTCTTCGTACTTACTGAGTCATTTGGTGTCAGCATGTGTGTTAGTGTATCGTGTTAACATGAGTGTGTTAGAGTGTCAGGGTGAGCCTATGGTTAGGGTGCATGGCAGAGAATTGTAAGTGTATGTATAAGTGTATGGTGTTAGAGTAAGTGAGTGTTTTAGTTATGAGGTGGGGAGCCAAAGGAACACTGCACCAAGTTCCCACTACTCCTTGGCTGAAACTTACCTGTTACTATGTGATCGTTGGAAACAAAAAGTTCTTTTATGTAACTTTTCTATGTCTGAAAGCTTCTGTCATCATACCAAACCAGCCATAGCTGCAGTCTGCTCCCATAGCATCCCACCATGAAAATATATCGGTGAGTTTTGCGTCAAAGGCCACCGTTTCACTGGTTTTTAGACTGGAATTATATCAACAATTAATAAGTCCTCTAAATATAAAAAATATTTAACATGTTTTTTCATGCTTGAAATTTTACAAACTAAGTTATCGGTAAAAACATCACAATTATATTATAATCTACATCAAATAATAAGGAAAATGGGACTATCCAGGAGTTTTAGTTCATGGGGGAAAAAAGATACCTGTGCTGATAGAGACACCACCAGGAACCCTTTAATCCAGCGGGGGGCATACACCGCCTCTTTCTTTAGCCTGCAAACACCAGCCAGATACAGCATTCTACATTACGAAAGCAATTCTAGAGATTTATGTATGTGTACAGCATACCTGGGAACTCTCGGGGTTTGATCTGGACTTTCAAGGTTTTGTTCCAATTTCAAAGTCTCAGGATGAAAGAGGCAAAATCTCAGGGTCACAAAGATCTGACGCAGTTCCAAATAAACTTTTAGGAGTCTTAGCCTGTTGGAGCTGATTGCCGGCCAGACAGACATTCAATGATAATGTTAATTATTTTGTTAGCTTAAAAGGTTAAGATATCTGTGATTCTACATGCACACTGTACATCACTGTAAATCACTAGTAAATACAGTGGTCTGGCTATTTCTTGACTAACTTCCCGTAGTATCCTCGGGTGTATCCCAACTGGCCCTGGAGCGTTGTCTACTTTAAGTTTACTTAAATGTTTAAAAACGTTATTTTGAGTCAGCCATTCCCACGAATGATTTAAGGTTTCTTTAGTGCTGAATTGCCAATCAGCAGGTAGCGGCTCTTCTTCGTTATATACAGAGGAAAAAAAGGCATTTAGTATTGCTGCCTTTTCCTGATCCTCACTAATTAACTTACCATCTCCAGATATCAAAACACCTACATCGTCACTCCTAAATTTTGTGCCATTGATGTACTTAAAACATCTTTTTGGATTTGTTTTGCTCTCCTTGGCTATCATCTTCTCATCGTTAAATTTAGCCAGTCTAATAGCCCTTTTGCAAGCTCTGTTGGCATCTTTATACTTGACGTATGATGCCACTGAGCCCTCTGAGCAGTCTAAATGCCAATTTCTTTTTTCGCATTACCTGTCATTTGCCCTATTTGACTAATGGCCATGCGGGCCTCAAAGTGGTTTAGACATTTAGAAATGAAAGAGAATACAAAGATAAAACAGAAAAGTCTTTAGGGAGAAATATTCCTTTAAATATATCCTTAAAGGAACCAAATTGTCTGCACTTAAAAATGGATATAATACATGTTGAGGAAAAACATCTCATAGGGCTATAGCTTCGAAACTAGAACGTCAACTTTGTAGTTTATGATATCTGAACTTGTTACACTTTGAAGACTTTGTTCTGGGAGTGGTGACAGACTATACCGCAAGCCAAGAAGGAACTTTATTGTTATAGAAAGGTGTGGTGGGTTGAAAAGAAAAAAGTCACAACAGTGATCAACTATTTACTTTTCAGACAGGGAAGGGTGAATACGGTATTAATCAGAGTCAGGTGGCAGGCTGATTTTCTTCTGATATAAAAACAAAGACATAACTTAATGCAATGATGATGTAAATCAGGCACGGATGTTCAGTAAGGCTGGAATTGTGGAAATTAATAGGATTTGGGTGCTGGCCACATGTGCAGTTACACTTTACACCACATAACAAATACAAAACAGCGTAGAAAGAAAATAAAAAAGGTTGGAACACTATATCAAAATGTTATATCATAAATATGTAGACAGACAGAAAGACGAAACCATTCTTTTCAGTAGGCAGACACAAGAAGTACGGACTTGGTCTACAATATGAAATGCGTTATGTCACAGAACCTGACTGCTGTCTGGTTCTGTCTTAGGTGCGACCTAAACCTACTGACAAAAATATTTCTATGGACAGTCATGATAGTAATACCTTGAAAGAACTTAACATAATAACTATTATCACAAACATGTCATCAATCAATTCTTCTTATTTTTTTTTTTATTGTTAAACATGTGCCAGCGATGTATACAATTGTTCTTTTAGCAATCAATCACCCGTAGTTTAGTTATCTCCATGTCACTTATGTATGGTTACCGTTGTTTTCTGGGAAATAGACATGTACACTCGGCTTGTTTCCAGCATAACAAGTTACAAGAAACCTTACATGCTTGATGTGTTCTGAATAATGTTAAGAAGACATGTACATTTCCGTGATGTATGTAAGTGTTCGTCTGGGTGCAATGCTTCACTTATTCACTGATGAACCAATTAAACATCCAACACTGGTTAATATGAAAGATCATGGAACAGAATCATCTATCTCCTGGTCACGGCTCCAACTTGACAAGTTCCACATTCTGGAAAGATGTGTATTTGCTGTTTGATCTCACCTCATTCCAACATCACAAAGCTTTACAACTCACCAGCTATTGAATTCTTATTTCTGTGTTGTTGGGTTCTTTCTTTTACCCATTTCTGAAATTATTCAGGATTAGTTCCCTACTGACCTTTCATAAAAGAAAAATGACTAGAATTTTGCTGTACAATTACATTCTAGCTGAGAGGAAATATCTCACCTGTGAACCAATCTTCGATTTCTCAGACTAAAAATTGTGACTGCACTTTCCTTATCTCGCAAGCCAATGGATCTTGTCGAGAATGATATATTCTAAAAGAATGACACAAAGAAAGTGAAAATTTACTTTAATATTAGTCTTATATTCTAATAAAAAATTGTAACGCTGGGTAACAACATAATACTTTAACTTGATGTTATAATATTTTACAAGGACCAGCCCTGGGGCAATTATATAGAAAATATCCCTTCTATGAATTTCCTGCCTTAAGCAAACTATTTTTTCTGCTTCCTGCCTCTTGGGGTCTTTTTTCCTCTCTGTTCTTTTGTATTTGGCAATTTATTGAGCAGTATAATTTTTTACCTTACCTCTACCTTTATTATTTCCCTTTTTCCTTTTGTGTTGCTTGTCCGCCTTATATATATTTTTTTTATCCACTTTCTAAATGTGGGACATATATATATATATATATAGTATATATATATATATATATAATATATATAACACATAATATATACACATACATACACACACACACACACATACATACATATATATACGTACACACACACATTAACATACATATAAATACTCATATATACAGTACTGTGGAAACACTTTGGCAGGTGTGAAAATATGCTGGAACGTAAGAATTCTTTCAAAAATAGACATGTTAATAGTAGACTTCTGGAAATGGATCAAAAACTACTCTGACAAACTCTTAGTTTTGCTCTTGGTCCTTTTGGTTCAGACGAAAGTTGGAGGGTTTTTCCCATTCTAAGACAAAATTTCTTGTCACTTACCCTCATTCTCATGCTCTTTCACAATCTCTCGCACTTATACTTTTACTCATTCTTTCATACTCTCATTCACTCTCTCTCTCATGCTCTCCCTTATTATTATATAATAGATAGGTATCTGCCTGTACTTCTCAGCATTGAGGAGACCATTAATTTGTAAGGAACCTCCACCATGCTTCGCTGTTGCCTGCAAACACTCACTCTTGTACCACTCTCTAGCCTTTCAGCAAAAAAAAGACTTCTGCTACAGAGCACCTGCTGCCATTTTTTTGCATCCCAGGGAATAGTTGAGTCCCTTGGCCTTGTCTCAACATTAGAGGTATGCAAGTCTTTCATGAAGACCACATCTGATCAGACTTCGAACAGTAGATGGGTGTACCAGGATCCTCCTCTTTGTGTGAGGTTGAGCTGATGGCAGTGCTGGACATTCTGATTACAAAGAGAAGTAAGCATGGTGTGTCTTTTATCTGCTTCACAAGTTTCCTTGGCCGACCACTGCGTCTACAGGCCTCGACATTGCCCTTTTCTGTGTGCTTCTTCAAAAGAGCTTGGGCAGGACATCTGGAAACCTTAAACTTTCTGCCAGGGCCTGCCTCCTACTGGTACCCGCAACCCATCTAAAGGCAGGCTTCACAAAAAAAGTTAACTGTGTGTGAGAAAAGTAAACTATGATTTTGCTTCCGCCCAAATGAGAAGAAGTAGTTGAGACATGATACAGGGTATGCAAATCAAACCAAGGAGCCTATTTTCCCTCTTCCTTTCTCATCATACTTTCCTCTTCACTGTGATCATCTTCTGTTAACATCTGTTAACGATCCTCAGTTCTCATGGAGAATCTGGCTGTTCTTTAATTTCACATTGGGCCCCTCACTTCTGGAATAGTTTACCTTATCCCTTTAGAAAAGCCAGGCTCTCCGTTCTGTTTCACTTTAAACATGTGTGCAAATGTCACTGTTAATTATATCTGTAGCAAAGTCAGACTATCTGGTATCTGGGGATACAATTCGATTCCCATATAAAATGCATTTTCCCTGGCAAAATTACTTTCATTTATGAGCATCTATTCTTATGCATACCGCATATGTTTGAACATCCGAAGGCCAAATGGAGAAATGCATTAGCATACCTATCAGACAGTCAAAGGGTTATAGTTAAAGCTGTATTTAATATACATTCAATAATACATGCGATAAATGTATATTGCATACACAATGGTCTGTTACTGCTATAATCCCAACAAAACAAGTCCAGTATATGTTAACAATGATAAAAACCCTTTTGCTTTAATAAACTTTCTTTATCTGCAGACCAGGAGGCCGCCATTGTTGTCAGTCATGTGATGTTTTGGATGACGTTCCCTGCTCAAACACCACACTGTGCTGACTCTTTATGGAAATTCTAAATAAGTTCCTTACTCCTTTCTGTGGTCAGAGTGTCTGGATGGGTGATTAAGACCAAGATATTCTATTGTTTATCACAGAAATGTTTATCATAGAAACTTCTCTGCCATTTCTAAACCTCTCTATCAATACACCTTGGAGAGGAAGGGAATTAAGTGTTTTTGGGAAAAAACAGCTGCATATGTTGTGGAAATAGATCAACATTAAAACAGATTTAATATATAACAAACATTTTACTTCATACAGAATAATTGTAAATCCCTTTAATGGCTTGTATTATCCAGGGTACTTTTCAGCAGTCTGGGGCATTAGCTATTAAATTGTTAGCCTGAATAGCATAAGTACAAAAATGGTCTGTAATCATGATTATCCCCTCAGCTATAAACAGAGTAGACTAATGCAAACATTCAGTACTTTTTAGAACCATAAGTTAAAAAAACAGCTACCTTCGCACAAAGTAAGCAAAATGAATTTTTTACAATTCAAAATATCTTATATTTTTGTCAGTATTGCTAGATGCACAACCATCCAGGATTCGCATATAAATTATTCAAGAGTACCAGGTGTGAGCCAAGAGCTAATGGCCCATGGGTGTGGTATTTATTCAGTGCCACCCCCCATACCCAATTAACATACACATGCTAACACACAAACCCGCTCTAACACCAACTTACTTTAACACCATACAGGTCCACAGATACACACATATATCTTTCCCTCTTCTCCCTCACACCACTAAACCTAGGCTCGCCCCTGACACTCTAATACCATATGCTAACACAAACATTCATGCTAACACCATACACTGACATCATACATGCCAACATCAAAACCCCCACACATGGTAACACTGTACACTAACATACACATTCTCACCTTAAACCTATACGTACACACACTCACTCTAACACCATAAACTTAAACATGCATGCATACATACAGACACACTCATTCACTCACTCACTCTCCCATCATTACTGCAGCTTGCAGACCTTTCCACAGTGCCACAGATGCACAATTCTTTTGCTTCTCTTCATCTGACATTAAGAACTGAAGCCCACCTTGCCCTATATAGGTATGCAAACCAAAAGAGCAAGATTAGGGTGCACCCAGCAGCCCCCACCTCTTACATCACATGTGCCCTTAATATATAACATTCAGAAGATAAAATAAATCTGATTATCAATGCATGCAATCTACTAGTATTAGAGAAATGTTAAAAAATGTTTGTTAAATAACCTCCCAGGACCATTGCGGTTTTACTTTTTCCACCAGTAAACTATAATACGTAATAACTTTCCTGAACTTTCTCATAGAAAGATTATGATTATACAGACATGTAAAAACATCTTTTATTTACCAAACGGAATCTGTGGAAATTTATTGAGTGCTGAATATACCATAACAGCAAACGTTAAGAATTCTTCCAAATGCATTACAAGACTGGGTGGGTTCCTTGTTTTAAAGAGCAGACTATTGCGTTAAGTAACATTGTTTTCTATTTTAAATGTTACGATCTAATGTTCCACAAAATGAGTGGTGTTTTAGTAAACGGACAAAAGCTGCTTTAAATATAAATTCCATAGTGCTTGCTCACTAGACTTAAGTGGTTTCACAAAAAAATAAGGTCATATTAGAATGCAATTAGAACATGGGTGTATGTAATAGGTTGTAAGGCTGGATGAAAAGTTTAAATATACTCAGGGGTGTATTTTTACAGGAGTGGCTTTCCTAGGCTTGGCCTAGAGAAGTTTCACCAGCCACCCCTTGAGGACCCTACCTCAAGCTACATGGCCTCTGTTCTGGGTGCCTTGACCTAGTAATGTGTCCTGGTATTCTGCTTTTGTAGGACACATGGCCTGGAAAAGAGTGCCAGCTAGAAGAAAGATCACCCTAACCAGCCCATTCAGTAAGTGGTGACCCAGGAGGCCCTTAAGCGAGTGGTGCTCCAGGAAGCCTGAGTAGGGTGGTTTGGCTTTAGTAAGTGAACACAAGGGCTATCATTCCCTAGGATCTGCCGCCTGGTTGGATTAGGCCATTTTATGTCCTTTGAGAGTTCTACATAGGGGAATGGAACAAAAACTATACAGCATTGGGCCCCTGGGGAACACATTGGCCCAGCGCAACTTCCTCTTTTGCCCAACTTTCTTGATAATCCTGACCTTAGCCAGGTCCTCTTTGACTACAATCTGCCTTTAACACTCTCACAGTTTGTGACTTGGACTTGGAGCTATGTTGCATCAGCAGGATCCAGCCTACGGCATTGCAATAACTTTAGAAGGCCTTTCATCTGCAGATCCATTTCATTTTCTGGAAAGACGTACTGTGATACTAATAATGCGTAGCAGCCTTTACACCAAATAAATGAAAACAACAAACATTGAAACGGAGCAATAAAAATTGGCCACATGGAACACATGGCATCAAAATGCTTCCAAAGAACTAGTAATGTAATGTAACTAAGTTTTACGCTACTGATAGGCTGGTAGATAAGTGGAACAAGCGCCCGGCAGAAGTGGTAGAAGGTAACACAGGGAGGGAATTCTAACAGGCATGGTATAAGCATATGGCTTTCATAAAATAGAAACAGGACTGGTTGAGGCTTGAGGTTTTTACAGCAAGAAAATGGATGAATTAGAATGGTGCATGCTGCCAAATTCTATTTCTATTATGGGTTTATTGTATCAGTAAACATCTGTACATGCACTTTGGGGTAATATTGACAAGTTGGCTTGATACCTTCTAGAATTCTGTAAAATATATGTGAGTAGATACTTCACAGGCTGCATAAGCTAAGGATAAAAGCTCAGGATATCACAGCGGCAAAAGAAACATCGTAAGACTATATTGCCTGGTTGCATAAAAATAGACATTAGGACCTTGAGATAAAAGTTCTGAGAATGCATTTTGTGCGGACAACGTTAAAATAATTATGCACTGATAGTGTAATGCAATGTTCCGTTCTCTTATCAAATTTATCTATAGAAAAAAGTACACTAAGGGTTGATCTCAAGACTGGCCTCTAATCGGAGGCATGTGTCACAGCTGCTGTTGGTATACTAAATATAAAACATATGTGTGAGCCATGACTAAATAAAGCACGTGGCACCACACAGGTGTGTGCGGCGGGGAGCAGGCTTACCTAGGCTTCTGTGTTTCTTTTAATGTTTTTTTTTATCAAATGATTTGTGTAACATACTACGGTATCCTTTTTTTTATTTACTTCGCTTTTACAATTTACTTCTTCTAATAACATATATTTAGTGCGGTGACATCATGTGAGACCCGACCTTTCTAAAAACAGAATACACTAAATGGCAAAAACAAAAGTTTTGCGTAAAGCTTTCTGAATGTGAGCGCATACTTCAATTCTGATGTTTACTCAGAATGTTTTGCTCATCATTAGCCTCTTTTCATGTAAAATGCATATTGCAGTCCATTCTGCATGGACTCCAAAACATTTCACTGTAAGTACATCTGGAAGTGTATTTGTGTTAGCTATTTGATGAAGACAATCAGACTTCTGTATTATTTTCCTCCTCCTCCAGCTGCCTCCACTGAAAGCAGGAAGTGTACCTAAGTATACTTCCTGCACATGCTCATTAGCACTCCTAATCACGCTTATTAAACATTGATGTACAGAACAAAAAAATGAGGGGACCAGAATATCACTTTGATAATCAAGGCATACTTTCTGTTAAAAAAAAAGTTATGACTTTTTTAAATTTACACAATTTTTACAAAGATGTGTCTTTTTTTCGTTATCGTTGTCTGTACAACTTCAGTGACTTCTGAGTGAGTTAAGGGTTGATAAAAAATGTGTTTGTCCCAATTGCAAGAATGATTAAGAGACATATCGGTGAATCATCCAATGTGCCCACACATGAGTTTATTTCAATTTAAATTTAACTAATTCATTCACCATCTGTGCATGAATATGCCATATCCGCACAATTGGCAGTTTAAAAAAGGAATTATCTTAAATATAAATAGCTATAATCTGTTTTATATCATAAAATAACAGTAAGTATGATAAGTATTAATGAAAATAATAAAACACTAATTTCTTCAGAACAATGAGGAATGTTATATATATATATATATATATATATACTGTACTGTAAGAAACAAATGTTTTTATTTTATTTTTTTGTAAATATCTGGATTCTGTAAGCTTTAATATGTAAGCCCAACCACATGTGCATTAGGAGTAAAGGATTTACATCATCCTCTGCCAGTCCAAAATGGTTAGTTAAGGATCATAGGAGTTATAGTTCAGTAAAAGGTTGAGACAGATATATCTCCCAGTGAGCCTTGTTGTAATTTCTCAGAAGAGGGATTTGTTCTTGCAGTAATTAACCCCAGTCATGCGATATAAATGATAAGCTAGGTTGTGGAATGTCTTCTCTTCAGTGTTCCAGGGTCTGTAAGAATCAACTTTTTACAATATACCATTGACGTTTGTGTCCATAGAAAGTTTGCCTGTCATCTGCCTCTTGCACCTGGTCACCTTCCTCATCTCTAGCATAATGGTATCTATTCCCCTACCTTTCCTATTTCCCATCACATATGTTCCTTCTACCCTCTCATTACGTATTATCCTCGATTTGTGTAGGCTTTTCAGTTCCTTAGCCTGTGCTAATTAGTAGACTTGCGAACCAAAGACGGTTCAGATGGATTTTCCATTTCGTTTTCGTCCATTCGTTTTCAGACAACAAATTTCTTATCCTGCCCATTTGTTTTGGACAAACATTGAGGGGGCTTTTAAACAAAATTTCAATTACTCATTCCCTCACACTCTCTTGGAATGTGCTCCATTACACAAGTCTACTAACTCATTGACCAGTATTGAAGAAATTGAGCCCTTAGACCATGCTTTTTCCAATGTTATTCCATCCATTCCATAGTTTGTTATGCTTATTTACTAGAAAAAATTCTCTTTCAAATGGTTTCATTTCTAGACCATTTCTTAATCTTTCCTTTTCTTCCATTTTCATCTTATCTACAATTTATATACATAGCACAATATATGTTGTAAGACATCACATATAGAACAGAGTGCTTCCATTTCAATAATTATAATGTTGGCTAGTGCAGCAGTTTATCTCTCTCTAACCACCCTATCATGAATTTGGATCTAGTACAAGATGTTCTGATGAGATCATCTGGACTATTAAAACTTTCAGAATTTATTATTTACCATACTGAAATGGCTGAGCTAATTTCTGCCTCAACCGTATTCAGATGAAGGGTGGGTACCCTTTTTGCTGGCCATTCTCTGAAAATACAATTTATTCATATAAAGATAATCACACGGAATAGCTTTCAAGGGTGTAATAAACAAGAAAGAATAGGCTAAAGTTCTCTAATGGTTACATCATGTACATAGAACATTCTCTAACCTCCCCAAAACATAATCCAGGAAAACCAAGATAGTGATGACATGTAACTGCTCTTCCTAAAATATATTTTTATTTTGGTTCTGTAAATTTATAACAAATTCATTATTTCAATATTTACATTTAAACAGTAAAAAGAATAATTCTCAAAATGATACACCAGAGATTAGGAGCAGATGGCAGCTGGTGCTTCTTCTTAATGTGGTTCTTGTCATTAAGCGGGAGGTCAGATGGGACTTGCTGAGACTTGGTTTATTAGATTAAATAATAGACATAGCTCCAGCGAGTTCAACCCTTTCATTTTTTTTAAAACTTAGGCTTTAGCCTGTTTTTCCAATACGTACGGGAATAAAGTTATTTCACAATTCCATCGAGAGTCCGGTAAACGCTTGAATCAGTCACAAATTCTATGTTTCTATTAAAAATGACAATCTGAACCCACAAAAGCCATTCTTGCTGAAAATGAGCATACATTACTGTTAAAGACATCCAGATTTACCATCTCCATAGACAGTTCATTATAGAGCTTTTCTGCCCTTACTGCAGATGAGTAACCGGAACCAGTATACCTCCAATTTTACTCAGTTGCCACTCGTTTTCTGTTCTGTCCATGAGGTGAAGATTTCCTATGCAATGGTCGTCCATAAAATATGCCTTGGGTGAATCTTTTCTAGTACAATAAACCATGTTTGCCTGTGTCACTTCATAACTGAAATCAGCCCTTCTATATATTGTCTTTTTCATCTAGTACTTGACATTGTGCGCCCCTGCATAACGCGTCAACCAGTATCTATCTTTTCAGATAAAGTCTCTGCTTTCGTATCTTTGCTGTGGTCTGCTTCTGTAGTTTCCACAAAACTACAGAAAAATCGGCCACATAAATATTAAGCGGAAATCAACCTGAAAAAATCCATTTTAAGATAGATGCATACATACATACACAAGCTACTTCTTACAATTAACTTCCAATGGGCCATGCATCATGACCAAAACACTGATTTCTTTCTCTGTTATATATATGAACATTAACCTCATATTCACCCCAAAGCTGAAGTATATCATTATAACCCATATATCTTCTACACAAGTCTAATCCCCAGAGTTTCTAACTCTGCATTTACTAAATCTGGTTCTTAATGTAGTCAGTATTACAGAGTAACAACGGCTTTGTATTGACGCCGGTTTTCATTAATGGTGCATTAAACATATTTCAAGGACAATCCAATGTTTCCCTAATTGATATAATACAGGAAGCAAGAAGCTTCCCTGTCAATCTCCTTTTTTCTATCCAATAGTCTTTGCAATTAACTATAAAATAATGCTCTAAATGTAACAATCAGGGCTGCAGGATATGATGGCGCTACATAAATAATAATCTGCATAAGATTATGCCATACACACGGCAATATTTTTTTTTGTACTTTTGGGAGAGATATGTACTGATGTAGAAATCTATCAGAAGACACAGCTACATTCTAGCCTGGTTCACCAACAAGGCATTTGTGTAATCATCCCATTAAATACTGTAACTTCACAGAAATCTGGAACTCTGGTCAGTTTCTTCTAGTTCAAATAAAATGGCATCCAGATGATGCATTATTTTGTTTATAAGGTTCCAATGAAGTCAGAAGTTTTGTACAATGGATTAAACAATTGTATAGAACAATCTCTGCCTTGTGTGGCATACTCTACTAGATTTGCCCCAGAAGCTTGGGGTCCGTTAAACTAGCTCCACCTTCTTCTAGCCCATTCTCTGCCCCCACTCATGGCTAACCACAGCCCCATCCAGATAGCCAATAGTCCAGCCTGACACTCGGTCCCAAAAAGGACATGACCACCTCATACGCGGAATACTTCTGAGTGTCCCAGGAATGTGTGTCGGGTCCACAAAAAACCACAGACCCTGAAGGCCAAGCATGGGTTCTGGATTTTCCTTCCCAAAAAGAATTCCCAAAGCTTCACAAATTCTTCTAGTGGGAAGATGAAGAAGTTAAGAGACCAAGTTATTTGATTTCATAAAGTTGTGATATAATTGATCCCCCTCTTCCCCGGTGAAAAAAAACCCAGCAATGTAAACCTTGAAATTTTATTAATATAACAAACTCGCATGTATTTACAGTGAATATTTACCAAGATTAATGATTGGTCTAGTCGCTGTCTGTATTTGTGACTTGTCTAACTTTGGCTCAGTATTCTACCAAAGGATACAGGAGCGGTTTCAGGTTTAGCCAACTTCAGCGTCTCACGACAAGGTGTGGTCCTGTGATACGGGTTTCGCATTCTTCATTAAACCTTTGGTTTTATTCATAAACCCTCTATAAACAGTACAAAAAAAAGGCGTCTAAACACAATGGATTCCATTCTGGTGGCTCACCTGTCCTCAAAGTACAATCTCTTAATGAATCAGCAATTTGAAAGAAACCTTTCACCGAGGCCATAGTGTAAAAATACACTGGGTTCAGAACCTTATCAGCAATGTCAACAGTATGAGTTCTGAGCCATTATGCGATAATACACAGACACTTTATTTTCCAGCTAACACACCTTTTGCTAATCATTTCCTATGGAAATATGGCAGAGATATTCATTATTACACAAGACTCAAACACAGACCAGGTGGAGGAATGCACACCACGGCCTCATGGGTAAATAATGTCCCATTGGTTTATTACTGTGTTGGAGAATCATACGAAGCCTTATCTCTAGTTTCTTATCAGTGAACTTATTGGAATTCTATGAAGAACCGAAATAACGAGGCAATGAATACAGTAATCATACAGTCATTATCACAGTCATAGTAACACTAGGTTCCTTCACAGATTTAAGGGAAATTGGCTTCAATGTAATGTCACAAGTCTAGCTAAGTTTCACAATCGCGTAGACGTACATACCTGGCTGCGGTGACTCAGTTATAATAATAATACTTTTGCTTACTTTGGTGTTATACTTATCATTTCTCAATGGTCATAGAGAAATACTTTAAATGACTCTGTTTGGGTAAATAGGTCTGGCAAGGGGCTTTACCGGTCCTTTTTAAGTGATTTTGTGACCTCCTGATTTATGTCACTTAGTAAAACATTTTGGAGCAGATTAATGTAGTTAATGTATGTATTAAACTTTATATACATGTAGTTATGATGCACTTATACTCACAATAGTCCCAGTTTCTAGAAATAAGGGACAGTGGTGGAGGAAAGAGGGACAGAAGGATTTTATTATGCACTATAAGTATCCTGATCATTGGGGAGCATCTACTGGTATGACGCCTCTCGCTTACCATAACTATCTTACAAACACTGTAGCAAAAAAATGAACAAAAAATTCTATTGTGAATGGGAATCTTCCAAAGGTGGATAGACTTTGTAAATGTTTCCATTGAAGAGAGCATTCAATATTGTGGGATAATTAAATAATAGGGCACTTTTCATTTCTTACTACTGATGTGTTCATACCTGGGAGCTCTCTGCCTTTGACAAAGAGTCTCCAGTTAGATTCCCTGGGTCACTCACATATTATATATATATATATATATATGTATATATCATTATATAGTCATACTAAACCAAGAAGAGTTGAAATTGATATCTTTTATTGGACCAACACAGGTCTCTTCCAAAGATAACGATTCAGCAATTATTTTATATCAAATTAAAGGTAGATTATGTTGTTCTGGATTGTCATTAAGTATTTCTAGAGTATCTCACTGTTGGCCTCCAGCTGCTTCTTAGATAAATAAAGCGTTGATTTTTTTAAAACCTAAGAGGATCGGTAAGTAAGTAAGTAAAAAACTGTCTTTAAGGGGTCCGTTCTTGTGGTGGCTTTGTCTGAGTTTTAATACAGATTCTTCCTAAGGAAAACTATTCCATTCATTCAAAACCAAAATAGATTTCTTTGAAGCAATGGAACATTCAATCGGGTTCAGAACCTCTTATAAAAGGCTTATTAAAACATTTAGAAACATATATAAAAGTAACATATAAAGAGAGCACTAAACATTACAGCCAGACTGAGACAAGCAGCCCTATATAGTATAGCGAAACAGAAATAAACGATATCCCAATAATTAGAGTATCAGAATGTCGAGGTTGTTTTCCTTTACTTTTATTAACATGTTACGTTCTTAAATGTGTTCCACAATGGATGCCATCAGAACTTTCAATGCTTCCCGGATGCCTGGTTTAGTCGCCTCATCTTAATGAATTAAAAATAACCAGATAAGTACAGAATTGTGAAGTCACAGGTCGTTAATGTATCGGTCTAAAAATAAGAACATATGGAACAGCTCTCAAGATCAAGTTATTTTAATATCTTTATTAGTGTGTGAACCAAACGGCAGTCTGACAACTTTGAGGTCAAGCAGGGCAGCGAAGCAACCGGCTAAGGATTAGGGCACAATGTACACTCTTTGTATACAGACAGACAATATGAGCATGCATAATGAATAAAACATACACTTACAACCCTCGATCCAACACAAAGTATTATCTTCTGAATTGCCTGATACACCCTGGCACATTCTGCTTAGCCCACTACACAATGGCCAGCACAGTGTATCCTGGCACACACTAATTAACATAATACCCTTACCCTTTGATCAGTACAAAGACAATAACACATGGCTGGGATTAGTATACGTTGTGTACATAGTATGGGTGTAACATTGTCTTTTCCGACTACTACACTGTTTTTTGTTCACCAGAATAAGTCTTGAACATAAATGAACTGTGATAATTTGTATTAACAACTTCATCTTGGCGACAAACTTTAGGGAGAGAACAGGGCCAGACTGAGGATGACAGGGTGGCTGCCTAAGGAGGTAAGTGCAGCAGCCAGCCAAATATGTTGCATTGTGCCGCCACTGGTGGATAGGCTATGCGAGCTTAAAAACACAATGCGCAGCCGGGCCTATCTACCAGCGGCCGCACAATGCAACATATGATCTGGTGGTGTATAGGCAAATGGGGTGAGTATGGGACGCTGTCCACATGGTGTGCCAGATCTGCTCAGTGTGTAAATGGCCAGTCCGGGCCTGGGAGGGAGTATACATCAAATTAAGTTTTACTGCATTGTTTTAATCCTAATTATCAAGCATATATAAAATAGAACACAAAGAGTGGCAACATTTAAGTACAGCAAGCTATAGTAAGCATTCCTCTGGTTTACTATGCCCATATACAAGTACATAGCTGCACAGCATTGTGTAAATTACCAAAGCTTTATAAATATTTCTAGGAGTAATTTGCCAGATTATAAGACCCCCCCCAAATATTAATTTAGGAAAAAAGAAAAAGTGGGCAACTTCCGCTGCAGCCTGAATGAGGTGCGGTTAGCAGCAGGGGTTGTCTGCGTCCATAGCACATACACCCTCCAACTGTAAGATAGAAACTCTCCTCTCTGACAGCCGGGGAAGGTCTGCTCGATGGATGCAGACAACCCCCGCTGCTAACCGCACCTCCTTCAGGCTGCAGCGGAAGTTGCCCACGCGAATCGCATAGACGTCTACCCGCTGCCCCGACTACACACCAGGGAGTCAAAAGCACCAGTATGTTGGGGGACAGGAGGATTCCGGTCCCGTGCAGCGCTGCGGGAGATCTGGATCTTAGTCCCATAGTCCTTTTTCGAGGTCGGATTATAAGACGACCCCGATTATAAGACGAGGGGTATTTTTCAGAGCATTTGCTCTGAAACCAACCTTGTCTTATAATCAAGCAAATACGGTATATATGATACATGTCCTACACAATGTTATTAGCTGGTTTATAAGGGCTAGATTAAAAGCACTGTATATTTTAAAAGCTACTGATGGGGAAATGGTTGGGTGTACCCCCTCCTGGATTTTTACAAAGATCTGGGGGTTTTGATGTAAACTTTGGGGGGTTTTGATGTAAGGTTTCAAAAGAATAATCACCATAGCCACCAACTGTGTTTCACAATGTTTGAGGTTGCCTCTCAGTGTCTGCTGTAATCTATCTCTGCTTTTTGAATGCAACATAAGTTTGCACGTTTCCTCATTATTTTTGGGTTAAAATAAAGTATCTTGATTGTTTTATCAGAATCATTTGTGATTGCTTTTTGTATGCAGTCCTATCCATATATAGCATTTCATTGGTTGCCATGGTGATAATTCTACTTTTCAAACTTTACCCCAGAAACGTTTTTTTTTTTACATATAACCACCGTAGTATTATATTACTTATTACATAAGATAAAGTACAATCTTTACCCCCTCCCTCCTGCCGCAGTCTTTTTTGTGTTATACTACCCTTCTGGATACATTTTAGCAAATGGATTTTATTGACCTTGCATTTTTTTCAGATCTTGTCTTTGTAGAGCTATGTCTTTATGGGCTCTCCTTATCTTACCTTCCAAGAAGTGTACAGCTTATAGTTATCTTTCCTGTGATAACTGAGGTCACACTTTCTTGGAATATGGAAGTCTCACACGATCTGTGTCTCAAAGTAATGCTAACTCTCGCACATAAATGACTGAAGACTGTCTCAGCCATAAGGTAATAACCTCACTGAACCTAAACGCCAACAATCTCCTTCCAGGGTTACTATCACAACATATTTTTTATCACTGTATTTACCTTTAAGCCTTAAATAGATCTCTGCATCAATCAATATGCAGAGAACTGTAAGGTCTTGATTGTTATGTTGTATATTTTTAGAACGTTTGGCCGTTTTACTAAGCTAAAAAGGCTGCCGCTATTCAGAAAAACTCTGCCCTGACTTTGACAAAGAAAAAAGAAATGGAGTGATTCTGTTGCAAAGGGCAGCTTCTGGCCCGGGGGGCAGGTAAAGACACGTGGCCCCATTGGTCTCACCAGGGTAACTCACATAAGCACTGGCACACATATTTACATACAATCTTACACACTCTTTGTTAACACACATACATGTTTCCACATGTATACAGACTGACCCTGGGAATGATACAGTAGAAAGTACAGAGTACCATATATATAATCGTGCCCTAAATCTGAGAAGCAAGTCGAGGTCAGGGGCACCAGAGAATCTGATAGCAACTCTGCTAACATAGCCTAGTCTATTCAACAAAAAATGAGGAGTCAATAATGTTAAGGATTAATGTGGCTGACCAGACTTGACTTCAGTCACCTACACACAGTAACACTCACAAAACAACTTGCCGCTAAAATGCAAGTTCTTTGCAAAGGCTTGCAAGGTCAATGTGAGCTTGCATGTCCTCGTCTGACGCTTACAAAACTCCCATTATAATAAATATAAAAAAGAAACATGACTAACTAAATAAAAACAAAACCAGGAGGCAACTGACAAGTGCCCCCCTCTTCACCTACTCTGTGTACTCTGTGTACAGTGGGTGGGTGTAATTAAAATACCTGGGGGTATATTGTGGATGGCAAAGATGTTCCTCAAGGGTGATTTATATAAACACATCCCCCTACAAAGAGGATACGGGTTGAGGGAAGGCACAGCTGGGGGTCCATTCCTCCCACAGGGCTTTTTATTGCTTACCCCCATTTACATTGCTTACCCCTATTCCCACTGGCAGGGGATAGGGAGTGTAAAAGACCATATCCTATATACTTTAATTACCACCCAACTGTGGGGAAGTGGGGGAGGAAACTGCCGCCTCGGTGGCTTGGTCCCAGTTTTTTTTATTTAATTATTTTATTATTTTGTGAATAGGAATCAATAACCAACAGGTAGCCTTTAAAAAAATATTTATATATATATATAATGAAAAGGCAAATGTCTTTAATTTCTTTAATACACTTTATAACTGTGCTTCTTGCTGCACGTGGTATACAGGCTCAAATGAACTTTTTCATTATACTGTCCCTTTAATTGAAAAAGCTTACATGTTGCCCTTTGAGCTCTTCAGCTACTAACTGTTTGCTATAGTAGATAGGCGAGTAAAGGAATGAATTCTAAGTATTCTACAAATCATTGACTAATGTAGTATTTTCCAGGTTCCAGACATGGGTATAGTGCAGGTATTTTAAGAATATCCCTTTCTCAGCCCTGATGGATTAATAATTGCTTGATACTTGCACTCATTCATTTTTACAACACTGTTTGTTTTTGAGGCTTTAGAACTTTGGAAAGCATATAATGATAGTAATTTTAATTAATCTGCTTGCCAATTTGAATTATTCACCTTAAGTAACCGTAACCACCTCCAAGTAAAACTGGGTCCACCACGCTGGTGTTCCTGGGACCTATCTTCCAGGGACTTGGCGTTCTTGGAGATGTTGTTTCAAAACTTCTTGCTTGTCTGCTAGACCTCCATGTATAAGGATATACACTGAGGCCCATTGTGTTACAGCTGCAGTTTCATTCTATCGCTTTGACGATTATACATATCTGTGTAATATGCACACAGAATTTAGCTCTGATGTTGCTGGTACTATATATATAGATATATATGTTTGTGTAATGAGTCATGTTACTGTCTGCAGTGCCTGCTGGTGATTTATATGTGGTGTGTGGGCATGAATGCTAAGGCAGAACGGCTGTACATCGACAATGGCAAGGTTTGTGAATTAAGCGTGAATTGTGGTCTTTGTGGTATTGAAGAAAGGACAGTGATGCCAACATATAGTTTTCTAGGCGATCAGAACACTGCTTGTGTGTCAGCAGCGCCTGCGCATCTCCTGTCAGGAAGCATCAGCAGTTAGTCTATGTACTTCCCATGCTTGCATCGTTAGCACCCAGGGGTCCAGATTGAGCCCTGTCAGCGGCTGTTCCTACCATGCTTGCCTTTTAAACATCACTGTAGAAGTCAAGCAACCCTAATGCTATGTCTGCTCCTTTAAGTTTGTATATTTATTGCTGTCAATGATGGCATGTGAAGAATAAACACTAAATGCAGAATTGTAGATAAAGTCTAGATAAATGGAACAGCCTCCCATCAGAGATGGTAAAGGCTAAGTGAGGGTATTTAAACATACATGGGATAGGCATTAAGCTACCCTGAAGCCCGAGGACTGATTAAAGTCTTTACAGCAGGAAAAATGGGCAGACTAGCTGGGCCGATTGGTTCTTATCAGCCGTCAGATTGTTGTTTTTCATATATTTTTCCAGCCCACTACATATGCTTGTGGTGAAAGAACTAAAATGCTCATTTGTTATTTTTCCAATACAAATATTTTTATTATTTGTAAATAACTTGTTTTGCCCAATACAGATCTGCACATTTTTGTGTTTGTCAAATGGAGTCTGATATTCTCATATGTATTTATTAATTCCAAATAGCATAAATCATAAACAAAGTGGTGAAAAAATAATTTATCGAATTTTAAAACCTTTGTGTGTCAACCTGTGTTTATATATACATTTCAAAACCTTGTTCAAAGAGACTCGGTAAATGTTTAACACAGCGTTGAAGACCAACAGCTTGACCCGTGACAATGACTTCTTCCCCACAGCTTTCACAACAGGATTTAGTTATTTTAGGTAAATGATCTATGATAAAGCTTTCTGTTTGGGAACTGATATGTCAATGCCATACATGTCCGTAAAGACTCCCGTTAAACCGGTATTTTAGAATTCGATTATAACTAGGGGTGGCAAACATCTGTGCGTGATCCCAAGCGTTGTCTGAGGCTCCCATCCTAGAAGTGGAAAAGCCACGCACACCAAGAGGTTATTGACAGATTGGGTTGACTGGAAGAGCTAAAGTACAAGCCGAACCAAGACAGTAAAATTAGTGATCGGTTTGGTAGATGGTTAACCATTAATTCCACCAATGTTCAATTAATTTTCCTGGCAGATTGTACCTTTGCACCCAGGATCATTAAAAGTAAGCGGACATTTAGTAAATTGAGATTTACCTTAAACTCTGATTGCATTAATCAAGTTTTCTGTATATATCTGTTGCCATTTTACATAAAACAAATGTATTTAAGGCTGTAGTCTTACAGTGTTTGCCATTCTTATTTACATTCTCATACCCTATAAATCTCTCGTGAATGTCACAATATGACTGTTGTAAACCGCTGTGTACAGTAGTAGTCTGTGATAACAAATCTGAATAGTGACAGCCCAACCCTGACATAATCTATCATTGATTTTATCACACTGCGGGCAGGGGCGATTCTCTAAAACAAGAGGTACCAGTTCACCCGATGAAGAGCCACCATTCCTTGATCACAGATATCCTGTTCAAAATAAAGTTTAAGACCACAAATGATCACACCAGTGAACTTCCCAAAGCTGGAACCCAAAAGCATGTTCCTGTTAGAAGCCAAGGCTGTCCAAGTGTACGGGAAGGGCCATCCCACCAAAAAGTATCTCGGAGGGACAGGAATTGGTGGGGACCCAGGGGCCAAGTAACTTTTTCCCAGTCTCCATGCTAAATCCAGAGCTTCTGGGTTGCCGGACAGGACACTGATATCTTCCCAATGCAATCCTTCCCAGGCTGCCAAGCTTGAATGAATAAAATCAAGACATTTCAAGCAAATTGGAATGTATGCCAAACACTCGTTGTGTCCAAAATGGCTCCATTAATTGGAACACATGTATAAAATCCATTGGGATTAATTAGCAATAAGCATAATAGTGTTAAAAAAAATTCAGATCACTGTGGCGTTGTTTGTAATGCTCAGCGTTAATTGCTGGTCATACTCACCTTGATTTCCCAAAGCTGCAGCCTCTTGTTTGTTGTAAACCAGACCTTTCCATCCCTATTTTGAGTAAAACCTACTTATGTATTTTTTTTATTTATGTTTCACGTTATCAACCCAGACGTATTGGAAATCCATCCAGACTTCTCTTTCGGCTCTAGGGGAGGCAATAAAGATGAGCGATGCCGGAGAGGAACTATAATGTTTACCAAGTTGCTGAGCAGCGGAGTCCACCTGTGTTAAAGTGCAGAAACCTCCGAGGTGCAGCTCCATTTGCATGCTGTAAAATTAATGTGTTTCTCACGTTGGTTCCAGGGAATAATACGCTGTTTAGAAGAACACTGGCGCAACGCAACGTTTCAGATGCATGGCAAATAAATCCCACACATTCTGAAAACAAATTCAATATTAGATGCATTTATATCTGATTCACGGCAAACAACAGCTGCTGTTTTGCTTTTTTTCCCTATGAAGTGCAAGTTTTAGCATCCAGCGCGGAAGTTTGTTCTGTTGTCGAGGGGCCCTTGTTAGAATGGAGTTGGCCGGATCCCATCATGGCTGGTTTCTATTTAGTATGTATCACAATTGATGGGGTAATCTATCTGTGCTGTTGGGGCGAATGCCTACAGGTGTATTCGCTAAGTTAGCTGGGGAACATAACGTTTACATAAGTCACCATTAGTGTCATATCAAGATGTACAGGGGCCCCTAGGCATGCATACACACGCACATCCACACACATACATAACCACACACAGGTACCTGGCTTCACTTCACCTCGCACGTGGCAGGAGCTGCACTAGTAGTACTTGGTCACATAACACTGGCTGAACACACACAGTACAGCTGGATTATCCATTAATGCAGGCTCAAGGGTTCCTAGGCATGTTCCTCATGTGCCGAATGGATAACCCGACACTTTAAATTAACTATGAATTATCCTGGGTCACCTCAGCACTTCTTACAGTTTCAACTCGCTAGGGCTGGTCCTTTATAACGCATAGAGTATACATATTGCAATCACATCTTGTGTGTATAACTTGGGAGAAGTCATCTTAATTTCCTGTTTCAGGGTACGGTTGTTACGGGAGGGAGAGAGTAAGTATGTATGTATGTTAGAGTGAGCGAGTAAGTGTACATGTATGTTAGAGTGAGTGTGTGAGTGTATATGTATGAGTGCCAGCCATCCCCTGGTTGCTTTGCCATAAATGTATCATGGAATAATGTGGAACAAAGGCTTTATCTTTTTTCAGTGCATTGTGTGATGGGAGATGTGTTATTGCTTGTTTCTAGCAACTCCAGCCTATAATATATAATGTTAAAGGCCCAGGAAATTCCCTAAAATGACGGCCGTTGTAACACACAGCAGGCTATTATGATATATAAAATATTATGATATATAAAGCCTCTGCTGCCAGAACAGCTGGCTATAACTTACCTGGAAGCGTAGAATGTTGTCTACAAACGGACTCGGAAAAAGAAAGTGGTCACAGCACACAAGATCAGTCTGATATCAGACACAGGGAGGTGAGATGAAAGCTGAATATCGCTTCTTGTACTAACTTTTTCCTGCTAATATGATCGAAACCCTTCTGTCCAGGGCTCGTCTTTATTATTATTTTTTGTAACTTTCACGTTTAAGAATTTTTCAGATTTCATAAACATAGCAAAATCACAAATCATCTGGGAGGCTTCAGGGATCGTCACCATATCTGAATGACAATCCTGGGTAGTTTTCGTCCTCTTGCATTCGATACGTAAACATTTCATGTAATTCTATTTATTATAAAACCTTTCTTTTGTTTTTGCTCAGTTTATCAAATTTAGATTTTTAATTTTCCATCTCTGACGGTGTTATCAGCCTCCACCAAAGGCATCAGCAGAGCATTTCATGCAAATTGTGTTTCCTTCCCATCAAGACTACCTTGCATTAGACATTTATAGCCTTATGGGGTTTTTTTTCTTAAATAATTCTCATAGCTATCTGAGAGCAGAACGGCAGATTAAAACATGATATGGTGGCAGGATGGTAGCCCTCGCTTACCATACCATCATACCTCCTGGTGCTCCGTCAAGGCCCCCTGTGCTTCCAATACAATGGTTAGCTTATAAAACATGGGGCACGGTGAGAATACACCCTACCTTAATGCAAGCTGCTTAGATAAGCAGGACCCAGAATTTGCCAGACGTCCGTGGCATTATTCTAGGTTGTTTTTGTGGATAGCCATTTTATTCTAGAGCCTCAATAAATCCTACAGTTGACCGTTGAAATCTATGCTATTAGATGCATATATTGCACACAGACATTAAACTCCTTGGGATTCAGGACCTGGTCGCCGCTACGTCCGCTAATGCCCGGCGTTCCATGTATGACGTGGATACTTACAATGTCTATAGCTGAATGCCGTATTGCAGAGGATGGCCGTCGGGTTAATCTGAGAGGCCTGAAGAGTATTTCATAATGATTCCTATGCATGCCGTGTGTAATTCAATTTCAGCCTCCACTTCCCACAGTCAATGATTTTATAGCTCACAAATCATCATTACTTCTGACACCCCGGGATTATTACACTTGGTACTTCCCGTTATCATCGGGCCGTCTGATAATATCCTTTACCTGCGGAATATTAACCCTCGCTGCTGAAGATCGTGTTAGAAGTCCCATTTAGTGAAATGCGGAGCAGGGGTCAGATAGAGGCAAATGGGCAAATGTTATGCTATAACGTAACCCATTACGTCATAGATAGGAACTAACAAGGTACTAAAGTGCCATTAAACTTTTTTTTTAAAAAGCAGAGTTTACTTGTACTCTATTGCATATGATAGCTATATGGTCCTTTTAAATTCACAGTGTTCCTTTTGCAAATGCGTTTGCCCCTTTGAATCATTTTGTTTGATGATGATGTTTCAGAGTTGCCCCCCCCCTTTATAGGACCACAATTATAAAACTGATCCCACAGGTATGACTTTATTGCAGCCCCCTGTACAGTTTATATATGAATAAATGGACACCCTACTGTTGGAGAACACGTGCAAACCACAAAGTATTAACCTTTTTCTAGAATCTGAAAGACACGTGATTGAAGAGTAGATTCAGAAACGTGTTGTGTCCCATGGGGTATGGAAGCCGGGCTTACCTGATTATCTTATATACCTCCGAGACGTTGAGCTGAGTGTATCAGACACAGGCAGTCTAGAAATAATCCCTGACCTCAGATCACCCTTCTAGACTGAATTGGACTTTGTTTCATCGCTTCCATTCACAATTCGCATGTGTAATCTGACAGCATATTTCCATCTTTAAAAGCCCTGATAAGATCATGGCTGCTGTTATTATTAGAAAGATAAAATCCAAAGAACATTAAAAGAAAATTGCTGAAGTTTTTTGCTATTTCAGGTACAGGTTTTAGCAAATGACCAAAAGGTCCAGCAGGTATGGCTTTATGGAAAAATGGTATGGACATCCTTTCACCAGGTTCCATCTCAACCACATACACATAGCCTAGACCCCTTGAACTAAAGGGTGATTTTATACGCGAACAAAAGAAGAAGGGAGGAAACTTTTAGGTTTCTGATCCACAAAGAATCCACTACATGAAGAGTTGCATGTGGACTACCCCTGCCTGGCACGGAACAGCGATCTGCACTTGGAGACAAAGCTGATTGTATCTCTGTCTGTTTGGAAAGACCGTTCGGCTGGCTGGTTGCTGGGGGAGTCAGCTTTGTTTAAAACAAATATATTTAAATATACGGCGGTATAAACTGCTGAGTGATGCGTTAATGCTGATCTTTTCTTGGGTGGATTGCTCAGGCAGGTACAGACAGAACTACATGCAGCCACATTCCCTACAAGAGAAAGTAATTAAGAAAGACCCACAGATGTGGCCGGCACACCTTGCCCAATATGTCGCACCCCCTTCCAAAACTCTGTTCCCACCACATATTAATAAAACTTAGTAAAATGGGGTTGTGGATGTATGATTATATATATACTTATTTTAACCAGTGGCTAATTCTTCCTAGGGTGGTAGGTTGATGGGGAAGCTTTACTAGGGGTATTGGCCTTCCTAGTGCACCCAAGGTTGTCCATGGAAATCATACAGGACTTCATTTTTTTAATCACTTTTTTCATTGGATTAAGTTGCCTTTTGGGCATATTGAGCCCTGAATTAAAAGTTTTTTTTCCATACTTTATAGCAGCCTTGTATGTAGAACTCACAAGTCCTAGGTGGTGGATAAGTAGAGTTTTATGAACTAAATGCACAATTGGGAATTAAAACACAAAGCTCTGATTTTCAATCCATGCTCTACCTGCCAGTATTTCTATAGCAGTCGGGACACATAAAGGGCTGTGTAACATGAAATGAACATAGCCCTAGAGAGCTGTTATTCCTCGATTTTATAAAAAGGAAGAAAAACTATTTCTTGCTGCAAGTACCATTAACTAAAGAAGATTGCTCTACTCTGTTGGACCTTCGGTTTCCGAAAAGATCAGGCAGATTCAATTTTTGTCTCAAAAACAGACTAAAGCTTTGCAAAGAAAAACTTCACTCAGCAATAGCCAGAAGACTCATGTTCCAGAGGGAGGTCTGATCATCAAGGTGTGCATTATACACAAATTATCTATTACAGAAGCATTGTACAGCCTGTGGTCACCGCAAACTCAACCAGAAATTGAGTATTTATGGGTCTCACGTACCGCACCAAACAAGAAAATGCATAATGTCAGACTCGTCTCAGGGAAGATAGTATCTTAAGAGGCCTCTATTACTATAAGGTTCTGTGGAAATGATCTTTGAGGTCTTGCAACCTGATGTATGTGTCATGACCTTAAAAAGACAGTTCATGCTCAAAAACCCTCCAATATGGCTGAGCTAAAACAATTCTGCCAAGAAGAGCACCCAAAAATGAATTCACACCGATGTAAAAGACCCATTGCCAGTTATCGCAAATGTATCACTGCAGCCATTGTTGCCAAGGTGGCCCAACCAGTTATAAGGTTTAGGGGGCAATTCTTTTTCACATGGGTGATATAGATTTGGGTTAACTCTGATTAAGCTGCATTTTGCGTTGACTCATATTGTGATTGTTTTATATTAAAATTTGTTGGATGATCTGAAACATTTATATGTGACAAATAGAATAGTCCATTTGGTCAAAAAGACTTGCTCAATATTCTTAAACCAAGGAATTATTGTATGTCTTTACTACTGTTCCCAGGAAGTTTTCATTAAGATTAATTACCAAACAAAGACGACTTTTTTTTTTGGTTTATCTCTTATTATTAGAATATATTCGCCTTCTAAAAGCATCAAGTTTCTAAAACATATAAAAAAAAACACAGGCAAGTTCATGACTGAAGGCTATACATTCAGCGACCCCGTTGTTCTCACTTATTATAGATAGAATAGAGATAGATAGATAGATAGATAGATAGATAGATAGATAGATCTAGGTCAAGAATAATATCTGCATTTCAGGTGAAAATAGAATTTGGATGGGATTCAAAACATTTCTTCATATTTGATACTTCATCAGTTAAAATAATTTAAAAAAATAAATCCTAAATTGCAATAGAGATGAGGTGTTATTTACGTAGTAAGTTCCATGGATGAGTCAACCTCGCTATTTTCATTCGGGAGAGTTTATATCTTTTCACATTGTGTTGTTTCATTTAATTGAAGCAGTATTTGGACAGACAGTTAATGCCTATTCTTGGATTTCTTAGAATCGAGCAGATTGTTGTTCTCTGAATCCCCAAATTAATATGCAATGAAGTGACCATCGTGGCAGGTCGTGGTGCAGGGGCGCTCGGAGCTGAAAACACAACAGGTTTTCAGAATGGGCTACAACACTAAGCTCAGTGAGGCATGTTAATTGTTTGATTACACACGAAAAAAAAACCTTAAACACGCTGGCCAGTTTGCAGCCACAGAAGACGTGGCTGGACGCCCCTGTCCTAGTCCAAAAGGCCCCAGGCAACAATAATCATCAGTGGCCCCTCTCATGTACACTATTCATTTACCATTTTCAATAGCAAGACAATGTTACAGAAGGCACAGCTGGGGAGATGCCAGCAGGACAATGATAACATAAAATCACATTACCCATTTAAAAGAGGCAGACGTCCAGCATCCCCCATATGAGCCCCCAGCGGGGCAATCACCTGTAATGCCTGATGCAAAGACCATCCCCGGGGACAAAGAAACCTCTGGCTGTCCAGCTGCTGTGGATTGTGGCTTTCAATACGCTTGGCCACCCTTTTTGCTGGCCCCACATTTTGCATGCCATAGTCCAAAGCAGCTGGACAGCCAGGGGCTGCCTACCTCCCATGATATATCTGTAGCACGAGTTCGACATCTGGTGATTTTCCTATCGAGTCCCTGTAAACTTCACAGATATTTTTTTTTTAAAAAAAAACTTACACTAACAGTCAGGTCAGTCCAGTTTATCACTATAAAGCAATAAAAAAAAAAATTACACCAGGATGCACGTAGTGGGCTTCAATCTGTATAATTAAAATAAAAATTATATGATAATTAATTTGTTACTATAAAAATATCAACTCAGATGGGTATAGAATCATGTAATTGATTTAACATATTTCAGAAAAAAAATACTCTCTAAAGCCCCAGAGTCATAAAAAAAATCTATATAAATTATTTTATAGCGTAGACCAGATCTTGCTATTTTTGTTTTGTTTTTTTTAGAGTTGTTATAGTTATATGGCAAATGAAATCTGATATCTACTAAGTAACATTTCCTCAAACTGTGTTCTACGGGCACTACCAGAGATACACAATCTCTGTGTTCTACGGACTATAATTCTTCTCATGCGCAGCCAGTTGATGAAGGCTCTTGCCAGAACGTGCCTGCCCCCGGTCACCACTCAATCGCTTGCACATCTGCATTACAGGGAGAACAAGCATTGATCTCAGATGATTCTGCACGCTTATTGTTCCAGCAGTTTGAATGGATTAACTGCATTTACGGTTGGCCTACACCAGGAGGTCTGACAGAACGATTGTTGGAGCTTCGCCTTGCCATGTGCAAAGCCTGAACTCGATGACTCAGTCCCCCCAAAACCACAAGGCCTTTCAGGGCAGGTAGGGTTGCTACATTTGGCATCCACGAGCAAAATGTGTTTGGCGTTGACATTGTTCTCTCTGTCAGCCGTCCAGGAGCTGGCCTTCTCTGCTTGTGTGTAAGAGGTCATATGGGAGAAAGTTAGGATACCAAGCGTGGTGGCTCCCCAAGGAGAGCTAGATGCAGGGCAATAATAAGAAAGGCAGCAAAAGAAAAGGGAAGGGAGGGTCTATCAATCATGTTCATTGAATGCGCGGTTAACACAGTTACCAAGGGGCCCCAAATATATTGTTCTGATCAGTAAACTTGTCCCCTGCAGTGGAAACCAGTTGAATGCACTTCTATGTCTCATTATCACAGGATGCCAGTCTCAACAGAGTCCAAAGTCAGAAAAAGGTTAAATCATCATATTAATTTTACATGAGTATGGTGGATTATTGTGGATGATTGCTTTTTTTTTTCTTCAGAAAATTATTTTAATTGCTGTGTTAAGTGGGGTCTGTTGGGGGGGCATTTAATGAATCACAAATCTGTCAGCCGCTGACCTTGGTGTAAATATGACGGTCTTTAAAATATATCATATGTGCACAGAACGTTTTATTTGGGAATGAATCCCTAATTATTGTTTATATGGTTTCTGCATGGACCATGCATGGGGCATTGGACTCCAATCCATGAGAGAAGAGAGGTAGAAGAGGGATGTTCTGGAGACAGCTGATTCCTGGACTACTGGAGTCTCTGTATACTCCACACCTTGCTCCAACTTTCTCCATACCCTGCCTATCATGATCTACCCCAGCCCTTTGTATATGGATCTGCCTCGTCAAACCAGTAAAGGGGCAAGACGGCGCCCAGGAATTCCGTAGACTCATTCTGTACACCTTTTCAGCAGAAATATATATATATGTTAACACATTTGATATATTTGTACATGACAAATTGGTAGAGAATTCTTATGTTAGGAATAAAAACGATAAAAAAAGCAATATCCATGTACAGATGCTATTTTGATAGTAATTTTATTTTGCCATGTCATTTTTGTATAGAGCTTTTTCATTTTTTATATATTTTTAAAGATATATGTAACATGGTATCATGGAGGAATGTTTGCCAGATGGTAGCATAACACAAGTTGAGAATGCTTTGGGTGGGAGAAACAGAGCTAAGAATGTTTTTTCTCATTATCAGGCACCCAGTAATTAATCAGAATTTTTTTTCTTTAACCTGCTCAGTGTGATTCGCGCCGTAATAAACTGCAGGTCTGCCTCCCAGCAATGGTTTTCACAGCAAAAAAATAAAAAGCATCTGGTGAAAGGGGCATGTAACATCTCAGGTATTTGAAATTGACCCCTGTGTGACTTCCTTAAGGATGCGTTGCTATGGTAATCCACAGGAAAAAAAAAACACCAGACATTTCTTTCGTATGTTCTTTGTTCGAACCTTGGCTCCTCTGCGCCTGCATGATTACATTAGTCAGACAAACCCAACGGCCCGCTCATACCTCTGCAACTAATCTCCTTCAATCAGCCTAAAGTAACCCAAACAAAATCGCTTGTGTAATCTTAGCAAAGGAAGGGAGCTTTGTGGCCATGTGGTGGATGAAACAGAATGTAAGCAGCTTTGGAATGCATTGCACCTACGTAATAAGTCAGGCATGGCCAAGCTTGCTCTGCTCCAATTCCTATTATGATTGGCTGACCGAAGATAATGAAGTTGAAAAATAGAAGAGTTTGCCTATTCCTTTTTCCGCACGATACATTCATTTATTTAGCGCCCGCAGATTCTGTAGCGCTGTTACATTAAGGGACAATTACGTATTTTGTAATGACATTAATCTTCGAGATTGACACAAACGTTAACACATGTTAAGGCACACGGGTACAGTAGGTTGGAAGTATATATATATATATATATATATATTATTTATTAACATCTTTTATTTATTACGCGTCAACAGATTATGCAGCATTGTATAATATAATTGGGGCAGTTAACACATACATAACAAATATACATTATTACATACAGACACACCAGGAGATGGGAATTCTGCATGTGAGCTTGCTATCTAGCCTTATGTTATTTTAGACAATATTTCCTGGCAGGGATGGTGGGCTTATGAGAGCCCAGCGCGTGATCTTAAAAAATTGAGCGTGAATTGTTTTTTTTAGAGAAACTAGAAAATGAGACGTTCACTTAGCTTGCATGTATATATATATATATATTAAAAAAACAACCCAAAATTAGAGCACGTGAGAGCCATTTTCATTTTTTGAAAATACAAGAAAATGTTTCCATTAAAACATTGGTTTAATTGTTTTGGTTTTTTTGCATTTTTATTGTCATAAATCACCGGTTTCATTGTAAACATTGACATTGTTAGGAAAACCCCCCAGAATACCGATCCCCCTTATGCCTGCAGAACTTTCATGTATATTACTCAATACTACAAGGTCTTGATGGGGGGGGAAACCGTTGCAAAAGGCAGTGCTTTATTCCAGAAAAAGCAGATGAAAAGTTGTAAAAATAAGGCCGACAATTGGAAAAGAAAAAAAAACCTCCACCTTATATTGAATGCTGCATTCCTTTTAATATAATTACAGGGAGTGCAATATCTGCTACGGCGAATCACTCCCAGCTACAATAAAAAATATCGTTTTAATGGAACCCTAACAATAAGCATTAACCCTCTGCTTCTTGTTCCCAGATCATAAATCACAGATGCATCATAAAAACGTAAAATGTGAGTGAAGTAAGTACATCGGCATGTTCTCTGTAGCTGATACGTGTTACTCCTATTCCAGGGGCATTTAATGACAAACACACGTTTACTAAGGACAATAGTTAATGAGCTCCTGAGAAAAATCGGGAAACTGCTATAAATGAATTTCAGACAAGCGTAGTACCCAGTGCTTTTAACATTAACATGTGTGATACTGCCATATGTTTCAGGGATTGTACTCAACATGTGAAACTGTATATGGAGCAGTGTATACACCCTTTTTCAAGAACAATGAGGGGTCTTTGGCCTCTTCGATGACCCGGTTTTGGTTGATACATTAAAAAAAAAACAGCAAAAATGCAAAGGGAGAAAACATCTAAAACCATCTTAAATTGGCAAACGGATTATTCTAAAGTGTTGGCTTGAAGCACAAACTGTAGACGTTTAGAGGATCCTGCTACCAAAAAATGACCTTGACATCAACCAAGACAGCATGGAAAATGACTATATGTTATTTTCTCATGTTTGGCATACTATACGTTATGGTTATAGACGTTACGAGCCTTGGACATTTGGCTTCTAAAAGCCACCTCCTACTTCCCGTTTTCTGGTCCAATTCTTTTTTTACAAAAAGGTTGGATGGTATCCTCTGCTGGGACACATCAACATTTCTGCAGAAGAGACAGGAAATAAAAAGCCAAAATGTCTACGCTATAAATACATGCTTTATCCATTGGGGAAAGCTGTGTAGATAATGGGTTTTCATTAAGAGAACAGTTGGGAGAGAGCTTTGTTAAGACTACAGTTGGGGTATTTGGACTCATCAATAAAATACTCCTTCAGATCATGAATGTTACATAATTCTTTGGTCGTGTTGGAAAATTGTGCTCCCAGATGAAGTTTTTTTTTTTTCTATTTTATTGATGAACAGCTGTTAAGTATGAATGCTGATGAAAGGAAGTGTAATAGCATAATATACTGTATAATATAGGTTTAGTGTGTAGAGGAAGTGTGTCAAACATTCTATATTCATTTTATAGCAGGTAGAGGAGCTGAGGGACCATAACATATGTCGATCTTCTTCCATTCTCATAATTTGGAAACCTAAATCAGGTTTTGTCACCAGCATCTCATTAGTTCTTATGGCTATGGCAACACTTGAGCGAGGTGGAAATCCTCCTAACCATCCATACGGAATCACCCCAGAGGATGAAGTTGAAAGCCCTTCTCCCCTCTCCCACTATTGATCTGAAGTAGGACAAGGTCCAACTTGACTTAAAAATAATCCTTTTTTTTTTGTTTTTTTTGTTTTGTTTAGTGAAAAATAATCCAATTGTTTGGATTAGAATTTTTTTATTTTTTTTTTTTTTTTTTTTTTTTAGATTTGTCCATAAATCAATCATGTTACTGACAATTTTGTAGTTTTTTTAAACAGTACAAAGTTTTATCTCCTCATTCCGTAATGATATTTAAACAAGCATGTAAGAGTTTGCTTTGGCTGGTACTCACTTCTTGGTATGTCACCAAATCCACCAATTCAGTCCCCCAGTGAAGATCCAATTAACAAATGTCACATTGTAAAATGTGAAACACTTATTTTTGCTATTAGAAAAGAAACGCACCACTCTTCCATGCGTAATCTTAATATCACCTGCCATGTTTTCTTAAAATGAGCCTATGTATTAGGATCGTTTTTCATTGGGTGCTGAACCTCAGATACTAATGTTTGGGGCTAGAAGTAAAACCTAACAACGTAGCTATTGATAAACCACCGTATTCAATGTTAGGAACATTCTAATTTGAAGAGTAGACGCTTTTAGCCTATTTTAAGTTCTAAGGACATGTGAAGGATGATGGACACAGAAACATTTTGAATGATCGAAGGAATGATCCTTGGAGATTAAAAAGTGATTTAATGGGTCGAGAAGGAATTCCTGTCTCCCAGCTGTGCAACGTCAAAATTACAGATGAATGGTAAATAAAATGAGCCTTAAGTGCAGTAAATTATAGTTACAGAAAACTAAGTGCACGGTTTGCACAAAACAAGCAAGTCTTAGAGAGATGTCTGGAGACACTTCTGATGAACATACACTACCATCCCAAAGTGTGTGTGTAGAGGGGTCTCTTACAGATGTCCTTGTTTTTGAAGGAAAATAATAAAATAAATTAAATGGACCAGAAATCCAGAGCAGACAGTGTTAATGGCGTAAATGATTGGTGAAGCTGAAAACGGCTGATTTTTAATGGAGTATATTCATAGGTCTACAGAGGACTTTTATCAGCAACCATCACCCGTAGTATTCCAATGGCACGTTGCGTTCACCGATACAAGTTTAAAAGGCTAATTCATAATTAGAAAACCCTTCTGCAATTGCGTTGCCACAGCTTAAAATGTCCTTTTTTCCCCTCTATAAAAAAATTACTAAGTGACCCCAAATTTTTGAACAGTAGTATACATCGGACAAGGAAGGCATTTTTATCAAGGTTCTCTACTAGTCAACACATACACAATCCTTTCATGATGGCGGCAAAAAAAACCTTCTGGGGACATTTATTTTCTGGACAAACAATTTTATTTTAGGTAATGCGTCTATACACTGTACATTCAGTCACTGTGGTATATAAGCATAGCTATTTTTATACATAATCTCATAAAGTCCTTTATTTTACAATATTATCTGTGTGAGGGCAAAGGATCTGGAAAAAGGAGGTATAAAAGAACCAACGGGATACACAGCGAAATAGATAAATATGCTAAGCCTTTTTCTCATTTTTTGTTTTCTTTTAATCAGGCATTTATAAACAAGAAAGCATACATTACATAAAAATAGTTCTAGAATAGTCGAGTAAGTTTTAATATTGTCATTAGCAGCAGCATAGGAGAAAAACAAGATAACAAAATGTGTTGAAATGATATTGGCTAAAACATAAGCAGAATTATTTTTCCTCAGTTGAAAAAAAAAAGTCATTCTTGTGAATTCTTCGGATACAAAAAAGCCCTCTAAAAATGTGAGAAATGATGAAAAAATGCAACCTTTTTTAATAAAATACTTTACAATGAAAATATGGACAAAATGTTTTGAAAAAGCCTACATTTAAAAAATTGCAAAAATGTATTATTCTTTCTAACAGATTTTTTCTGAGTTAAAACACAACCAATTAAACCTGACAATTAGCAATAAAGAGCTTTTGAACAAAAAAATGAAAACATAACAAAAAAACACCATATACACTTATAATACAACAGTGTAAAATGAAGGAAAAAAAACTATTTACAAATAGAGTTTCTTTGTACAATTGGCTAGTCTGACTTGTAAAATTAGATTATGTTTTAAGATTTATCGGTTTAATAGATATGAATGTTATTGCTGTTGGTTTAAGTTCCCTTTATGTTTTTTTTTTCAGTATAGAAATATTGTGTTATTTAATTCAATATACATTTATCAATGCAATGCGTTATAAGCAAAGGGAGTCAAAAAGCGTCCTGGAGAATGGGTCACAGCATTCTTAAAACAAAGAAGGGAGAAAGTGTTGCGATCATACACACAGGATTTAACACACCAAATACCCAGTGCTCAGCAGAAACCTCCAAAGCTTTAGATAAGGGACTGATCTCAACATCAAGACAAAACAGTTATATGTCAGGGTGGTGTCAATTTTATGCTTTATATGTCTACAAGCCTCCTGTCCGAATTGCTGAATTTTAAGGGTAACCCAATCTTTTTTCCAAAATCCTCCTAGTTGTTTTAGAATTGCGAGTAACACAATTGTTTAAAAGGGAAAAGCAGATGTAACATCGTAACGAGACGTAGAACGGGTTTTGTGGCTATTTCTTAGGGATGAAGACCATCTGTGCAGGTAGCAGCAAAAAAACAAAAAACTAACGGAATAAGGCAAAGAGGCCAAGAGATTTTTTATATATATATATTCTATATATTAATGGCTTTTATTACAGTATTTAGATCAGGGGGTAAGGCCTTGCTGGGGTTTCCGAGATATAAGAATATATATATATATATATATATATATATATATATATATATATATATATATATTCTTAACAGGCCATGTAGGATAGAGCTCCCCAATTCCTTCATGGTAATCAAAAAATTGTATTTCTAAAAACAAGTGAAATGTATAAAATTTAAGCAAGATGTTAGGGATTCAAAAATTGCTACCTCTGCTGTTTTAGCTACAAGCAATCTACTGATTCCATTTGAGGGTTTAAAAATGACTGAAAATGTCCTCACTTTCTGCAAATTGTGAACTCTGCTAGAAGAGCTGGTGACCCATGAGAGTGGACAAGCAGTAAGACCATGCATACACAAAACTTCCACAATTAAATGTCTACAAAAAGTGTGCGTAGCAAGTAAGAATAAGTCAAATGGGTTCCATGTTAGCAGAAAAGGTGAATAATTGGTAAAGGAACTCATTTCAGATCAACACTTTTCTTTTTCAAAAGAGACGTCCAGAAACACTTCCAGATATGTCTAGGGTTTTTATGCAGATACAGATTTGTTTTTATTAAAAAAAAGCCTTGCAATTAAACCCAAATGCAGCTTAAACCAGGAATTCAAGCTTTTTTTTTGCAAACTGCTATGGCTTTTGATTTGTTTAAAATCATTTATTCAAGAAAACCTCAACCCCACAGCGAGAGCCCTTCTCGTGCCGGGGGGCATTGAAGTCAATAATAGAAAAGTCGTTTTTAAGCATATTTTCTATTAAGATGACCATTCCTGCCGAGAAGGAGAGATCTTACATCTGAGAACTGACGCTATAGACAGATTTGAAGGCACAGACATTCACATGGAAGGAAGGCACAGGAAATCATGAACGGTGTATATGATGGTTGAGGACCATCCATCCCTTTTCTTGAAAGCCGCCATCCTGCTAGGAGTTCAGAAACGTACTCAACATTTTACTATCTAATGCACAATCTTAATGTTCTTTTCTGAAAACCCAGAGTGACTTTGGCTTACAAGAACCGGATCAGGGTTTGTTCAGGTTGGGTTAAAAATAACGATTTCGGCTTAAGCATTAAAAAAAAACCCCATGATACTAAATAATGCTACTATCCTACACATTTGTCCTAGATTATAGGGTTAATACATTGTAGTGCCTAGTTTTGGATATTTCGTACACAAATGTAGTTTTGTGATCTACAGGTTACAATCACTTAAAAGAAAATTGCGAGTAAGACTTAAGATTTCTCATGGGAGAAACCCCTAGATTTTCTCATCGTCTCCAGCGTAGGAGATTTCATTAAGCAGCAAGGGTAGGTATAGTTTTTTTTTTTTTCCCTGAACTACTGACTCTCTGGCTGAGACAGCAGCCATCATTGAAGAAACCGACAACGCGGGTCAGCAAATTATTGTAAATGTAGCGATACATTGAAACCGAGTGCTATTAGACAGAACCTTCGGAAAAGGAAAATAGAGGGCGAGCTACACTTCAAGATCTCTCTTACTCTTAATATATTCTGGAAAATTAAAGACTGCAAATAAGACGTTGGAAACACTAAAGGCAAAACAAAAAAAAAAAGATTGCGTGTGTGATGAATAATAAAAAAAAAAAAAAATAGTCACATAAACACAGGACTAATGCCCAGTCTTGATTATAAGTATGGCAGGATTTTTAATTCCATGCATAAATTTGTTTCCTTTAATAATTGTAAGAAAAAAAAATAGATATATATATACAAATGAAGCAATAAATGTAACCCCACGTAAAAAATAAAAAAAATATATAAAGATTAATTATAACCAATATTCTTTATCTGCATTGCACTTAATAAGAGGAAAGCATTTAAATGCCGAAGGGCCCATAACACATGCAAATGCAATTCAAGACCCTGCACTACCAAGAGGATTTATTAAAGCTGCTCAGAGCACTGTACAAAGATCAAATGTAAGATTAGTCGCTGGGGTATATGTCCTGTAGTGCAGACTTTACGGAGATACATTCGTCACCTCTTAAATATCGAGGGACCCACTAGCAGCGATAAGGTGGGTCCCACAGAGACATAATGAAATTTGATTAAAAAAAGTAATGAGATTGTTTAATTGCATTGTGTGTGCAGTCATTCTGACCAACCCAGGACCCACCAAACGTATATTTTCAAAGGTGCAGTAACACATCTATGCAACTGATGGGAACAAAGCCACTCAACTGGCATACAACTGATTTATGGGAACTTGGCATGAGGATTTCTTTGTCCGAAATCTGTCGTCTAAATATATAAGAGATCCATTCTTTTGCTGCAGAAGTTCCTTGTTTTCAAAAATTTATTTTTACAGTTTGGACCTTTAAGTAAAAAAAAAAAAAAAAAAAAAAAAAAAGCTGAAGTGAATTCGAAACGATGAGGTTACATGGAAATATAAGAGCTGTGCCATGTGCATGAATTAACAAGTGGGGAGTTAGAAATAAGTTATTTTAGTGGAACTGCACCTTTGAAAGTAAAGCAGGCAGGGCAAATACAAACAGCCCTTTAGCTGATCGGTTAATGTTAGCGAGCAGACGAGCACAGGGCCAGGGAGAAAGGCTTTGGTGAGGAATATCCCTCAGTGTCATACGGGATGTGCAACCCCCCCGAACACTTAAAGAGATGTGATAAAGTTCTTGTAGTCCCATCAGGAGAAAAACAGGTAAAGATAACATTGTGAAGGAGAAACCTTGCAAAAGTATTTCCTGTGCATACATAAAATGATAGCCCATTTATTGGAGATCAAGCAATGGCTTTTAGGAGAAGCATGAGGACCCATGAAGGAGAAGAATTAGGAACATAAAAAATCGGTTGTATATAGGAAAAGCATTATAAGGGGGATACTTTGGGTTAAGAGACCAAAAATGGCTACAGTGGTGGGAATTGCAAGGTCCGGGTTATTTGCGATCTGTTTGAACAGATGTGTTAAAGAAATGTCTTGGTTTTCTGGTTATAATCAAACTGTGGGGGACTATCTATGACCTACTCGATCACATATCCAATACATTCACTTACCAACCACCCTTCTGGACCGTTTCAAATACCAGAGTGAATATCTTCCATGACACACTAACACCATCTAAAAAAAACGCTGCCAAGGTTAGCATATCAGCTCTTTGACCAACGTCTTCATTAAACGATGCGCAGGCGTAAATGACCATTGGACTGACCCCAATACTTCCTTCTTTAGGAAATCAAAACTGCTGTAATTTAAGGATAAAGCATCACCTGATATGAACGATATCCAAGCCCAGGTCTACAAAACAACACAGATGTACTAAGTAATACTTCACTACTAACACCGGGCATCAATGGAACATCAGACTTCCAAAAGTACGGCCCTCAAGTATGCTCCCAAGTCAATATAAAATTCAGATCTAGATTTTTGGAGTTTACACTAAACCTAAATTATCAGTGTCACATTTGTGTTCTCAATTAACTTGAGCTATATACCTACCATGTGTTTTAATAAAATTCACGTTTATAGTGAAGCATCTATCTCAAAATTATAGCAGTTTGTGATTCTAGAAAAAAAACCCCAAACAAACGATGTTTTCCTTTTGTTGGAAAAGAAAACAATGTTCCTTTGTTAACAGCAGCAAAAGAGTATCTGCATTCCCTAATATACGACAATATACTATTGTGCTGCTGGGTATCTGAAAGCACCCAAGCACTGAGGTGAATTTGAAGGTTAAATACTGTATAGAGGAAAAAAAAAAAAGTAACAAAAAACATAAGTGTCATCCAGAAAACAAATGATTACACAAGGTTTTCAAATACTAATTTCATTCTTTTGATATAACATTGACAGTCCAACAGTTCTTTGTTCCTTTCCCGTTGTGATTATGGATGATGGGTGAAGAGTCTCAGATGCATCCTATTCACTGCAGGCCTTTCCAATATGGCGGAATTTTGAAACACTGGTCAAGATGGCCAAGAAGTTCCATTCATATATATATATTTTTTTTTCTCATAATTGTTATCAGTTTACATTTTAGAATTCGGTGTATCTTTTGCCTTCTTCTACATGCGCATGAACAAACTGTGTAGCATAACATTTTTAAAAAATTTTTATAATATATATATATATATATATAATATAAAAAAAAAAACATGAATATTAATCTGATAAGAAGCTGTTTGGAGAGAGTCTGTCCATAGGGTTCCGTGTGGATGGCTTGCTACACATTCATTGCACAGTCGACATGAATGGCATAGAGAATCGGGTTGAGGAGTAGAAAGGGGTTTCTTTCGCCCAAAAACGAAAAAATAAAAAGCCTGTAACAAGTTAGTTAAAATTGTGCATCAAGGTTTGCAGGTCCATTATACAAAAAGGTTATTGTCTGATAGGTTTGTTTTCATTTTTTTCATATTTTTTTTTCTCTTTTCAATACCAAGTCTTTAGAATGTCCTCTTCATTTTAATATATTTCTTTATATTAAATAGCTTATAAGAAAATGTAAATCCCAAAGTGTTCTGAGCAAGCCTATGAACTTTGTAAAAGGGCCACGCATGCTTGCTTCTTTTATATGTCATCGTCAAATGCTACTGTTCTTTTGTAGTTGACTTTTTGGGGTGGAAAAAAAACAAAACAACAAACAAAAAAAAAAAAAAATATATATATATATATCACGAGAGCCAAAAAAGGACTCTCATTATAAACACTCTGAGGCACAGTAAGATGTTGTGCTGTGAAGGTTCAAAAGAGGCATAGTTCAGTGCTTCTGTTGTATAGAGTAACATTTTCTCTCCAACTAGTAAGAAAGTTCATATTTGTGTGTGCCTTGAGCACACACTCCACACACTCACACATGCACAAATTCATGCATACATCGCTCGCTCTCCTCGCCTTCCTGTGCATATACATAGAATTCTGTATATGAGTAGATAAGGTATTTATGATTCTGTATATATATATGTATATATATATGTTTTTGCTTTAGTTCTCTACATCTTTCCTTGTGTGTTCACTGCTGGGAAGGCTGCTTGGTTTGGTCCAGAGTTGTTCCTGGAGATCCTTAACCACTTTTTCCAAATGTTCTCTCGCGTCTCTCTCGTGAGCTAAATCCGCTCGCAACTGTTCTCTGTCATTCTCTGCGTGATGAAGTTTCGTCTGCAAGTCTTCTATCTGGAATTTAAAGAATAAAAAAAAAAAACATTTTTATACAATAGTTTTAGCAGCACTGAAAAAAACCCCAAACCACCTCCTAACAAAACTGTGTGAATAGTATCCCCTTGTTCGGTAAGCATGTTAATAGCGACTGTTTCCTGAATCTGTCCTTTTATTTCATGTCACTTGTAAGTATTTTCTTAACCAAAAAACCCTCTTACAAACTAAACTACAATGTGCCTGCGAACACAAACAGTGACCATAGGATGTAATTGAGACTCAACAAACAATAGCGCGGCAAAACGAATAAATAAATGGAAACGTGGCCTTAGAAAGGCTATTTTCATAATTGAATCGAGGATAGAATTAGCACAAAGCAGCTAGCTAGTTTAATTGCATAATTGCATGATGAAAGGAAGCTAAACTGTAGACCTCGCGCCAGGATAAATACAGAGCACTTATCTCTGCTCTTCTGCCATTTCTTCAGGAACGTTGTGGGCAATGTGGCCTAAGCATGACCCTGACGGAGAACGCTGGCTGCGCCCACTATTGATAATTACTCCGTAGGGCAAGAAAGCAAAGAATATTTCAATATTTGCTTTCCATTTATTTTAATCAGAACTAGGGGCGAGGCAGCACATCCAGCCCCCGATATACCAGGATAAGAACCCCCAAACATAAAACTTTGCTTTTAAGCAGAGGAATCTTGGAAAAACAAAGGATGAGCGAAGCAACCGTGTGAGAAGACAATACAAGCGTATACTGAAGCGCTTCCACAAAAGGAATGTAGACAAGTCTGAAATCCCAACCCAACTGCATAATAAATTAAAAAAATCTATCGTGATAAACCAAGTTTCTTGATCAGAGACCAGCTGCAACTTGGCAAATGGTCCGATGTGGAAGTGAGCTGCAGGTAACACCCATAGCAGTTCTCACTGTGGTAATGTTTAGTCTGGAAACCTCTTATCAGCCTGAAGCTGGGGAGGAAGTCCACATCATTTCCTGTTTCTGGTCGCCTGGTGTGGCGCGTCTCACATCAGTCGCTCCACTCCCCTTCCCGTTACTGAGTGAATATTTTCAAAGAAAAGGCAAGCTGTTTTATCACTTCCATCAGAGGGCCGTACTCGTTACAATCTGTTTAAAAACTAGATATCCCCCCCCAAAAAAAAAATCTGTGGTGCTGGGGGATAGTGGGAGTTGTCGTTCTACATGAGTTGAAGATCAACCCCTCAAACAAAAAAAAAAAACAACAAAAACACGGAAAGCAGAGATAATAATTCTTACCTGTGCAGAGTATTTGACCCGTATCCTTCCGGCTTCACATCCTTTGTCGCACACCCTGGCCTGTCTCGCTTGCTCCAATTCTCTCTTTAGACGTAACCGCGATTCATTTGCCTCCTTCATTTTCTTCTCGTTCTCTGCTCTCAGACGTTCAATTTCCTTCCTTAAGTTGCGCTTGGCTTCTGTCGCTTCTCTGAGCTTCTCTTTTTTAGCAACGCGAAGGAACTCCAGCTCCTGAGCGGGAAAGGGAGATAATGGATGTGGTTAATAAATCTGCTAGGCACTTAATAAATGGAGTAAGAATAATAATAATAATAATAATAATAATTAGCTGCTTGAATGCAGCCTCTGAAAGCGAGTTCCCTATTGTAACGGCAGCAGAAATTCTGATTATAAAAAAACCTTTTGTATTAGTAACTTAAACCTCATATCACATGACAAACATTCGGTAACACTGAATACAAGCAAACAAAGGTTAGCGCGGGTTGACCAATGCATGTATGGAAAACGGTTTTAACGGCACGTTAGCAGTCTTTTACAGATTACTCGTACATCTCGCTTTTAAAGGATTTGCAGGATAAAATGGAGGGGGAAACAGACCAGAAGTGAGACTTCCTCTCTATCTGATACCAACATGCACAACAACATATTTCTGTTAAGTAACACCCTGTGGCTAGATCATGGGAAATCCTTTTCCTTGCAATAATCTTACTTCCCAGCCAAACCATTGTTAACCGTGCTGCAGCAGTGACTTTCTCTTAACCAGAATTAGAAACACGGGACTGTAGGGAAGGAAGCTGCCATGATTCATTCTGTAGGCTGCAAGGAGCAATTCTGTCTCCTGTCTGGAATACGATTATCATATCACAGCTGCAGCAAAATCTCTACTTCCTTTTGCGTTACCAACATAGGGTGCAGAAGGGGCAGCTCTGAAGTGGGAGGGGGCTGTCAGCCCGACTCCCACAGACATCATTTGTGACTGCATAAATGACATCATATAATAACGTTAGTCAGGTGAATCACACACACTTCTACTACAACCTGCTTTTCTTTCTGCAATACCCCCACGCCAACATCCCCGTATGGACAAAACTGAATACAGAATCTGAGAAAGTTTGCCTTGGTATTATTGTTTCAATAACTCTTTCCAAAATCAATACATAATTAAAGGAATTATTCTGTACAAGTGAGGATGGGTTCTTATCTTAGGTAGATTGTAAACTCTAAAGCACTCGGGACCCTAAAACGTGCCATATATACCTACAATAAAAATTCTTCTGCTATCTACTGCAATTACTGTAATTACCCCCAAACTGTAAAGCACTAAGTACATCCACCTACTGTGCATACATAAATTGTATCTCTTAGTAAATGCATCTTGGCACCAAACAGCAGTTCTAAACAAGTGGATACATGATGAGGGTTTGCACGCTATGTTACCTGCTGAAGGCTTCGCTTGGCTTGCAATGCCGCATTAAGTTTCTCTTCTTGTTTTACTCTCATTTTAACCACTTCGTGAAGGAACTTCTCTTTGGCTTCCTTGGAGTCCAGGCCGCTGTCCAGAGCTTGTCTTAGGTGCTCCAACTCTGCCTCCAGTCCACTGCTATGAGCATCGCTGTGCGATACCACTTCGTAGGGAGTGCTGATCACCGTAGGTGCGAGCATGCCCGGGGAGCTCAGATCCTTCGCAGAACTCGAAGACGTGAAGGAGGGAGAGGAGAGTGAAGATAGCGAGGAGGTAACTGTAGGGGAGGGGGAAAAAAAAAAAATAAGACATCGTTACTAGCAATTCTCCATAGATCCTCACTCTCACAGAAGCTTTATGGTAGACTATTGCTGGCAAACGGTTCAAGTATTTCCAGCACGGTTTACTATTAGAAGAAACACTAATTAATAAAAGCCAGCGCCTTCATACAACACGATCTTACACCAAACAGTCAACGACAATCTGAACCTTACATTCGTGAACTTCAACTGCATCCTAAAATTTTGTTAAGAACAGAAGGGTCTATTTTGTTCTGCCACACAAAAGGCTATTTTTGTAGCAAGGGGGGTTGCACCCGCAAACACATAGGACTAACTAATATATTAGTACGAAAAACTCCAACATAGTGTCGGGAAAATAAATTACTCTTTTTAACAAATGTCGCCCACAATTTACAACCAAAGCCATTTCTCCTTCCGTAAAAAAAAAAAATTAAAGGATATTAGTAGTGTGATACTTTCAGGAAAATGGCATTACTTTGTTGATTTTGTTAATTTTACAATGCCTTTACCATGCCTTTGGTTATCTGTAAACAAAATGCTTGCCAGTCTTTACTGCATAGTACACCAAAGTAGACGACCTATGGGTGACCCAGTGATTCATCGGTCCAGGCAAGGTGATACCCAGGGCACCAGGGGAAAAAACAGCCTGGATTAGCTACTGGAACCTGAGTCGTAAACATAATCCATTTAATCTTTGATCTGTGATTTTTATTTCACCACCCACCCCCTTATCCACAAAAAACATATCATTTACAGGCAATTTTTTTTAAGAAAACATGCCTGTACACTCCATGATGAGTGGAACAGAAATGGTGCAGAGAGAGAGAAAGTATAAATTAAATAATAAAAAAGTCAACTCACACTTACATTCCTCTCGGCTTTCGACCTCTATTTCTGTTTCCGACTCCTTCTCCTCCTCCCTGACCGGGGCAGGAGGGGCTGGTGCATCGATTACTGGAGTTAATTCTGCTGTTGGCCTCCTTTTCCTGGACTGAGCGGGGCTTCTTGGCACAGGTGGGGCACACGGTGGGCTTGTGATCACTTTCTGTTGGGCAGGGGGTGCCAGGGCCACATTGGGGGCCACCAGGTTCTCAAAGCTTTTGTAATTGTAGAATCTGTAGCCAGAAATATGGAAAGTGTCCAAATTTACAAAAGGGAAACCTTTCAACACATTACACACAGAGAATGCCAGCAGGCGCTCTTACATACAGCTCCTCCGATCTCATGAACCCGCACTACTACGAATTACAGGAAAACTCCGCTAGACATTCTTACCCGTCTCTTATAAGAGCCGGCAGATGGGCAGAGATCTCCTTCTCGCTTGCTGAAATGGCGGGGGACCAGGGCCGGAACGCAGAAAGACGCTGGCGAGAGTGGGCATATCCAGTATTCTGAAGTCAAGAGAAAATAAAGGCAAATATTAAAAAAAACTGTCAATAACAGCATATAAGATACAAAATATGTGTACTACCAGTAGTTACAGTATCCGTGTAATATAAACGTGTTGCCTCCTTTAGATTACATGTGAACATCCATTTGATATGATGCCGATCTGCATGTGTAAAATGCTGCCCCCTGCAGTACGTGGGATGTAATGATTACCTTCCGTGAGTTGATCATGCAGCATTTTACATGTGCTGGTCAGCATCATGCGTGTTCTAGCAAACGTGTTTGTTCTAGATATGGCATCCAAATCTAGAATGCCTTTTTATTTAGCACATAAATGATTCAGGACCGTGCTCCTTTGGTGCACTGCAGCTTCTACGGGGCCGGCAGATGACTTTTGCTATAAGCAATGGGAGCGACCTTCGGACGTCCCTGATATAAACAGTGTTAAACTATATGAAATTATAAGCAAAAAAGCCCAACATAAAATCCATGTATTTCTGCACCCGAAAACGCTCAATTAGTCAGAGCAAAGCAAAAATACAAATTTACGGCTCTGCCGCAGAAGCAATAAGTCGTCTAATCAGAGGTTATGATGTAGTGGCAGAGAATCACCGTCAATGTCTTCTTTGTCGGCTGGTTCACCTGTGCTGCGCACCTGGCCTGAAGACATTTAATACGTGTCTCGTTTTTTTGGCTAGCACTCATGCACATTTTAATAAGCCGTCTGTGTCGCAAGCCCCTCGTTAGGTTGCCGTGTTGGTCCTAATCGCTTAGCAACTTTCACGGTTCTGAATTAGGTGTCAACCCCATGTTTGGTTTTTTGCTTGCCAATAAGACATTGTTTGCAGACTAGGCCTCGCTGACTTTCTGCAATGGGGGATGCTGGCGTTTCCGGAGTCTCTGAGGCACTGGAGAACCACTTACCTCATCGACGTGTGTGCCAAAACACTTCGGCAGTGCAGGAAAGACACTTTCCAGACTGAAATGGACACAGGCACATATGGCAATTCTTGTTTCCATGGTAGCCAACACAAATATATATAGTGGCACTAATGACCTTCCATCCATAGTCAGCGGATTTTAGGTAGTTATATCTTTTTACACTTCATGAACACAGGTGAACGCTTACCTTGTTAGAACTGGACAGGTTCCGTAACCAATTGGATGGCTTATCCTTTTCGGCGGAGCTTGGGGAGTGGATGGCGTCTTCGACTTTGGTCTTCTTAGCAACAAGTTCAGAAGAAATCTAAAACAAAAATATGTCACAGTTATTAAATGTTTAATATTTTTTTACCATTTTGGATCATTGTATGCTTAGCGACTACACCAAGACCTTGCACCTATACCCTAGCACCAATACAAATAAATCATATAGTATAACATTAAAAAAAATATCTAAAGTTTGTTACATTGTTACAAAGAACTTATTATTATTAATTTATGGCAATGCCCAACAACTGTAAACACCTTATAAAACAAATATATTAATAGGACGTGAATGGAATAATTATATATATGGCAAGACGCACGCAAGGCTTTAGCATTGAGAGAATTACGAGCAGTCACAAACATCAGCCCCGCCTGGACATAGAAGGAATATTTTATGTGGCGTGAATCAGTTGAGGAACACCATACGTGAACAGAGCAGACTGTGTTTTTATTTGTAATGGTTGTTATGCAGATGACTTCACTCTGCCACAGCTGCACTGGATTCTGGGTAAGTTGCCAAATCCAGCTTTGACTTTTCCACAAGTGGTTTGACGCTTGGGCTGTAAATCACCCTAAAGCATAGAAAATACCTCTTGGCAAGAGTAGTTTTCCCCTACGACACGGTGAAGGCGAAGAAAGCTGGAGGGGTTTTCTTAAAAGCAGGTGCAATGAACCTCCATGACACCTCTGTTTATGTCATCGACAGCCTGAAGACAGACCATCGACATGGACCACAGAGACCTTTGACGTTGAAGAACCCAAAAGTAATTTTACGGACCAAGCTATTTCTTCCCAGCTATCTAATATTTACTACAGCTATACTATCTTAATGTAAAATAACCAAATCGGAAGTAAACACGGGATCAGTAGGGACATTTCACAACTCTGAAGATGCTAAGATACGTTGCCTTCCCTCGTGTACAACACAAACCTTTTTATCTATTGGCTAGACAAAATATGAAAGAGTAAACACTACCAGAAATTCGACCGCAGTCTGGAGCCCATGAAATAAGGAGTCTGCTTCCTGAAAATACTTGTGAAGTGTAGCACATGCTTAGGCAAGCTTATAAGATGCAAGTCTATACAAGATGATAGCTGCAACCCGTGGATATTTCCGCCAAGATGGAAAAGAAAAAAAAAATGCAATATATCGTCTTGAGTCAAACAAGTTTACAAGACGACGCGGCTACTCCACCCCCGGACAGCCCCAAGCCATAATTATATCAGATCGGTAGATAATAGCAAGTTGGGAGACACAATCGGACAAAACCAGAGTTGAACCAGTGACCTTGAGGTGGAAATCCTTACATCCCCAGCGGTAGCTATTCCCTTTCCAAGCAAACCTATTATTAAACTTCCATAACGTCGACTTGTGGGTAAGAAAAAACAAAACAAAACAGCATTAATCAGCAAAACTACCCATTTCCTTGAAATGTTAAAACCCCTCCATAGTCTGTGATATACACTAGGCACGGGTACGCAGGATAGATAACCAGCTAACAAGCTGGCCACATCAAATTGGGCATAGCTGGCATTAGGGTTGTATAACCCATTGCACCCGTGTTTAAGAAAAAATCACCTAAAAACAGATTAAGGTCTACAAAGCCAGATTTAAGAGCCCTACGGCAATCATTCCATGCAGCCGTCTCACAGTACGTGAATTGTCACTGGAAATCCACATCTATTCCTAGCTATTAATGGCCTTTAAAGGTGATAGAGGAACACGAGTTTCAGCGTCATTCTGGCCTCACTCTCTCTCTCTGCAGATGGCAGAGGAATCCGAGGTTTCTTTCTGAAGCAGTCATTCAGGGTGAGGCCTTCCTGTTTCAGTGCAATCTCTTGTGAGCAGTCGAACGCTAAGAGGTTCTCACCGAAAGCAAAACCACAATGCCAGGCGCCGGTCTGATAGGCTTATGTATTTTTGTTTAAAAGAAAACCTCAAACACAAATATATACACTTAGACAAACATTTCAATATTGAAAGAAGCGGCAGACAATTAGAAGCTCGCTCAGGAACTAAGGATCTGGCGTTTTACAAAATATAAGCATATGATCTGATTTGCCCTTTTTGTAATATAAAATACATAGTGGGTTTTATTTTGGCTGCGAAGGGGGTCAGTGTTGGTTTAGTCAGTGATAAGTTTCACAGAAAAAGAGCAACTCGCTACAATCACGTCCTCTCGGCACGCAGCTGCTTCCAGGGAAGCGGTGTCTGGATACCATTGTACTAGACAAAACAGACTTCTCCACTAAACTTCGAGAGGGAGTATGTGTATTCAGAACCACTCTGTGTCTGAAGTGTGGATGAGACAGTGAAGGAAAACAATAGGACTTTTTTGTAACGTTTCTTCCTGGTCCGGAACCTCTGCATTTCATTGGTTGTAAGATCGAGGCAAGTTGGGATTAGCGATAAGGTCTTCTGGTAGTCAAATGGTTATTGGAGCTATGTATACGTGGTGGGCTATAAAAAGTTCTGAATTCTTTACTATCTTTGCAGATGGCGAGCTATACTACAAGCTCTTAAAATGGATCATCGTTCTAGATTATCTGCTTTGTAATTAGGGGAAGAAAACAGTTTGCGTGCGTACATATATATATATAGTGAAACAGATAGCAGAAAAGGCGGCTTTTGTAAGGGGTTATGCATTCAAGAAACAGGAACTAAACATTCCACCAAAACCAGGACTCGACTGTGAACCAGTCTGACTATGACTCTCTCTTTGGTCATCACCACATTAAAAACAAAAGAAAAATGGGGCTGTCCGCAGCTGTTTCTAGAACCTCCAACAGTATTTTTTTTCTTTTTGTTATTAACGAGTAGGAGTAAATTACAGATCTGTTCTTGCCACAATAGATTTTTTTTTGATAAAAGGAAGGAAATAACGGGACTCTGAGTAAGCCCAGTAAAATGCAGACAATCTGATCCTCGTTGTTATAGTTGAATCACCGCTAATCACGATGTGTCAGAGAGACCACCTACAAACGGGCAACAAAGGGGATGTGCATGGCAGCGGCTAGACTGTAATTGGCGGATGAACCATAGAGTTACATAGGTTAAGCTGAAAAACCCTCCTGATTCGCTGCTAGAATTTATATTATCACAATAAACAGAACCAAGAGCATTATCAATAAAAAAAATATATATTTTATACACGATGCCACCCTTCGGGCCACTTACACTCATATTTTGCATTTAAAGAATTATTTTCTACGGATGATCACATTGGCCACATATATAATTATATAATTTAATATATAATAAATAGTGTCGTCCGTTTCTTTGATGGCTCTATGGCAGTTACTGTGAGAACGGTGATGCATATTCACAACAATGGTGGGGTGTATGTATATATATATATATAATTGTGTGTAAATCTATACATGAAAATTAAAGCCCTTGGGTGGGGGGACAGGTTTATTCAAGATGTTCCGTCTGCAGAAGAATGTCTCCCCTCAAACACGAACTGCTGAGAAGCTATTTTCTTTTACCGGGCTTTAATGCTAATGGACATTAAAATGTATTGATTTGGATCCAGAGAAGACCGTTCAACCTGCATTAGAATCTTGTGCTTTCCCGAAAGCATTAACAAATTACAGACTAACCTATGTGCCTTTTATATTAACCCTTCAGTGTTTTCGGAGAAGGCATTTCCTATCTAATACCGCCCTGGGTGTCCCAATGCAATATATTAACGGATCACAGAGAGACGAGTGTATATCTTACAGTAGCCGATGGTAATAACTCGCCTTTGCCGATTATGTTTAAGATAACGCTTTCTATACACTACGTTCATCCCGTAGGGGTTGGTAGAACACCTTACAGAACATCGAGCTGCTTTACGATCTGGATCCCCATATCATACCGTACTGTAAAAGACTGCAGTGGCTTATTCCGCAAACCTATTTAAAGCTCTGTGAACTGGAAGGCTCACACTCATTACAAAAGCATTTCATTGCAGGGGAGTGGAGGTGCCAGATATTTTAGCAGAGGTGAAGACTTGGTATTAAATTAAAGTCCAAAAGATCTTTGACCCATTGTGTCTCAGAAGAGGGTATATGTCTGGGTGGGAAGGGGTTGCCCTTGCAGAACCATGTTTCCAAACCGGGGCAGGAAAGTCTCCCGCGCTTAATTACTTTATGCAATCGTCACGAATTTGGAAATCTCCATGTAGATTTGAGGACAAAGCCAGTCAACCAATTATGGTCTTAGACTTCTAAAGCGGCTTTGGCTGCCTTCGGGAACGTCACGTGCTCGGCGTACGAGATGCTGCACCCAGGGGAAGACGGTTTAGAAGACGAAGAAAAAAAGCCTACCTGCTAGTCTCTATGCAATTATCTGCTGCAGTATGGAAGGGTTTGATTTTTCTGTGTGCTCGGAGTGATGGAACTTGTCTTAACAGGGCTGGTGGAAGCATTTAGGCGCACACTGCATAAGCGCAGACACACACTGTGGAGCTTTTGAAAAAACACACAGCAAGCCGAGGCTCGTGGGAGATTTAAATGGCAGTCTCAGAGACGCCTGCCAAGACTAAGGACTTAACCAGTCAATTTCAGGAAAAAAAAAAGTATTTAACCATTTGTATATCAACAAGAACTCAAAGATATCGAGAATTTGCATTAGGAAGTCACACACATTTTTTTTTTCTCTATACGCCACCCTCTCACAACCTTTCTGTACAACACAACTCTATTATGGTGAAATGTAGAGTATACAAAATAAAGGAATTTTAATGGCGTTGTTCCAAGCTTCCAGGTCTCTAAAGCCCTTTAGACACTAAAATATAAACAATAAAAAAAGTTATAACCATAGGATCTTGCAACGCCCACGTTCCCACCCCATCCATAAACCCTCGGGAATAGTAAAATTAATGTAAATTTGCAAAGATTAAATCACATTAAAACCTCTCCCGCAAATGGCATCTGTAAACTGAATGCTCTCCGTTCGCCGTTAACCCTTTTCAGGAAAGGGTGTGAGGCTCATCGATTCATCCCTGTAAGAATGAAACCATTCACCCTTCAGATGAGTAAAAGAATGACTCAATCTGGCCTTTTCTAAATAGATTCTCAATGTCTGACACTTTAAAAAAAAAATCAGTTTGCAAGCCCTGTGTACTTTTTATTGCCGCAATTAACACTCAGGAATGTCATTTTCAGGTTCAAGGGGGACACATTTGTTAAGCAGATTTCCCTGCGATGAAAGGATTTGTCCAGGTTGAAGCGGTGATCCAATCCCAGACAGATCATTGAGTCCTAGCAGGTCAGACTGCTGTATTAAGCCTCTCTTTTCAAGACCAATTATATTTAGTGTCTGCTCCCAGGCTTGCGGAAGGGAAGGAGGGGGGGGATTACGCTCGGAGCTAAGCCCCTTTGGAGCAGACACGTCCAGATCGTGGTTATATAAAGCAATATCTTGGAACAACTGGAGGACCTGTCCGGTTACATTCTAGCCAGTGCTCTTAAACGTTTACTGTTATTCTACCTCCAAGGCAACGAGAAGCACAGTGACTTCAATGGCTGCCCCATCCGAATAGAAACTGCAGTATGTTCAATTTTTAACACTCTAAATTCAGCAGCGCAATGTCTATTATAAATATAGAATTTCTGGCTTAATATAACACGGTTACCCTACATTTAGTCTGCATTGCATTTATTTTGAACCAGCAGAAGATATATCGCAGCTGTTTAAATAACTCTGTAATATAAACCACACAACAGCTTTTAAGTGAAAAGAGAAACGGGGCAAATTAAAAAGAAAAAAAAACACATGAAAAAATATAAAATAAAATACTTGTATTTTATTAATATATAAAGTGGTGGATTATCATTGATTTATTGTTTGCATTAAATCAAACGCAAGTCGTATTAATACTACTACTCTGCCGCTTCCCTCCATTGGTTTGGAATGTGTTTATCGCCAAAAGGGTTTGTAGTACAACAGCTAATAATTTCAACAAGTGCAAACTCCACGGGAAACATGAAGCGTATGTTTACATATTATCACCTTGAACTACAAGCCAGAGATACTCTTGTGTAGACCCAACGGCAAATACGAGGACATGTTTCACAATCCTGCTGACTTTGAAGAAAGCAGGTTCAGGACACCCCAACCCCCTCTCACCAGAAGACCTCTGACATACTGATAAAATACAGCATGATGTGGAGTCTTTTAACGCTTCTTTTTTTTTCTTAGAGCTACACCAATTAATAAGAGAACTATAAAAAAAAATCTAAAACATGCATCAAAAATCTAAAACAAGCAGGGGGCGGCTTAAAAACACTCCAACCATTTTTTGAACTTTAGTGTACCGGACAGTTGAACGCTACCTTTAATTTAATATTTTTCCCAATTTTTCATCAGAATACTCTCTATGCATTTACAATTTTCCCAACCCCCAGCTGGCGGGGATGCGTTCGGATACTCGCCACTGGCGAGCTCCAGTGCTGGCTAGCATGACATTTCAAGGGGGTCTGCCGATACTGATGTCAATAGCAGTAATTTGCTTCTTTAATTGATGAGACTGTATGGGGCACTAGACCGTCCCTTTAATTAATAGTCACAAAAATACCCATCTGTCAGGCTGAATAGACGGACTTCTGCAGACCACAGACTGCGACCTATTAATAGAAATATTATTCTGTCAATGAAAACCATATGCGACTTCAATCTCTGCATCAAGAAATCTTCATGCAGCCAAAAAGGAAACCTTCATTCCTATCCACAGGCACTGGCTTAATGATACTAAAACTGAATTAATAAAAAAGAAAAATGCTGTTGGGTTCCGCAGGCTATAACCAGACGTCTCTGTGTCTGTCCGAACCCCTCCAATCCTGCTCTGCCTCAGTCGAGCTGGTTTATATGTACGCTCTTTATAAGGGCCGATTATAAGTCGGCCGACATCGAGTGTCTTGCCCGAATGTGTGATCTCAACGTAATCTTTTGTAGGCTGGTAATGGGAGATTTTTCTGAATAAGTCCACAGTGTCTCCTAGACTACAGAGTCTCCATTCATCCTGATATTACTGGAGGTTCTTCTGACCCCCTTTTCGGTAAGAACTGTGTAAGAACGCTTCCTGAGAAGAAATAGGGCAGCCATAAATTCTTTCACATCAATGCCTTTCTGCTAATGCAGCGCCGAGGTTGTAGCTTTACCCCTGTCCTCTCTTTCCACTTTGCCTTATGTCAAATCAAATTACAAGAACAATCAATTTTTCTGTCTAGCCATTTTTTCCCCCTCCTGTACACTCACGCCTTGCTGGGGGTGCGAGGGAAGGGAGCTGGGTGTCTGGCCACTTGCCAGAGATTTATCAATAGGCAGGCTCCACGTGTGGTGAAACCGCTTGGCGACAATGTGTCTTCTCTCTACCGCTGGCCGAGGGCCAAGGCTCACACCTGTTTGGGAACAGTGGAGACCACTCACGTTCAGCAAGGGGCGCGCAGAAAAATTAGGCAGAGAAGCACCAAGTTAGAGGAGAAGAGTGGTGGTCAAGGGCATATATATATATATATATATATATATATATACACACACACAAATACACATTACATATACATGCACACACACATAAGGCTGAACACCTCATAGCTGTAAAACAGAGCTGAAAAAAACAGCCCAAGTTGTTTGCGTAGCATATTACAGATTTCTTTACTTAATGCAAGACTAATGCTGTAGATGAAAAAGGACATATAGCTTCTTCTGTTAAACAGAAGCTTAAAAATAAAATAATTTAAAAAAACATTTTGTGATGAGTAAGGATAAGAAAAGAAAAAAAGGAACCCAATAATAAATGGAAGAGCACATAATAAAAACATAAATGTTGTAATAAAGATATAGAGTGGGTAGTCAAGGAAAGCAGGAAGGGAAAAATCTCCCTGAGGAGACTGAAGACAGAAAGAAAAATCAAGGCTTAGAGAACAACAAAGCTCTGTGTAGACAGGGAGGGGTGAGGAGAGGTCACCGGCTTTCACAAGAGTCCTCATGGTTGTGCAAGGGCCAAGAGAGAAATGTTCTAGCTCATAAGGGTCACCACAACCTCTGTTTCTGGACAAGAGTTCAAACAGAGGTAAATGGCTAGACAAAGACCAATAAAACAGTGGCCCTTTTAAAAGAGAGGGAGGACACTTATTTTTTGACTCTTTGTTCAAGTTGGTGACCAGACACAATAAATGGGTGGTGGAAATTCACTTTCACTACAATGCGACAGAGCAGGATTAGTTATGGCCGGTTCATTCTCATAGTGTGTTTCTCAGCCATACCACAAAATTCAAACGGGGTGAAAGAGTCTGTCTTCAAAAGGTTCAGGGACTGGGGTTTGTGAAGCGTTTCCAAAATACAATACCATGAGAACCACCTCCCCCCCCCATCTCTTTTTAAAAGGGTGATGCCGCTAATAAGACTTTGATCTGGACAAGCCAAAAATAATGCAAGGTTAGATAGACAACTGACAAAGCGGGGAGAGGAGAAAAGGGTGCAACTAAAGAGCCAAGTGGAGCGCCATCCTGTGGAAGAGATAGCTTTTATTAAACAGCTGCCACTATTGACATTTCAAGAAAAAAATCTTTGAAGATGGAGTCAGTTATAGTTCAGCATTCTCAGTAGAAGCGATGGCTTTTCTTTTAAGCTCATGAGGACTTTTTCACATCAGACATTCCAGAGACATTACTTGCCAAAGTTGTGGGGTATACAAGTTAATGGATTTCTGGCACATTGCCCTTCCTCACAAAGGATCAATATGCGACAAGCAAACTTTTCCATTCAGGATTAAAGGAAATGTTGCCCAAGATGAGAGAGGCAGAATGAAACACAGGATGTTGTGGTTGCAGCACTTGGACGGTTTATATACTAGGAATCCGAGTTAATTAAAAGAGAATGTCTTAATATGAACATCAAGGAAGTGTGGATCTTGTTTATGGCTTCATGGCTTAAGATTTCTTTCGAGGTCTTGAGACACTTCAGACACATACATTGTAGCATGTATGAGTTGACTTTTGTGAGGTGTGTTTCCAATTAAAAGGCTGTATATTGAGCAGTCTCAATAAACGGCTGAATTAAAGAGCAGTCTTTCGACTGTGGATTTCAAGAAGACAGCAAATTATTTTGCTAAAAACACTGGAAAAAATGTGTACATCAAAGCTTCTTCCACTATCCTATTCTAGGCAAATGCAAACCATTTTCACAATGCCTTTAAAAGCTGGAAAATAAGCAAGGCTTCAAAGCAAAATTAGTTCCACCCTTAAGGATACAAATGCAGTTCTAGTGAAATCGGGACCTACAAGGGTTACTCCATGTTCCTTGCACTGGCAGTGCCCAGACAGGGCATCCCATTGTCCCTTGTTTCCCCAGGATTTTTGAACACATGAACAGATCTGACATCGTTAACATTCCGATAATAGTCTGGAGGGGGTTTACCAAGATCGTTTTCGACTGCAGTTTTTCCGCATATCTGTCCCTTACTGTTCCAAATAATTTAGCGTTACACATTACGTTAAATCAAAAAAAGGGGATACTTTGAATTCTTTATTTTCGACATTCATGTGCTTGGCGTCGGCTGTCTAGGAAGCAGTTCCCATCTTATCGGACTGTTTTCTCTCTTGCTTCCGCCCGAGATTGCAAGGTTATTTGTTAAAGTTCTCCGCCGAGTCTAGCGGTGTATAAACACACACACACACACACACAACCACAGTTCCCAAATACAAAATTATTTCACGCTACCATTTGTCCACATTTTTATAAAGCCAGCTTGTAGTATAAAAAATATATAAGGAAGCCGATTGCAAAGTTGCTATCTAGTAAACTCCAAAGACAATTGATTAAACATAAGATTCCTCATCTTACGAAAACATGACCTCTTCCGAAGCTACATCACATTGTGGTCAATAACCTAATCTGCTTTTATAGCATTCTTTTGCCAGCTGCCTCGGCTCTTTTTTGACGGGGACAAACTGCATACCTCAGACAATTTGATTCTTCAAACACGCTACATATTGGGACACAAAGGCTACAATTCACTTTCTACGAAGAATATTAAGCTACGGAATGTATCAAGGATTCTTCAGAGTCATAACCTAGAAAAGAAAGTAGCCACCCTTTGTTAGAATGTCACTAGCAGAGGCTTATGGGAGTTTTAGAGACTTGTTCATACTGGTCAGAGAATTATCTTGGGAACCTACCAAGTGACTCTAGGGAGACTCTGTGTGATCAGATGAGTTCTCTTAGAAACCCGTACCACGCCGAAAGCATGCAAGTTCGATAAGTTAGCGGATATTTGAATCCAACCTTTGTTCCACAAATTTCCCAAAAGACTTATACTGGCTTAGAGTACGTAATTTAGGAACAGGGCCCTCAGATAAAACAACTATTTGAGTATAAATGGGGTAAAACAAAAGCAACAAGAAAGACATAAATCCTATATAACTAAAGTGATACGGCAAGGTGGTCAACTCTTACTATTGAGTCTGGAAACTTATGAAAGGTTTCCGTTATGTTCTGGATCAACATTAAAAAAGGGAGGACAACTATTTCCATTAAAATAACAAACAAAGGAATAAAATTTCCTTCTGTTAGGCTTCACAAAGCGTTAAAGGACAAAAAGCCTTGTCACATAAATTTCTATATGTCGGTCTGATGCATGGTTGATGAGGTTAATAGTTTTTCCAGTGGAAGAGCAAAACTCAACTCAATCCATCAAAATACCTGCCGTTGATCTTTTCATAAATGGGGAAAATAATAGCTTTCCAACTGACTAGCAGAAAGGCAAGGCATGTCCGCTTCATTACCTTACTTAATGTAATGGACCTGCAAAGAAATGTAATGTTCGTGATCAGGTTTGTCAGGAGGTGGTTAGCACCGAGACTTCTTTCATGTGACACTTCCCCTAATGGGCACTCAAGGAAAACTCAGCTGCCCTCAACAGGCTTCTCTGAGAAGGTTTTTACACTTCAGAAGACCGGCTGTTCTGGGTAATATGCATTCGCCTCCTTTGCTTACTTAATGCGTTCTTTGGATCGTCAGTTCTAACTACAAAAAAGGAAACAACAAAACAAAAAGACATCGAACAGTACTTTGGTCTTAATCAGTAATGAGTAAAAGTAGAATGCAAAACAACGAGAGGGGGTTGTGATATACGGAGAACTTACGCACAAAAGCAGAAAATCCTTTTTATGATGTTTGAAGTGAACCCTTAACCCAAAATGAAAACCAAGTAGTTGAAACCATGAATCGATGGAGGACACGGTGGGAGTTTTTGTTATTGAGGATGCTATAAGGCCAAGTAATATGTTGCTTTCATTATCTGCTTCAAAAGGGATTATGCACTATTTAAGGGGTAAAAATACGCTTTTGTTCCCCCAAATGAGATTTCCTAAAAGGGTTTCCCTTAGCAACACAAAAGTTATTTTTTTTTTGTGAATTATGCTTTCACTGCTTTAAAGTGAAATGAGTAACTGGCAGTTGTTTGACCTGTCTGTACAATTTTACGCCGCATATCTGATTCGGTAACAAAAAAGTAGGCTCTCAACGCTTGTGAAGAAAGGAGGCAGAAAGGGAGTAAGAGAAGGGCAGACAACGGGGGGGGGGGTAAAACAGAACACATAGGGTACGAGTGAAAGGTGTAAAAAAAAGAATGGAAAAGCACTATAAATCAATCTGAATTTTTAGTTCCCCATAATCCTCTCTCTCTCCTCCTCTTCGGCCACTGTTGTAGAATGCTGATCTGTGCGTCTTTTGAAACATTTAACATTTAACAGAGATTCTGTGTCTGCTGAATTCCAAGAAATAAAAATAAACCCGCGTCTCGCTCTGGCTGCCAGGCAGAGGCCTCTGTTTACTAAGGGGAATGTTTGTTCTCTCTCCAGTTACTGCCCACTCCTGGAGCACAAGTGCACCTTGATACATGACGACGTAGCCTTGTTTTAAATAGAATGCTACAAATCTAACATCAGCGAAGGCTATAAAGCATATGGGAGGGCACGGCAACCTTGCTGCTAGCAGAAGGGTTCATCATCTTCAAGGAGCTCCAATAACGCTGCCTTTAGATCACTTTTATTATGGTTGTTACGCGCTGTTTACTACCAGATACACACGAAGTAGGTATTCTTTCATGAAAAGGAACGGCAGAAAGACGAAAGCCAAATATGGTTAAAGAAAAACTATTTTATAGCAGAGAGACCAAGTCCATTTTCTTAATTTTTTTTTTATAAAAAGAAGTGCTAGCGGTTGTGATTAATATCTAGATGTAAAAACCCGTTGGTGCACCAGCAGATGTTTCTTTTAGTTGACCCATAATACAGTGCTGTGTAGGTTTTTACCCAAAAGCTCTTTGGAGTCAATTATGTGTCTAGTTGCAGGGATGATCAAGGGGGCACGTGGGAGCTATGGAGGTCTATTAGGCGGCTAGAATGTGCGGACTCAGGAAGCGTTCTGGATAATAACAATGATGTATATGTGGGGTTGCAGCCGCATCTGGCTCCAACATGGGAGCTTGTATTGAACCCTGTATTTGCAGCTAATCCATCACCTTTCAAGGCCAGACGGAACCCCTCAGTAACATCAACCAAGGAAAAATCATTTAATTACAAGTCCTGGCCTTTTTGAAAGAGTATGGATATACATGAGAGGGAAGATTATAATCTATTTTTCAATTATATATGCTACAACTATACTATGCCTTAAAATGTGTTATTTAAAAAACACTTTGGTGCAAAATTTCAGGTTCCCGAGAACGGAAAATGAGTGCACAATAAAAACAAGTGCAGATGGATATCTTTAAAATTCAACATCTGAAACACAGTAACAAAGCGTATCATAAGCCAAAAAAATATGATTTAAGTCAAAAATAAAATTTTACATTTCTGATTCCAGCCCTGAGTCATAATTCCAAAAAAAAAAAAAAACGGTCTTGCAGAATTCTCTGTCATGGAGATGAACTGGCAGCGGGAGCCGTACGGCACCTCGGCCAAAGAACCCAAAGCGGAAATTGTGCTATGAAGGTACATAGGACTTCAGGGGCTACAAACCACCTTGGAATTGTTTTTATTCCTTCCGAATTGCGGTGAAGAAGCCTTATAGCCAACTGTTCGGTGATTGTATAATCTGTCGGCCATTTTTAGTGATTAACAGGTTGCAAAAAAGGACTTTACAAACCATGCAATTCACTCAATGACATCTGTATAGAACCACCCTATTCCATAGTGCTGTACAACAGGTAATCGGGAGATAAGTAGTGCTTTATCTGGCTTTATAGAAAGAAAAAGGTAAGGAGAGCCCTGTTCAAATGAGTTTACAATCTAAAAGGAAGTGCTTAAGGTGTTAAAATGGCAGCCAACAGCATTTCTAGAATACAGCGTGAAGAGCATTTGGGGTACGAATGCAAAGATTAAGTAATGCCGCTACATCCATTCTATAGCGTGTTACTGTAGCAATAGGTCCGGGGTGTCTTTAGTGTATATGAACTGGAAGATGCCGCAGAGATTTTAATCTATAGCATTTAAACTCATATATGAAGGCATTGAAATGCCTGGATCGTGGCATTGGGGGAAAAAAACGCTACGGCAAAACCTTTTCCCCTACGCACAACAGGAGCATTAAATTTCTTGTTCTTTCAGGTTTCGCACTTTGTATTTTTTTTACGCTCTTAAGTCTGGCAGGCGCTGTGTGTTTCTCTCTTCACTCTCCATAGAAACAGACATAACAGAGAGCCTGAGACAACTTCGTCTGAAGACGGAACGAAGAAAGGAGAAAAAAAAAAAAAAAAAAGCACGTAGCAGGCTCAGCAAAACCGCCCAAGATCAAGTACGTGTGCCAGTACATGTGACCTGCCAAGGTATTCTCCAAGTAATTCCTTTCTTTCCTAATAAATGAACATTCTGTACTCCAGCTTCAGTCCCATTTCATCAGAACCCAAGTCTTTCTAACGATGACAGACAAATGCACGCGAATACTGTACAGGAGTCAACAGGCACCATTAACAAAACAGCAGCTGTCGGTGCTGCCAAGTCCATCGATAGCGCCCTAAGCAAAGTAAGCGATCAAACTCACGATTCAAAAGGAAGGGGGAAAAAAAGGCTCGATCTGACAAAGATAGAAATTTGTTTGGGACATCCATCATTGGTTTTGAAATTCGTCTGACCTCACTAATTTCACAAGATCAGGGAGAATGCGTTAGCCTAAAAAATAACCGCACTATGGAATAATAAAAACAAAAAAAACCCAATCCTACATCCAAAAGATAACAAATGTCCAATGCCCTGTAGAATAAACAAGGAGACACAATGCTGCACACAACTCATCTTGGTAGGATGCCTAGGAAGCCTTCCCGTTGTTATATTTCCGTGCAAAATTCCACATTTCCTGGCTGAGAGTAGTGAGAGTTAAATCCTGCCCCACGGAGTCGTGTAAACACATCGGGTGGGCAAAGGGTCGGGCAGATGTGGAAGCTCAGCTCTGGCAGCTTCAAGGCACATTGACACAAAGCATTTCAAAACTTCTTAGCACACTATATTAGCACAAAAGGATGGAGAGAGGAGGAAAAAAAATGTGGATTAAAACACAGCCTGCAGACCTTCGACATTTCTCAGCCTTGTGGTAAAAGGAGTCAAAATCCCATTAACCGATTATTCTGCACCTGACATCAGAGGAGCCCTCAATCAAATCACAATGCAGTGCGTGCAACATAAGGACACCTTAGAAAAGCTGCGGACAGAGGTCACCAGCTCAGATGTTCATTTATTCCAATTGACCCAGGGCAGGATTAAACACTCCACTGCATGCACCGGTACAGAAATGGTTAAAAAAAAAATAAAAAAGGCCACCACCTGCTGGGTAAGTAAATGCGCTTCAGTTTTCTTAAGATTGAAGGAAAAAAAGGGGAAAAGAACCCACAAAAGGTGCCTCAACACGTGCTGAACCTGCATTGTGGAGTTTGTAAGCGAATGCTATATGTTCTGACTTGCCATTCTGTCGGCCGCAGAGATAATGACAGCATTTAAAAAAGCACAGACTCCGAGGGAGAGGGCAGCTTGTAAAATTTCGGTTCACCTTTTTTTGATGTTTTATTGGGAAAGCTGGCTGGCTGGCGGTGCAGCGGTTGGACCCTTTAGTGAAAAAGAATAACGGCAGGGGTCTTCCCGCGGCTGTTGGGATGTCAGCTTTTGGGACATGCTGCTTTCCCGATTGCGCAAGGTCACAAATTTCAACATCAGATAATCCATGGACTAGAAAAAAAAAATAATCTGACAAACGTAGACAAATGTTGTACACGGATCATAAACCTTTCTAAACAGGCCTGTTACCCTCCACCCTCCACCCCCCCCAAAAAAAAAAAACCTCTAAATCTAGCAGAGATCCGCTTTTGGCTTGTGCCTTTACATATTACATTAAGCATTGTTGGTTTAAGTCCATTTTACAACTGCTGCAAGCAATAAAGAGATGTCTATGTTCTTTCCTCCCCTCGTCTGTTTTGTCTGGATGTTGGATTCACAAAAATACCAGACTGAATCATTGTCCATTTATTTTCCTTTTTTTCTTTAAACAGAGTGGAAGCAGCAGGCATCGCAATGAGACGTTTATTTATTAGGTAGACAGTGAGCAGGCAAAAAACGTCAGCAGAACAATTCCTGTCTCAGGAACAAAACGAGTAGCACAGGAAACATTGCAATGTCCTAAAATGTGATGAGGGCTTGGCAAGCATGGCGGTCTCTACCCCCCCCCCCCAATGTGTCATCCCGAGGATCAATCATGGCAAATTTCATCTGCCACCAGCTGGTTAGCCACTACCTGCCTACTGAGCCTTGTAAGAGCTCCACAAGAGCAGCCTTTGTAGAAATCCTTAAGACCAAACAATAGCAGTCGCTAGAGATCTAGAATCAGAATGTACACAATTGACGCACGCAATTAACCTTCTGCCGCAAATAATTAGTCATGTGGCATTATATGTAAAAGTGGTGCCTTTTCGGCAGTTTTATCTAAATACCCCCTCTTATACCCCTACATACATCTAAGAAAACTTTTCAACACGGCATAGGATCGGTCACAAGGAAATCAGTGGCCTCATGCCATGGTATTAAATACCATTCCATCTAAAAGAAAATCAAAGTAAGCCTTGGGCATGGAGAAGAGCGCAAAAGAAAGACTACAAAATAGGGCTGGGGGGAAAAACACAATTACTGATGTCATTTTTTTTTTCTTAATCAGAACTGGAAATATAGGCCAACTATTCAGAGAAAGGGACCAGTGTATCCACCGCTCGGAAGAACCCGTTTAGTTTGGCAGCCATGCAAATTTCCACCAAAATGTCTCCTCCTCCTCCACTGCAAATTCTCCCATCCAACTGCAGCTGGGGATGTCATTAAAGAAAAAAGAAGAAGAAAAGGCATTTCCTGTGTGTGTGTTTTTTAATTATTTTATTTTCCACATTCTTGGCAATCAGTAAGGGGGGAATAGAGAGCAAGAGCAGAGATAGAAGAGGAAGTTTGGCCCTGCACCAAAAATACTGTAAGGGGCCCCTAAACTGCAGAAGAGGGCCGTATAAAAAGGCAGCTTAGTGAGCTCTGTAGATGAATCAGACTCGACACACAGTGTTCCATAAAAAAGGTTAAAAAATAAATTAAAGTTATATATGCATGTATATAGAGAGACCCCAGCTGTCGGACTACAATTCCCATGATGCCTTGCAACCAAGCAACAAAAGATTGTTTTAGTCGGCAATTGCGCTGTGATAATACGCCCCATGGTCCTTTGGAGTCCAAAACTCCACCACGTCATAACCACTCCATTATTCAGGAACCTCCGCATGTCGAGAACTTTAATAACGACCCAACCAAGATCTGCAGGTACCAGGTTTTCTTCTCAGAAACTCTGAGCGGGAAGAGAACCAAATTTACTCTGAATACATTATTCCGAGTAACAAGGCCTCCTGGACTACACAGCGTTCTTCTAGACTTCCACTTAAGAGCCACACCTCAGTGTTACAAGTATAGGAAGCATCACCTTATTCCATACTGATTGTATCGACAAACCAATACCAAGTATAAGGTGACTAACTTTACTGGTTAAAAAGCAGCGTTAAGCAAAAAATATATTTATATATTAATGATATAAAGCCTCCCCCCCCACTTCATGGTAACATGAAAGAAACAGAGTGGAGGGAAGTACTTTAGGAAGACATAATGTAACATTTTCAATGACAAGGAAGACTAAACAAATTCCTGCGGTAGAGAGGCATAGTCACTAACTAAAACATTCCTCTTTCTTCAGGACTAAATTTACCTTAACCCTTTTTTGCTTTCCAGAAGGATACTTTTAATCAAGTTCCGCATGCAGGAGAACAGATACGTTTCAGAATTTGTAGGTTTTGTATGCGAACCGGATGTTGACAGCATGTCAACTAATAGTATGATTAAAATTTCTGTCTGTCACGGGGGTGACAAGATTCCCCCCCCTCTCCAACCAAAAGAAAATATGGCACTCATTTTACTCTAGAATTATATAAATAATGATTTTTAACCTTCAGCCCCTCACTCGCTTACATTTGTTTACAATGTTCAATGTATCTGAGAATCTCTCCAGAATATCAGTTAGTCCCGACTATAAGGTTCTTGATCAATCTTGAAATATAAAATCTCCACACTGCTGTCCTGCATGGAGCTAAATAAAATGTACTTAAAGAAACAAAGAAAATCTATAGGCACGAGGCCATCGGACTGGTTAAAATAAGATTAATGGCTTCGCAGTTTTTTTTAGTAATAAATTGAATGTCCAGGTAGGAACAGAAGGCCCCATTAACTAGAGAAGCCGACATGTAATTACGCAGTTACAAGGAATGTGGGGCCGTTTCATAGAGCGGGGGGGGGGGTATGTACACGGCCCCATGGCAAATCTTTCACCATCTTCATATAAAAAGGTACGCGGCATTTAGGAAAGGAGGGGCAGACTATCTGATCTCTTATTGATTAAGCCTCTTCTCGTGAACTGGTATTGACGCCTCTGCTCAAGCCAGTGTATTCCATTGAGGGAATTAATCTATCCTTATCTGTAAATGGCCTCAGTACTCGCAGGGGCGACACTAATACGCACTTGGCAGGAACTAGAAGAACGGCTTAATGCCGTCTGATTTCAAGACAATTTACTGGGTCACGTCCTTCTGCGAGACAATTCATTCTGAGCAGTGTTTTCCTCTCAGGGTACGGAGAACAGTAAGGCATTTATTTTATCTGATACAGAAACTAAGTATGGCTTCTGATTAACATCAAAGAGCACATTGATGGATTTACACACTTGTTACTCCTGAACAATGTAATCTACAATGGGGGCGACTTTGTCTTCTTCATAGCGTGAACACAAAGTGTACGCCAAACACCCTTTACATTTAATTTTCCTGCATTTGAGGAGCAATCATGTATTTGCCCAGTACGAGATCTACTGGCAAATCATATACATTGGAAGTAAAAGTTATTGATATATATTATTAGCTGCAATCCATTTAGAAGAACAGGCTAGGAGGCCATAGCAAAAGCTCAAGGACCACCCTGCAATCTACCCTGTTGGCTGCGAGATATGTGCAACATTTATGGAGCCCAAATAAATAAAACAATAATATTAACAAGGAGCATATGATCTTATGATCTAGGTTATTTATTCCTGTATTCTAGAGCGTGAAGGAATTATGTTCTTTTTTACACCCTGCCAGGGAACCTCTGAGAATTTGCCAATATTAGTAGCAGAGCAGGTGTCAGTCAGGTGGGATCTGGGGGGAAGTGAATTTAAAACTTCCGCTTCTACATATCACCCACAAATAAGTTATGTAGGGAACCTGCGGTGTGCTTTTAAAACAGGTGCTGGGTTACCATATGTTCAGGGAACAGGAACACTGCTCTGTTCAGATCCAACACAAATGCCAGGAATCCCACAGCTACTAAAGATCTGGAGTCTCTCATTAAATTAAAAAGAAAAAAAAAACCCATGCAAGATACACGAACAACAACCCTTATTGTTTCTGGTCTTGCGCTCCATTTTAGAACCCTTTAAAAGCCAAAGGTTTGGGCAAAGCACGTTTTTGCTAAATTTTTTATATATAGCCACTGGGGTATTTACATAGAATGTATGACCAAATGCAATTCATGTGCCCTAGTAATCCTGGATTCCAATATGCCGTTAGATGTATTTTATTTTAAATTGACCAATAAAAAAAACCCTCGAACTGCCATTTGAATTACATTAACCTGGTGCCTTTCTCAGGGTCGAAGCTGCCATGAAAGAAGATACGGCAGCAGAGAATTGGGTGAAACAGTTTTTCTTTGAACAGCGGGGGGGAAAAAAAGTGGGTTTGGATCCACAACCGGATATGCCAGAGAATGGATTAATTGTTTCCTGTCTTTTTTTTGTGAATGTCCTCACCATAACAACGCCAAACTTTTTTTTTTTATCCGTAATACGCACCTTGTGCAAACAATACTTACCTTTCACTACAACAGATGAAGCTCTGTTGTAGTTTTAGGAATGCCCGCAGCTGAGAGGCAATTGCCACAGAGCTAAAAGGTAAGTGGGCAGGCCAGAAATACGAGTTCTTCTACAAGCAACATTCGCTTACAACAAAAGGAAATAGGTTTCTTTTGAGTCACGCAAACTTTGCGCTGGCACAAAACCAAGGATGTAGCTTATAGCGCCTTAGTGATAACTTATTCTATTATTATACCCATCTTAATCATACCTAAAGGAATCGTCTAGTCCCCAATTTATTTTTTAATGCAGACTGGTATTCATTTTGCACTGAATTCGAGGCATTTAGAATGCAAATCGGCCCATGCTTTCTTTTGCAAATAGACTAAAAGAAAAACTTGTGCCTCATTTTCCTCCTCCCCCAGAAATCTCTTCTGAAAGCAGGAAGCGTACCCAAGTATGCTTCCTGCACATATACTGTAGTCCTCCAACTGAAAGCAATGGAAGTAGCGGAAGCCAATCACATCTGTACTAGACGAATGTCAGTCTCATTTTACATAAGCAAAATCATGCATGCGCCAACTTGATGGAAAGTAAACCGCCATGCAAAAGACCTTAATAGAGACCTGTCATTACTCAGACGTAAACAGGCTACCTTAAATTGCATAGATCTGCGGGCAAAAGTTCACCAATATTTACTATTCATGTATAGGATATATATAGAAATATTCTTATAAAATCCTACCATGAATTATTTGATGTACAGTGAAAAAATATTCATCGAAATTCATCTCAGGATGCAATGCACCGTGAAATATGATGCCGCTATACAAATAATAACAGTCTTTAAGAAGAATTGTGAAGAGAGAAACGGTATAATTTACAGACTAACGCTTTATGTTCCTTTTTTTTATTATATATATATTTTTTTAAACCGAGGTACCGTCTCCTATCATTAAGCCTCCTCCTGAAAGCTTTCTTACGCTTGCCCAAGTGCGGAGTGCCTGTAAATTCCTGCTTGCTATTTGCAGGCAAGGTCACTGTGAAAGGGCATGGCTGTGAGCCAGGGTGTTTTTCAGCCGAGCTGCAGGGAGGGGAGGAACAGCTCAGGAACTCAATTATAAGTTTCTGCAGTCTAGCCAGGAGGCTGGAAGCCCAGACTGTGGCTGTTCTGTCCTCTGTGCCCCCTCCTTCCTCTTCCTCCTCCTCCTCCTCCCCACCGCCTCTACACGCCTCCTCCCTCCTCTCTCCCCACAGTCTGCCAGAGCTGTCTGCCGCCTGGAGCTGACGCATGCTGCAGACACACTTAAAGCTGCAGGCACTGCACTCTCACTCAAGATGCGGTATTTCAGAACACGGAACGGGCAACACAACTTAGCAGCCTTCCTACTGACCCAGTTCCGTTGGCCTGGGGCTACTCTATATGAGTAAGAGGAAGGTTTCCAGTACCCCAAAAAAAAAAAAATCCAAAGCTGGTAAATGTTACATAATTAAGAAAGCCAGGTGACCAGATGGCTGCGTACGACAAGAAACATCTCCAGCTGGGACTGGCGTTCAGTTTATATCCTACCTATGAAAAGCTGCAGTGGCTACACAGATATGAAGAATGTAAAAACAAAAGGACGGGACATCTCAGCACGTCAAAAGAAAAGGAACGCTCTGCTATCATGGATGCTCCTTGTATAGGCTACCTTAGAAATAGCCTAAATACCTTTAAAGCTTTGGTAGGGAGAGGGGTTTCAGGGCAGTAGCTTGGAACATACATTAAAACCCTTCACCATACCCAGGAAACACACATTCACTCCATCATCGGCATAGTATTTTTTTCCTCTCGCTTCAATCACCACCAATCATAGTGGAAGTGGCTAGGACATGAACTTGTTACAAAGTAACACAGGAAGTCTTCTTTTTCCTCTTTTAGAGGTATGATTAAGAAAAAAAAAACTGTGGGTGGACAGCAGGGGCTGTCAGCCTACTTCCGCTTTTCGTGAACACGGCTTTCTTCACTAGCGCGGGGATAATTTGCATGCAGAGACTTTCTGCCTGCACACCTCAGCCGTCCAACTGTCCACTGGATTATATGCTAATTAATCTTCAACATTATATTCTGGGACAGCAATTGTTAAAATAAGCCAAGTGTTTTATCCCTTCCCATAAATTGTCATAAGGTTAAAAAATTGATACGTCTCCAGGAAAAATATACATTTTCGAGGGAAAGAAAGCAACGTGGTAATTAAATACTCCCCTAAAAAAAACACATATACAATCAAACAAAAGCATTTTAGGTTGAATTTAGTGGAACTGTCGGAGTAGCTTCTGCTCAACTTCAACCCCTCCAACAAAACTGACCTCTGACCCTTGCCCTCTAAATGCTCTCTGACTTGTTCACTGTCAGGGGACCATGGGAGAATGGTTTTATAGCTATAATTAAGGCTTTAGCTGATAAATCAGAGTTGAAAAGTACAAGCCAAAGCAGGGGCTCCTGAAGGACAATCCTAATAAACATAGAAGGTGGGAGAGGGTCCTGGAGCCTGCTACAGAGGCTGAGAAACAGTTTGGTAACAAGTGGAATTATTACGTTGGATTTAACGTGGGATAACTTCAAAAGGACATGTCATGACAACTACATTCTACACTCTGTCCGGAGATCTGTGATCTGACAAGCATGTACGTATAAAAAGACCGGTTCATTTGTTATGTCGGTGACTCTGGAGACCAACTGATTAGCATCACGGTTTCACTACTCTGTGACATCGCTTGTTAAACACAGGGCAAAACCAGGACACTTGTAAACCCCAAACAAACAGACGCCTTTCAAACAAAGGTTTACAAGCACGGAATAACTAATCATAGAAAAGCAAACAAAATAGTGCAGTTAGGAGGTGGGGGGGGGGAGCTAACATGATTGACTAGTTAACTTCCAGAAGACTTTCGAAAGGTAGATTAAAGAGAGACAATGACGGAACAAGTCCCATTCTGAACATGGAACTGAGAATTTCACTTAAGAATTCTTGGACCTGATTGGTTGCTTCAGCGACCTGTGGTGCCTCAAGCTAACATATGAAACCATTTTACATCCTGCTAGTCCATGGCGTTCTTTCACTATTGTGTCACACTAGAGCCATCTGGTTGGAAACTCCAGTTGTCATGGCAGCTTGTGGAGGTTATCCAATGCGTCTGTCCCACATTTCACATTCCGAGGGGACGCTGCAATTTTTTTTTCTTTTTTATATGAATCACTCGGTAAAAGTGTGTTTGGGTAAGGGCAAAACTCAGCAAAAAGTAGGAAGTTCTGCAACAAAGGAAATATTTGCAAAAAAGAGCAGACAGGGCGTAGCCTGATGCAGATGTTACACAAGAACTTCTTCCGCAACTAACAAAGCAATATATGAACTTGACCTAGGGAAGGCGCATCAAAATTTGTCTTCCCAACATCAGTCCCATTAATGCACAATTCATACCCTGTACTGTACCAGTTACTTAACGTCAAGGAAAATACGTTCAACAAGACAATATTAGGGATAAATGTAAACCTTCAGAAATTATGTAGTAAAAGTTTTAATGCAGTTCCTTGGATTCCTGGCTGATTTTGAAACAATGTAATAGATTGAAGACCAAATCTACCATGACTGATCTGCTAATAACACTCTAGGCAACCCAATCCACTAACAGGAACCAGGCATATTTTGATTATAACAAGGAGCCCCCACCATCGTAAAAGTTATGATTTCGGGGAAGGGGCTTCAAGTCTACATACAGGCAAAACGAATGTCCATTACGTACCACAATAAACGTTGACGTATAATACAATGCAAAGATGGAGGTCATAAATAAGCATTTTCATTCAAATGTATACAGCCCGCTCAGACATAAAGAAGGCATACAGACAAAAGGAGCTTGTTTTGGGGGCAAGAATTGGAACATTTTAGATTTTCCGCAGAATGATGTGCTAATAACATCCCATTATTACGCGCCAGCGACTACTGAGATCTAGCTATTTCCACACCACAGAATATTAATAATGGGTGTGGAAAGTAGGATAATGGAATGCAAGAAATTTGAGGGATGGCCTCTATACTCTATTATTTATTGCCAAATAAGCAGGTTTACAAGCCGTCTAGTACGAAGTGATTTATGTTTGGTCCCATCATTCTATAAACTGTAAATGCCATGTAAAGGTTAACCCAACATATATTTTTTCACTTTTTTTAACATTCTTTTTAACATGTCTACCTAGTAACGGATGTACACTTATAGAAAACTTTTTGCCAATTTTATTCAAAAAATCCCTCACATTACATACAGGTCTTTAGCGCTCTTAGCAACTGTGTCAGTAGGACCCTCTCACGGCTAGCGGTCTAGAACTCAAATAAGATTATTTATATTTAGTTTTTTTTTTGTTTTAATTGTGTTCTGGTAGCGGTTCAGAAATGGAGACATTGTAATTGTTACCACGTGTACTTCCTTGCAAAGAGAAAAAATACCTAATAAGTGTGTTCACTCCCCGAAGGGTAAGGTATCGAAGATGGTTGGGACCAGATGTTGAACATTTTTATTATTTTTCAGACTTCCTCTACACTTTAGCCTGTAACGTTGCAGGGAGCGCTGCCATATGTCAGTTCCCGCGAGAGATGCAGTTATTGCTCAAAAGTGGACGTATTTTAAGAGATTATCTGCAAGGGTCACGGGGCAACTGAGAAATGCCGTGTAGCAACATTATATTAGACTTTTTCCAAGAAAGTCATTATTTCAGATCTATGTGGAACAATAACTCGTGTTCTCTTGTGGACTGGGGGGGGGGTTTAAAAACATTTGGGGCAGATACGTGTGCAGGTGTGTGACAGACAACAAAGCGAGTCTTACCTGTTTGCCCACATCCAGCGCAGGACCAAAGAAGAATATGAAAGAAAGAAAAAAAGAAAAGTTTTTGTTAGAATACACACTCGGTCTGAATTAAACTACTGGCTTTGCGTGGTACGGGCGCCAGATACCTCGCGGGTAACGCTGTAAGCAATACTTTTCCTAGCCCGTCACGAGCAAACAAACTAGGAGACAGACAGACACAGATCATTAATTCCCAGTGATATTTCACCACCAACCAAGAGGAAATAGGTTAACATCCTGCCCAATGATATTTATACCAGTCCCAGATCACTGGGAACTTTCCATGCTTGGCTATAAATACCTTGGCCACAGAGGGGTAACTTATAGGTATCTGATGTCTGAATACAACCCGCATCACTCTCAGGCAATCAAGTTCAGCAACCGGTTGGGTTGCCCAACTTGGACAAACAATCAGTGCTGTATTATTATTATTATGAGTGCACCTATTAGCACGGTAGACTATAGACGCCTGCGAGATTCCCAACCATTGTTGCATAATGCATTAGTAGCGTACAATTACCAATACGCACAGAACAAGGCGAAAGGGTCAGACACATCACAATGATGTAGCAGCCGCATCAGCAGCTCCCTTTGTAGCCTTGTCTGCCTTATTTGTTGATTGGAGAAAAGTATTTTACGGCCTCATTGAAAAGGACTAGCCGTAAAATAAATAACTTTAATGGAAGATCCCTGTCCTTTAGACAGACTGTTGTAAAACAGATAACAACTGCTGACCTGTCTGATGCCCTTAGGCCAGGTCGCCTCTAAAAAACACAAATGGGGATAATAAAAACCCAACACACAAAAACAGGGACTGTGAACTTTTCAACTTTATCCTTTACTGTAGGTGACCAGACTAAGAAAACTAGAACAAATCTGTTAGGACACCTTGACAAACAGTAACGATGAAAAGCGCCGTGAGCCGTACGCGGTGATGAGAACCAAATGGATATTGTATGACAACTGATTGGTGTATTGGTTAATGGATCGATACGTTGAATTGATTTTTTTCATGTAAAGGCTTCCCATGCGTGACAAGAACGAGCAGAAGCCCATCTATTTGCACTGTCAGGCTTCATAAGAGCAGGTTGCAAATTGGAGGAGATATGTTCATCATTTGTGTTTTGTTTTTTGTTTGTTTGTTTTTTATTCGGTTTTATTTGAGCTGCTTAAAAATGAGTAATTTGGTTTATGATTTCCGTAGGTTTTTTTGTCCCCCATTTTAAGAGCATAATATGATTATATACAATTATGCATACACACATATTTACACACACACACACATATTTACACACAGTTAGCAAAGAAAAGCTTACATTCTGCTATCTGTACCAGATACACCCAGGAAGTGACTAACATATTCGGAGCAGAGCGCAGGCCCCTTCTGAATACCAACAGAAAAACCCGACAATGAATAATACAGACTGCTGAATATTCTGCGCACATCCGAAAAGCAGCAAAATCCTCCTCATCAAACGGCTTTCACGCATCACTGAGAACGCTCCCATTCCAAACCCGTACTGTTTGTGGTCATAACTTACACTAAAGCTTTAAGGTGGCTTAAAAAAAAAATGCAGGAGCAGCAAGGGTGTGGGGGATATCTTGTCAAAGGAAGATTATAAGGCTTAGATCACCCAACTAAAACATTTCAATTTGACTAATAACCAGGGGCCGTTTTGCAGCTGAAAAGAAGCCGTTGGGCTTCATGCGGTCCTTTGCTAGACATCACTCACTGCAAGGCGTGCATTTGTATGGAGGGAGGAGGAAGACCCTTCAACAAGTCACATTATAAACCCTTAATTAGAAGCCGTGACCTGGCCACCACCTAGCAGGGATTTAGAACCATGCTTTCAGTCCCATGTATGCTGCAGAGCTTGAGATGCTAATTAGCAAAAGAGAACAGGGTGTAAGTAGGAGGCAAAGATTCTAAGCAGATTGTAACTCTTTAAGTACTGGAGGGTGTACGCCACCCAGCACTCAAAGAGTTACCCTGAAGAGCATCTTGGTGTAAACATTTACAAGAAATATGTGATAAGATATAAAGCCACTTCTTCTTCTTCAAGAGGAGCTTTATAAATCTTTTCTGTAGAAACCGATGGTCAGGGCTGGTCATCCGTCGGTCAGGTCATTAAAGACACAGCATCACAAAAAAATATTTGTTTTCCATAAAATAAGCAAAGGTCCGCACTGCTATTGATCTTAAATGGTCAACGGATATAAATGTAAACCCAAATTACGATATTGATGAACGTTTCAGGTCATCAGTGTAACAAGCAGGGCTTATATAGGGTGGCTGTTCTGTTGCTGTAGATGTTACAGAAGTGAGAAAATGCCCAATTTTAAAAAATAAATTTAAAAAACCCCACCACATTATCTGGAATTCAACCAACTATACCAGATATTATGGCAAGGCTTGAAGGGTCACATAAAGCTGTATGGCGCATTCTATATATTATTATTTTGTTATTAAACGCCTTTGCTATAAAAAGAGGCGTAAGGCTGCGAAGCTTCATGGTTTTTCATCAGGAAACAGAATTTGACCAGTTAGATATGTAGAAACGACAAATGCAGAACTTGTCAAAACAGGATTTCTATGGTAAGCACAAATGTTACAGGCAAAAAAAAAGCCAAACTGTGTCTATCCCTTTATACAAGATAAAGAAGACTATTGAGTATACTTCCTCATTAAAAGTAAAGAAGGTATTTAAGATAGAAACCGGATGGATTATTGGCACTTAATACCATCACAAACAAGACTTATATAAACATTTGCCTTATACATAGAATGATATGGAAATTAGTCTTAAAAATCCCAAGTCTAATTAAAAACTTGCATCATACTGTCATTGAACAGCTGCCAACTTCAACATACGTATGAATGAAATCATTCTAATGGATACTAAGGGTCCTTGCTACAATTCAGATGGCTTGTGCTTTTGTTATAAAGACAAGCAATGTTATGTTAAAACATATATATACCAGCTTTTTATATTATATATATATATATATTATATATATATACACACACACATACCGGTATATTATACATACATATTATACATACACACACAGTTTTACAATTGATTTTTTCTTTCTTACAGCCACTTTGTCCCAGTTAGTAAACCAGTCCATGTACACTGAACAGCAAGAGTAATTTTATCAAAAACAAATATTTCTATGTTAAAAATGTAAAAAAAACCCCCAGATTTTGGCAGCATTGTGTTTCACAATAATACAGAACAGATGTAGCGTTTGCATTCCAAAATCTTTGCTCATTTAAATGTTTTGTAATCACAATACACAGAGAAGGAAAATAAAATCCATGGATGGTTAATAAAGTGGATTATTGAACAAACTTGACCAAATAAGTCATTTGAAAAACTACGACCAACAAAAAAGAATTTTTTGGGGCCCTATGCGTTCACAACATCAATACATAGGACCGATCGTATGTGAAATATGTTCTGTTTCATGTGTCATGTTAAATTATTGCAGTGAAGCTGTGGGTTTCGGTGAGGACACGTGTAAGTGTGTGCGTGTAAGTGTGTGTGTATATAATATGTGCAGATTTCACGAGTACTGGTTATGACTCAAGCCAACCATGCTGGGTTCAATGAATCCATTCCTCATGTAGTAGCAGTGTGGTATTTTTATTAGGGTCTGAGGGTCTGAAGTGTTCCAAAAGTTAGATCCTGCCCCATTTTAACCTTCACCCTTAACAGAGAAACCTCTTGTGAGAAGGAAGAAAAGGAAGGGGAGTGCGGAGCAAAGGACGGCAGAGCCCAGCCATTTTACAGTCTTTGCATTCCTTCCCCAGCCCCCATACACAACACCGTCTATCTAGGAGGAGCAGGGAATGGACATTCTGAACTTTTGACCCTGTGTGCAGCACCCATGAGCCCTAAAAAAAATAGTCTGCTGCTAGTGACAAGTCAGTGGTATGTTTCACTACCAACAAGTCTCCAGCTAGACCCCCTCCAAATAAAAGTGTGTATTGCCCTGTTATTTTACGATTGCCAGATGGCAGACCCTGCCCTCTGTCACCCAGCGACCGTCCGACCCCACATAAAACTGGAAATATCTCCAACAGGCCAGACCTTTAAAATGTGTTGTCTACCATCTGCATCATTTAAAAAATGGAAGCCAAGCCTTACATTCTTTGCATATAATACAGGCTTGGGTGCAGTGATCATCAATCAGTGCTTTTAAAATGAAGACCAGACCATTACCCCACGATTACAAAATTGTCTGCTGTCCTACACTAGTGCTCTCCAATGTGGAAAGTCACAAAACAATAAAAGAACAAAGCTCAAGGTCTTACGATGTTCTAGCTCCCCTCATACACAAACTCTGGATTCCATATATTTCTGACGATCTGCAGTGATTTACCAAAGCCTACTGGGGATACAGCTGCGAGCCATTGCTTGTAAATACAATATGTAGCTTCCTTCTCCATGCCCCAAAGAATACCTACCTACCTACCCTTTTTGTTGGACCTTGTGGTCATTACCACGTTTGAAACATTGTAACCAGGAAATAAAATACAATCTTTGATACCTGGCTTTAAAAAATGCCTACATTACACGGATAACATCTGCAAGTTCATTGACATGGCCATTATGGATGATGCGCAATAAAGTGCTAAAAAAAAAAACAACATTTCACAGATTATTATTAGCAATATGGAATCTGATATCGCATGTAAAAATACAGCCAAGAAAGTGCAGTCTCCTTGTGTTCTGCTGTTTTCCAGGGCCTTGTAGTGAGTGTATAATGAAGACCTTTACCCGCTCTGGGCAATGCAGTAAATCCTCAGCACAAACAACCCCTTCCCCTTCATTTCTGCCCCCCCCATCTGATTCTATACATCCAACATCTGGCCAGCAGAAGGGCCGATATATCCGCTTATATATTACGCTGATGTAATTTACATCGTAATGCTAAACAAAAACCATATGAATGAACTGACTGGAGTGAGCGGGTTCCCCAGTTTAACCCCTTCCAGCTTGCAAGCAACACCAGACAGACTTGTCGGTGCAGGGGGTTTTAAACGCTTAATAAGATATAGGTTTGTATCAGTGACATCCTATAGCATATGTGTAAAATAGATTAGCACTCGCATCAACTCCTCAAACGTTTACGGTTAAAAAGCGTTAATAGATTTTACCGAGAGCAATGGTGACGGGAAGTAGTTTACTGAATTCAGCACAGACACTGCCTATAAATAAGTTAGCGCCAGGAACAGGAAAAATAAATAACTAAAAAAAAACCCTTCAGCAATAATTTCTGCCTGTGAACTGCCATGTGTTATTAAAACTAGTGCTGTGGCAATTTCCAGGGGCATCTGGCTACAATTAGAGGTTCCTGTAAACCGGTACCTCTTGCAGGTATCGCATAAAAATATGAATAAAATCAGATATAAACGGGGGAGAAATGTATTGTACATTTATTGCATTACAGTTTTACTGTAATTCACAGTAAATGTATATAATGAGATACCAGCCAAGGGGCATGTACCCCAATTTTAACCTGTCCCACAAAAAAAAAAAAAAAAAAAGATTCTTGGATTCAATTTCATTGGTTACACAATGATATTTTGCCTTAGATTTTCACAGTATTTTAATTTTGGTAACATTTATTCTATATGTCAAGAATTATGGATAGGCTACTAATAGGGCATTAATATGCTATATATAAATTATATTTTTGCCTGTATGCTTCTTGTGTTTGTCTTCCGGCCCACAGTTAGAGCCCTCAACATCACAGACGAATTTAAGAACTTGGAACAGAGGTAATATATTGATGGGAAGCCACTTCAGACACACTAAAGAATTACCACCAACGTAACATGGCTGCCATGTTCTTATGAGTCCAGATCTTATGGCAACCATAAAAAAAAGAAAAAAAAACATATCTGGGCAATGTAAACTGTTCCTAGTTACAAACACTTGTTAACGACGCTTGACAGACGTGTTCTCCCAACACAAGTCAACTCTCTCTGTGCTATGGAACAGGACCAGCTCGCACATCACCATAATCATAGGACACAGCTCCAGAAGGGCCCATTAATACTCTCAGCCCGGCAACAAAGAAATTAGATCAAACAGCCTCCTTCCCAAAGGGTTACATGTCTATTATTACACGACGTATAGCCAACTAAAACTCAAATGGAGAGAAGGGCTGTATTCTTTGTAGATTTCTTCATTCTAGGATCTAGTACTGAGCCCAGAAACAAATCCATAGATCACTAATGCGCACAAGGCTTTATTCCTATTTAAAAAAAGAAAAAAAAATGAATAATTCTCCCATTCTCCCAAAGGAAGCAATATTTACCTGGGTGGACCTGTTAATCCTTAAAGCTGCTTTTGGTTTAATTATACTCCACATAAGCTTCCTCCCTGTGTTGCAGGGATCCTTTGCAGTGTATGATCTCATAAAGTACTTGGTATACAGCCAAAAAACAGGAACGAGTAGGAAACTTTAGGTTAAATCTATTCTATAGGGGAATAAAACCAAGCTGGTCTATAAAAGTTTATTTTTTATTATTATTATTATTTATATTTCTTCTGTACTCACCCACAGAAACAAGAGCTACATGTGCAAATTTAGTAAGTCACTACTGGTAAAAAAGAAATAAAAAAAAAATAAAAGAAATAAAATGCCAAGATGGAGAAGAAACTCACGAAATTCATGAAGACAAGGAAGGACCGGGCTATACCCAAGGCCCTGGAGCAACTCTTCAGTTTTTTTGACATGTACACATCAACCAGGCCTCCGGTGACAATATCATTTGAGCTGCACAGATTTACCATTAGGAGAAGCTTTAGAAAAACAGAACGAGGCGCAGCTTGGAAGGAAAAAGCCTGCAATGCAGAATGTTTCAGTTTGCTATTTAAATGGCAATGTCTTCCAGCAAGCCAAGGCCAGGAGGAAAAGGGAAAAAAAAAATCAAATGAACTTTTGTTTTAACTCTAATCCTCATAACTGCCTCAATGTGCCCCTTGAAAGAAAAAAAAAAAAGAAAGAACAAATCCTTCTAGACAGCCTCCAAGAGGAGATGGAGAAAGCTGCCAAATTGAGACAGCTGCCTCAAATGACCCCTTCCTGCGCAGGAGACAGTTGCATAAGCCGGTGCGGAGGACTTGTAAAAAAAAATAAAAATAAATAATAAATAAATAAAAATGCCGGGCATCGGAGGCACACAGGAGAGAGAACGTGCCATCCTTATTAAACCCTCTCCGTGCCAAAGGTCGTGCAGAACATATTACAATGTCACCCTAATAAGAGCGATCTCATGATCTGACATTTGTTGTATATTAGAAAGCCAAGAAAAATCATATTACAGTTTGTAACTTGGAGAGAAACAGAAAACAACATGATTTTATCAAATACATTATATGTTTAGGAGCGATCTACAGCTTTTCTTCTCCTCTTTTTAGAATAAAATTTTAATGGCTGCCTGGCTCCACTCCTGGGATTTGTCCAGCCCCACTCCACAAAGCCAAAACTAAGTCATCATTAAAGAGGATATTTGCCACGTGACAACCCCCGACCCTCCCCCCACCCTCATCTTAAGATATCATATTTGGATGAACAGAGACCCATAATAAAAGTAGATCACCCCCAGATGGGAGCCCGATGACGGAATAGTTGGGGCTTTTTGATGCCCCGGGCGTTGTGTGCTGTTGGTAATTTAATTAACAGTTCCCCTTTCTGACACGCATGGCTGTTAAAGGGAAACAGAAACTTTGATGTTTTGGAATACTGAAATCCCTTAGGAAAAAAAGAGCAGAGAGCAGATAGGTTTACCCAAACAGAGGCTTCCTCCGCTGGCAAAGGTTGGAGGACGCACGAAGGCCAAGCAAGACTCTTTTGTTCCATATGGGTTTGTCTACTTTGTCTTTAATCATGAGGTGGATCTTTAAATGACACGGCCATTAATCACAAGCTACTTACCACACATGTACTGTCTGTGTGTTCTCTGTATGTAAACACAACCAGGCTGGAATTTTCCACCCGGGCAGAATGTATTCATTTATGCACGAAAATAAATATAAAACTGAAAATACATGAACTCATATTATTGGAGAAGCTTCTGTAACATCGGTCAAACCACAAATATGTACCACATTGTGTATTTATCAAAAATACAAAAAAACTAATCAAACATGATGCTAATGCGCTGGAATAACTTAGCATTGTTTTAACAGTCCAATGTATGATATAACGCAGGAATCATTATAGCACGCAAATGTCTTTTCAATATGGAGCCTGGCTTCCAGATTCTTAGAAGTCCAGGGTCTAATGATTAGGTTTAAGAATCCAAAAGGTCTCGAAGTGCAACAAAAACATCTGGTGAACTGAACTGTATTCAAGAGGTAAAATTAACAGGTTACCCGTGTCCTTAAACGTTTTGTGGTTGTTTGACCAAAAGCCTACAAAAGGCAACGAGAAAGAACAGCTAGCCTCTCATTAGTCAGTGATGAAACATCAAACCTGCCGTTTCATAGACGTGTTCCATGACATACTTAGAGCCACATATAAGAACACGTCAGTATTAGATCATAGACGTCCAGACATTCAGGAAGGAGTGTCTGTGTGGCACGAACGAGAAGGTCTCAACGGCAGAGATTAACATAAGATTATAATTGGGATGTGTGTCCTCGGAAGGATTGGAGGTTTAAGGAGTAAAGATCTTCAGTCAAACCCCGGAAACATATATATGTACTTTCATGTATATGAATCTGTTAGTTAAAATAGCAATTTCCACAAATAAGTATTCTTTAAACAGGAATAAAATCCTATCCCAGGAACAGAGCAAATCCGTTAAATGAAGCATGTGGGATCCGAGCGTGGGCTCCATCACAGTGACCGGAAAACACTACTGGCAGGTCACGCCATAGGGATCATGTGATGTACAGACAACCAGAGCCCTGTCACCCTTCCAAAGACTGCAAAAGACACAGTAAACAATAGTTGCCCTGAACTCTGATGGGGGGAAAAAAAAGTTTCATTGAACAGCAGTAACCTGGTCTAATAAGGTCCAGAGCGTTCCCTTTTGTGTACAGTGTTGAGACCGGGCATCATTCAAACCTTCCATGTACAACACAACGGTTACGACAAAAAAAGAGCAATCCATGCCTTTACAAAAGGACAAATCTGCAGCAGAACATAAACATGGGAAATTGTTGTTAAGGAAAAGGTTTTAAATTTCCAATGCCCTCAAAATGAGAAATGCTTGATTTAATGTCAGCATTATTTAAAATGATATTTTAGTGATTTTTTTATATATATATATATTGTTTGCCCTCTTCATCCCCAAAAAGAGAAGGCAGGGAGGCAGCAGAGACAAACACACACACGAGTTACAAATCCATTGAGAGTTTAAAAGGTAAGCTGTTGTGTAGTTAAAGATTAATTTGTCGGCTCTGCATCACCTTAACATTGGGATCTCCCAAGTGTACAGAATGTCCAATCCTAGCCGTAGCAATGATAAACAGCAATAAACTCTAAAAATAACGCAATTATTTCAAGCTTTACTACACAAAGAATAAATGCACTGCATTTTGTGTTTCATTTGGTTCACCTGCAGTCAAATTAAACATCTTGAGCAGATGGAGTTGGGGACAAAACTGTTACATAGTATTAGTCCATGAAAAAAAAAAGTATCGAATTGGAAGCCACCTGAACAATACGTGATGTCAACAGAAAATAAAAAGGTTTCTCTTATTAGATCTGCAATAATTAAATTTTTGGTCAATGCAATTTACAAACCGAACACAAACAATTTGAGGGAGTCCCAAACACATTCATACACGGATGGAAGCGCATGCTCCCACTAAGTTACAAGAAATTTAGTTTACGAAAAACAAGGGCTGCCCTTGTCCAGCTGAGTCAAGTAATATTAATGAAAAGAGGAAGTTTGAACAGACACCAAGTTGACTTTGTGGAGACAGAGTTCCCTGTGTGATATCAAAGCACATCCGTCAGAGGTTATATTTAAAAAGACCAAACATGCGCTCTCTTTTCTTGCCGTTTGCAGATAAAAGTGGTTATTTTAGAAGAACCTTGTTAACTTGAATGTCAAATGCTCTGTAGAATATATAAACATGACCAGCACCATGATGGAGTAAGACCATAGATTCGTCAGTAACACTGTATCTACTCCCTCAAGATTGTAAGCTTGCAAGCAGAGCAACTTCACTTGTTCATACTGATCACCATACAACAAAGATGACATTTTCTCCCAACGTCTCCCAAAGCTGAATAAATTAGAGAATCTCTTTACAACAAACCCCTAACCAGATAGAAATTTCATGCGGATTATTTGGACCATCAGTAGATCATTAAGACCATCAGTAGATCATTAGGAATGGCCTACAGGCACTTTCATTGTAGTTGGCCAACTCTGAATCAGCATAATATAGCATGATTTCTTAAATCATGATTCAAAACAGCAGAGTGAATAGAGAGAGGCATAGATCTTGAACATGGCTCTAACTTCTTGTAAGGTCCTCAGAACACCGCTGGCTGCCTCTCCAGAGTGTTCAATACTCTTTGATGGGAGGAGAGACAGATCACCAAGGGAGCAGTTAGGTTTTGTTTACCATTCTCACGTTATTTCCAGCATCTTGGGTTACATCCTGTAGGAGGCTAGAAAGATGGTGCCGTCATAGGAGAATCTGATATTTTGTCTGTCGATTCTCCACCTGCCTTAAACGTTGATGTTATGGCTTTGAAAAATCAGCATTCTGGCTAAACAAGCGCTAGTCAAAACACTCTACCCATACCAGCAGAAACATCTTATTCCATTTGTACATTAAGCTATTCCATCTAGACACAATGGTCGCACCTGTAATATTAGGTGTGCAGGCTTCTTTGCCCAATAAAATTCAATACTGCGTGGAAGAAAAAAAGGATTGTACAACTCCAAAGTACATTAGAAAGCATAAAGTTGCACAACACTTTAATTTATACTGTGCCGCCATGGCGCAATTACAATGAGAGAGAATACAGAATTAACAATAAGATAGAGCACACATATTTACTGGGAGAAAAAGGCCCTGCTATGTTGGCAGGTCGGGAGGGAATAGAAGTCCTGGAGATGCGAGAGGGATGACGTGACAATGGTCAAGGAGAGAAGCAACTACCAGGGCAATTGAGGATAAAGAATATTCACATTTGCTAAAATGGGCTATGAAATAACAATGGTACAGTCACACAGCCCCTACCACCAAGAGAGCTGCCAAGTGAAAAGACCCACAAAGCTTACTGAGCATGAGTGCTGAGTAGGAGGAAAGGGAGTGCTTCCTTGACAAAAGAACACTGGCTTCTATTCATGTATATCATGCATCCTATTTCAGATAAAGCTCATTCGGAAGCTTTACAAGATAAAATGAGGCAGCTTAATATCTAGGAGAGGAGGGTTCTAAACACTCACTTGAAATACAGCTGGGGTCACTTTCAAGACTTTAAGAAGGCAAGCAAAGTCTGTAATGGACAACATACACATGTTCAGAACTAACAAACCCTCAGGTGACACACACAAGAAACTACAGATATTAACCTCAAAAGTCTTAAGAAATGCCAATATTTGTAAAAATTAAAAAAAGTAGCCTTTGCCTTTTCAAGCTCCAGAAACTTGTAACCAGACCCTGCACTCTCTTTTTATGAATATTCAACAGCAAAAAGAAAAAAAGACAGACAAAGCGAGAGTCACCCCAAGCACCCGGGGAATTCATTAATCCATTCAATTTTGTCAATTCACCAAGCGCTCAGATCTAATCAAGTAAAGTTGGATAGAATAGCAGTGGCCAGCGTTTGGCAATGTCCCGGGTCACAGAAGGGTGGCGAAAATCTCACCATAAATCCAGCATGCTGTGACAAGAAGGGTCCCCTGCTAAACTGGGGACAGGGTGAAGACAACAGGGAGGCAAGGCCTCCCCTCTCACAAAGGCAAGCATGAATAATATAAAGTAACCATTGCATGCCTTAACCCACAATATAAACGTGAGACAAACCCATTTTTTTGCAAAACAAGTTTTTTTAATTAGTTTTACAATTATACGTTTAAGCATTGGATTCACTTCTCTACATCATTAAAAAAAATGGATTATATTAACATATTTAAAATGTACTACTCTATTACTTTAAAAATAAGTTAAAAAAATAGTTTAGCTAGAATTTTGAGTAGACTAGTAAAACCTGCGTTTCTGACTAGCGACCTTTCAGCTGACATCAGTGATAACACTATCACCTTAATGACACAAAACATATTATCCCGATGACTTGATTTTTACAAAGCGAACATCCCCAGCGCTTTGGATTCAGTGAGCGAGGTGGATTCAACTGTTGCTCCTTTTCTCTGGACACTCACAAATAAGCAGCCTAATTTGATCATTTAAAGAAAAGAGTCAGGGGGAGAAAAAAGAAACTGGAAAAGAGAGATGGACAGTCACTGAAGACCTAAATTAGGCATAAGAAAAGAGACAATGGAGCCCTTTTACCCCCTGCTGTTATTTACCATCTGGGATCTTAAAGAATTGGTGATGGGTGTGTGTGTGTGTCTGACAAGCCAAAAAGCAGAGCTACAGTGTTCAGTATGTATTTATGCCTGCCAGCCGGCCATGTGTCACTGGCCTCAACCACATTAAAACATCAGAGCTGCCTGGTCACTGAAGGTCTAGCATAGGCTGCCCTATACAAAGCATCACTTTAACTGCTTAACCACAGCTGTACCAATGGCCAGCTGGACTTTACACTGCCGACACACACACACAAACGCACACGCTAACCCCAGCGAAACACGAAGCCCTCGAAAATCACAGATTCTGAATTAAAAATGCAATGTAGTATTCTATAATAAAAATACACTGAATAAGCAGGAGGCACCAAAATGGTTAACCGTGAGAAGATGATGGAATATTGACTTTAATGTATCCTCACCGCTTGCCCAGACTAGCTGTCTGCTGACTGGAGAAATTTCTAACAATGTGGCTTCTGTAGACAACCCTGCCTGCACTTGTTAAATTATTCACAATCCTCGTCCTATGAGAGATCCAGACGTGAGAATAAACCCTCAGAACACGTACATAGTTCAGCGAGAACTCTCAGTCACAGATAACCCCTTCTGCACCGACTGCGTCCTATATAGAACCTACACAAGATCAACCTCTGGGTAGAGACAAGAGGTCTTCACCCAGCCAACCCTAAAAATCAGGGGAAAAAAGAGCTATATAATTGAAATGACTACAATGAGGAAATGTATTTCTGATCACAAAGTGACATAGGATGCAGTAATGAATTAAAATTAGGAGATTGCTAATAGAAAAATGTGTTAACACTGATGATAAATACCAAATAAACCAATACTCGACCGAGTGGACCAAGCAAAAAAAAATTGTCAGACGTTCCGCAAGAGGTTTGTTTCACAATATGCTGTAATAGCTTATAAAATGTAAATGGATTCATCACACAATAGTTCCCAATGCCACGAGATCATCATATTTAGTAACTTCTTCCCTGTTTTGCAAACCATGAATGTTCACTCCAAAAGAATCCAAGTCTGAGACAGACAATTATGTAACATTTCGGTCTACTACGCTTGTGCTGCAGACGGTTTTTGGTCAAGGAACAGACATTCTTAGAGTTCTTAACCGTGTATTTTATGGGTTCTTGTAATTGATGTCTGAACGCTGATCATCTGCCTTGAGGGCAGCAAAAACCTTGGGACCTTTCAGTGAGATGCCCCTTCATAGCTCCAATGCCTTAGACATCACAAAAGATATTTTTAAAAGACATTTTTAAAAATACCCTTAATTGGTCGTGAACATAGTTGGTCAAATGCCAGGAGCCAGGTACTCAGGGTGCCTATTCACCCCTTTTTTTTTTTTCCTTAGATTTCTAGGGAAGTCTATCTTCTTGGGTCTTTCTACATAATTCATGAACTTGTTCAGTGGCAAACAAGTGTTTAAAATATGCACAGCAAGTTATTTTTTATTCTAATTGTAATGCTCTCTCCTTCACATATAGCAATAGGTCAAGTTTACTCAGTTCCCCACTTGAGGGGCCAATAATGTTCTTCTATGGAGAGAACTGTGGTACCCCCTGGCAGCTAAAACCCATAAACAAGACACTCAGAGTAAGGCTTAAAGAATTTCTTTTGTTTCTTTGGATTTTACACTCCAGGCCCAGACAAAAAGCACTTGAACGTCAAATGTTTTTAAGAAATAAAATAAACTCGTATGCTGTGGCTCTTTACACTACAGATATCGGCCTCGCTTGTTTAAATAGAATGGATCGGTCTTTCAGGATTAGGACGACTGTTTAGCAACAACTGAAAGAAGGGCGTGAGAAGTAGGTTGCTGAAGAGCAAGTTTCATGATGAAACCAACTATGTTAAGAGGCTAATGTGTGTCAATGACAAAAACATTTAATGCTAAGCACTGGATATCCTCCGTCAAGTTCTCCCTGCTTGGGTTCCATGGAGGACTTTTCTGGAGACCATCGTTCATTCTCTTTTGTCTTCTGCTCTTCAAACCAAAAACAAAAACTTTCAACCTTACGTTCTGCGCTAGTGTTTTATTTTAGGCATTAACCATTGCAATTAAGAACTTCCACTCTCTAACCGCTTCCAAATGGCAGAAAACAGAAAATTCACAGTTTTTTCATAGTTGTTCCAAAACAGCAAAAAACTTAGCAAATTAACTACGAAACTGTGAAAAGTGATTAAGTCGTGGCACTTCACACATGAACTTAAAACCGCTAATTAAAAACCTCCTACTTAATTGACTATATTTGCATACCACTCAGCCTAAGAATGAATTTAAAAGGGAGGTTTGACAGGAATGCACCAAAAGGTGGAGGGGAGATTGGGGGGGGGAGGCAGATTTTTTTTTGTTACACTTTAAACTCAATGGGAAATCATTGAAAGAACACGATAGTCCAGTGAGCTTCCAATGGGTTTATCTGTCAGGTTTCGGAGATCCAACAGAAACACGTGTGTGCAGTATTGGAAATTAAACTCTTTTGTGAGTAATGAGCTCTTTAAGAAGGGAGACTTCAAAAGTTTTACAACAAACTCCTTCACCATGAAAGCCAGTGAATAGTCTGAAACAAAGATGGAAGGGGAGGGGGGTGCGCATTTCCAAATGTTTTTTGGAGATCGTCTCAAAGGGGGGGCTCGGTTTCTGACCTGCTCCTTTTCATGGTCGTGCTCTGAAGACCTCTTAACTCCTGGCTTCATTTAGGACCCCTGCAGATCTGCTATTAGAGCAGACAAGCCAAGAACGCATCTTATTAAATGACAAAGGTAAATGCACTCTGTGCGCCGCTCAACAATACAATGGCAACACATCACGATATTCCGGCAAAACCTATACAACAGCACCAGGCTTCACAACGCCTGCAGCTGCTCTCGGGAGATTGTGACACCCCTATATCTGCGTAGGGAGATCCTCATGCGCTATCCACTTGGCCTTTTTTTTTTTAAACTGCTGTGCTTTGCATATAAAACAGGACGCCCCCCCCACATCCCCCTCAATCCTACAGGGAGCTCACTTCCTCCCCCTCTAACAAGCAGCCCATTCAGCAGAAATGGAAATCCCACGATGCACTGCAGCAGAACAGCGAGAAAAAGATAAAAAGTTACAACACTGCAGAGAGGCCGTTCCATTTCGCAGACGGAAGAGGGGGGGAGTAGAAGCACAACGAGCACGCACAGGATTTACTTATCTGTCCATGCGGGATATTATAGCAAAAACTTTCTGATCTCTAATGTCCCAGGTTTAACTCATCGATCGGATGTCGTCTGTGAGCTCTGCCCACATTAAAAACGTGTTACACATGGTCAGCTCGGACCATCTGTAGGAGAAGTTCACTGGGGTTTAGCCCTTTATAACAACTATAGAATTCCACGATCCCCTGCAATTTAGTGAATAGATTCAATGAGCAATGTGACAACATTCCGCCATATTTTTGGCCACAGGAACCCACCAGATCTGTGGTGTATAAACATCGCTATGGTAAGACCTGAATCAGCAAAGCCCTTCAGACTATCCCCGCACCCATATGAAAGCCCAAGGGGGATCATCTAGTTATTCACGCAGATAAAGAAGGTGGGTGGGAGGTTTAGTTCCAGGAGGAGAGCATTTCCCTTATTAAGAGAAAATAATTACAATTCATGCAAGTAGACAAACAGTTGCATGCGAGTACCAAGAGCTAAACCTGAAAAGTGTATTTATTTGAATGATCAACTCCTGGATTCACTGGTCCTTTGTGATGCAGACTAGACACCAACTTGCCACTCCATCTTTGTTAATGTTTATTTACATTCTAAATAAGCCTCACAGTGGGGTGAGATTTTTACCTGGGCTATGACAACAGACAATGGGATTCATTAACACAAGAGGTGTTACAAATGGCTGGGACACAGATAAGTCAGTCATGGGGGATGTTGTTAACATTCAACTCTGCCCTACTCGGGCAGCAAATGGCCCTTTGCTAGAAACACAGGATCAAAAAAAAATAATTAAAAAAAAAGAAGATTCCCAAACCCCCTGCCTCTTTAAAACCCGCCTCGGCACTATACCTACAAAAAGATTAGGAAGCGGTAAAGCACAGGGGTTACGTTGGTCCACGATCAGTAAAGATGGTCATGACCAGGCATGAATGAACTGCATCTCCACACACCTGGCTGATATTAAAATCAATCATTCACTACTTTGTGGCTTAAGCCTGAAATTCAAGTTCCTTCAGTCATTCTCCAACTCCTTTGTTTGGGTGTTAAAAAAAGGAGGGGAAGGGGGAGAGGTAAACAGCCTACGGCAAAGAAGTGAAAAGAATGAATGGATTAAAAGTCAAAGGGAGCTGAAAGGACGAGTAAAGGGTGCAAGAGGCAAAAGGCTTCACATTTCTATTTACTGTACCTTTGTTTGAAAATGTAAATCCATAAGAGAAAAAAAAAAGGAATGGTTGGACAGTCACTCCTTGCACTCTAAGCTTAGTTTTGGAATTCCTCCCTAGACTACGGCGGGAAAAAAGAAAGAAAACCAAACAAGGTACTTTATCCAACAATGGTTACCTTCAGAAGAGCTCCCTGACGAATAACTCTTGACCAGAAAGGTGCAGCAAACACAACAGAAAGTTATCAAAATTATTTTTACTTTAGTACCAAGTTTTTAAACCTCCACGTGGGGTATCATACATCAATACAACAGCGTCACGGTATCTTTTACTCAAAAAATAAAAATCTTGAGACAAAGCAGACAAAAGGCAGAATGTCCCTTGTAATCTAAAGGATGTTTAGTATTAAAACTGTAGCATACTGAAGCGTGGAGTCAGTATAGTCCTACCATGACATAGCTGGATGCATTTGCTAAGCAGAGATATTGTCGAATAAGTAAACTGCATTCCTTTGAAAAGGGCACTTCCGCTAAACCTGTCTCATTCATGGTAATTGGTGGTTTCAGCGACAGGTTACAATTACACCCCATCGTATTTAGCGTGAACTAATTTTATTCAATATGGAACGCTGTGGAGTGAATATTGTTAATAAGATTAAAACAAAAAAAACCTGAAACGTTAACTAGATTTTAGCAAAAATCGCCCTTAAGCAACTCAGTCTTGCGTGTGTTCACTATGTACTAAACAGGCCAGGTATCCCCAGGGTTGTGTCTCCATTGACTTCACTAAGGCTCTGCTCGGGAGCTCAACTCTCAAGAGATTCTTGAATAAAACAGGGTTGCCAGGACGCTTCCTCTAACTATATCTGCTTTAGGAATACCCAAGGACGAGACAAGAGTGGTCACCGACCAGACAATATTCTTCTATTGCCATCCCGTTAGACAAATCAGACGACTCGCTTTAATATCGCATACTTGCAGACATCTGTAAATATTTTTATCCTGATTAGCACCAAGAACTCGTTCTTCCTGTGACTATGCAGCCGGTCACTAACAGGCATCAAGCCAGGATGTTTGACAAACGTATTGAAAACTGCGAGCCTCACAATTCCTGAGAACTAGAACAGTTTCCTCTTCTGCTTACGAAAAATAAAAAAAAAAAATTATATATACATTAACACACACACACCCTATTAGCTAATTTTCTTACATTTCTGTTAGCAAACCCAACTAGCCAACAAGCGCCGCCTAGTTCTAAAGTGATGGACCACTTCCTAAAAGTAATCCGATGTTAATTTTCTATTCCTTTTTTGTTACCAATTTCCTTCTTGATCTGCAAATTTTTAAAAATGTGGTCTATTGGAGCCAAAAAGAAAAGGATTTTTTGTTTTACCAATGCGGCAATCAAAAATATACATATCCATCTATATTTCTAAAATTCTAGGACACGTGTAAATAAAAATTAAAAAAAGGTAACAGACAGATAGCTTTGGCACAGCCATCTCTTTTAGCCAGAAAACAAAAGGTATCTATGTGCAACCTTATAAAGAAGCATGGGGGGGGGGCAGGGAGTTCATTAGCTTTAGAAGTCTGAGACTCCGGAGAAGGTGATTTTAAAAGAAGCCGCTTGTCTGAGTCCTCAGTCCCTATTCTCGTTCACTCAGACTTCCTAACACATGATATCCTGTCTGCTATTTCAGGACACTTGCTCAACGCTCCAGCAGACATCACACAAAAGGATGCTGAAATGCTCCACAAACCAGGGACCAGCTCAGATCGGTCATTATACTCTCCTTTCTTCTAGCGAGCAAAAATAAAATTGGATCACCCCTGTACCAAATGGTTAAAAAGGGTTTTAAATCCCCCCCCTCGCACAATGTATAACCTCTTATCACATGGGCACTTTTTTTGCCCAACTTTGAATTTCATACTGAATAATTGCATCATCACAATAGTAACTTAAATCTGCTTTTACATGCTGTATCAGTCTCAGTTTAAAAGTGGCATAGGAGTACAAACTGGAAAGGCGTCATGGAAGATACTGGTTTGAATGCGCATAATAGGTTAAATTTTTTAGAGGAATCTGGATGTAAATAAAAACTTAATAAAAATATATAAAAAGCCTTCCACCTATGCGCACACGCTTTTTTTATGAGAAGATTGAACGCCATGTGCCAATTCAGGTAAAGAGCAGGCATAGACTTATCAAACCAGGGACACTTCCAAGAACTTTTTTTCTGTGATCGCATAGTCTGCACGCATTAGATTACACAAAAAAGGCAGCCGCAGCACATTTCAAGATGCATGACTGCGTGAAAAAAACACAAAAAAACACTTATACAAAATATACAAAAGGAATATTTATCTCCTCCGGTGAAATTCAGGCTGTAAAGTGCATGCAAACCACATTTAAAAAAAAAAATAAAAAAATTCAGATTTAAATTAAAAAAAATAAAAAATAAAATGTACTCAAAGAAAAATGTTCATTCTACAAAATGTCATCATAAAAGGTTAAAAAAAAAAAAGTCTCCCCAGCCAGAGCCAATAACAAGCAACCCATTCTTGCCAGACAGAGCTATTCAGAGCTACCACCTCAATCCTTGATTAGCTGGGGATAGACAAGCCATTAAAAACGCATCCACCTCCAACTATCACAGATAATGTGCCTCATTACTGTTAACATCACCACAATAGCTCTGACACACAGTTGTAAGAAACTCCTGGGGAAATTGGAAAGGAGTCTATTCAGTGATAATAAGGAAAAAGAGAAAAAAAAGGAGCGAGAGAGCAAAAAAAGGATTTAAGCAATAATGTGATTTAATTGGCCTCCCAAGAAGAGATCAGTAAATGCAATGTTATTATGCACCACGAATAATAAGCCAAAGGAAATCAAGGAAGTCACACATCTCGAAAGGCCATGAAAGGAAAAAAAAGACGATTAAAAAAAAATGTACAGTTAGGTGTCCGCTATATTAACCCCTTCCAAACAAAAACGCAACATAGTAGCAATTCAGACAGGATAACCAGCTTTAAATAAATAACATTTTTAAAAATGTAGCGGTCGTGGGAAGTTGTGTATGAGAAATAGTTTGTCCATTCTTTTTTTTATTTTTATTTTTTATTGTGAGGCTGCGGTTGAATAAATGTGGTTTTGTTTAGAGCAGAAAGGGTGGTATTAACAAATGGCGCCACATGTAGTTGACCCAGTCATTCCAAGTGCAGCGCCCCAGAATCACCCATAATTACAGGGCTTCGCATGGCGAGGGCTGATATGGAAAAATACATTATTTTCCTTGTGTGATTGTGTAATACAAGACGAAAATAATACAGCATTAGTATAAATGTTCAAAATAATAATAAAAAAAAAAAGTCAACTGTTCCCATATTCAGATTCAATGCCTATACCCGCTGCCCATGGGAGTAGCCACTTTTCCAGACGTCAACTTTAAGTCATACCGACTAAAATAAACCACTAGCGTCTGGACAGCCAGTCTGGGTGGCATGTCCTCAATGCGGTTGCTTCAGTTATGTATACACCACCTACACGCAAAGCAGAACATCGCTACCCGTCTGGTGCCAGGTCCCTCAATCACTGGGCAGCGCAGATATATACACCGAGATTCCTAGAAGGAACTGATGACCTCACGTGCACAAATAAACGTGAATGTGCGCATCTATATATAGTAATATGTCTGCCCAGGCAGCCGGAGAACCGCTAACCCATAGAAAGCACGTTCAGGACGGCTCAACAATATGTGTGTTATTCTGTCCCAAATACTGTCCCAGACCAGAGGGGGAGGGGGGGTTTCAAGCTATAGAGTTACTGGTCTACAATTAAAAGCAAACGCTTGACATGTCAACACATTGAGGAGCACAGGAGGGTGAGTGATGCAGATCAATACTTTGCTTGGCTATAAAAGGGTTACCTACAGAGTCGGGCTTTCGGATAAAGGGGGAGGGTAGCTGCACCTGTTTAGTACCACTACATATAGATGACCACGTCTGTAAATATGTATTATATACACTTAGTAACGCCATCAATAAGCATAAACACAAAGGCCGCAAGAAGGTTAGCATCAGGTCACGTTAAAAGTCACCGCAGGGCGATGCTCTTTTCAGTGCTCCAGGAGTCCCCTATTAACACCCGAGGAGGTGACAGACGCCCATTTACACATTACTCCAGCACCCCAAACTCATTTAACCCATTTCATATCGGTGTAAACTGGCAGGACCATGGCCGTATTATAGATCCCCTCCTCTAAAATCGGTGTGACACATCAGTCAATAGTTTGACACCATCTCACTGTCCTCCTACAAGCCTTCTGGCGCTCTAATTGTCAATTCAGTAACCCCCGCCATCAGCCGAAAAATAACATTTTACCAACTTTATTGCCCAATTCACTTTTGGACTCCAAAAGTTACCAATGAACTAAGAGTCATCAGTAACTGCTCCTAATATCATGTGTGTGTGTGGTGGTCTACATTGAGTACTTAGTTGAGTTGGTAGAAATTACTCAATGCTAAGCCCTCCTCTAGACTAAAGGAAGTGGGTAACTTGCATGGAATGAAATGGTCCAATTAAGCATCCATTGACAATTTAAAAGGGTTGTTGCACTTTAGGTCCTAGAACCGTTCAAATTATTCAGGATAGTTCAGGATATTTTTAAAGTTACAATTCAAGGAAGGAAGAGGGATGGTTAAGAACCAATTTATGCTGATCTTATTATCCCTGGTACTGCAAAGGTTCTAGGGTTCTTGTTTTCAGCTCAGTTCTCTGGGGAAAGCTATGACCCCATGAAAGTGGTAAATGCGTAACCCCCCACCCAATGACGTCTGAGTGTCCACTCACCCTGCTGGCTTTCCTCTTGTACTTGTTGCTGTAGTCGAACTTGTCTTTCATCTCCTCCAGCAGCCGGCCCAGCCTGGCCTGTTCCTCCTCATTGCCATAATCCTGGGCCAGGAGGATGTATGCCCTCCAGTTGGCTGAATCAAAACCCCAGTGGCAAGTCCGGTTCTCCAGCGCCTTGTGAGAATGTACCACAAACTTGTGTGGTGGATACAGGAGTCGGCAGTCCAGGCACTGGATGCATGGGGCGCTGGGATTAATGTATAGCTCGGGCACAAACAAGCCTTTGCATTTGCCGAAACATTCGTGATAGACTCGGAAACTCTTCTCAGTGAGCTCCAGCTCCAAGGTGCCCGGAAAGTCCTTCTTACAGCGAGGTGGGTAGGCGCCCCCATAGAGTAGGGCATTGCACAGCCTCTCTGCATCAGTCTTGGTAATGAGGCCACACGAGGGGGCAGAAAAGGGCAAGATGCCCATGACTTTGAGGATCTCCAGCTGGTCAGCTGTGCAACGGGAGCAATACACGTGCAGCTCGTCACACACCGAGTTGATCTGTTGGAGGCTGAAGTCTCGCAGCACCGAGTTGAGGATCTGCGGCAAGCACAGCCTCTTCTCCCCACCGACCACGAAGCAGGAGATGGTCTCCCCTTCAAGGATGGTCTCGCACCTCTCAGTAGAGCGATCCGAGGGGATAAATAAGGGTCCCCCAGGGATGACCGGAGGAGGCTGGACAGGCAGATGCAGGACCGGTTCTGGTTCTTTACCGCTCTCCTTTTTATACATCTCTTGTGCCCAGCGTGCAGAGAAGGCAGCTGGTCCGCCCAAGGAGCTCATGGAACTCAAGTGGAACTGTTCCAGGGTCTTCTGCAGACCAGGATGGGGCTGAAAGCTGCTCCTGCTCACAGTCTCCATCATAAAAATTTCCAATCAACAAAATAAAAATCCAGAGAATGCAGGGGGGGAGAGTTTAAAAAATGTTTTAAAAATGCGCAAAAATATTCAAACTTAAAAAAATGACCAAACAGCACTTTAATCCAGAGCTTAAGCAGACCTGGTCGCCTCCATCTGTTCCCACAGACTCAATCCTCAGACAGGGTTCCAAGAAATGGCCCCCCAAACTCTCCCAAAACTGTCCTAATGCAGTGACACCGCTTCATTCAGCTGACTCCACTCCTTGACTTCTTCTGCAGCAACCTCCCAACCCACCAAAAAAAAATTAAAAAAAAATTATAAAAAAAATGTTTTTTGAAAATAGCACTGTCTCCGATAAAGTCACAACACAGCTTCTACTTACGGGGACTATACATGCCCCACAGTCACCTTATTTCTGTCCATAGCTTCCCAATCAATAAACGGTGTCGGGTGGGGGTGGTTGGATCTCACAGAAGTCAGACCTGGTGATCTGACTCTTCACTCTTGAGAAGAAACAAATCCAGAAGAAAACAGCAACAGAGTTTCTTTTTTTTTGTAAAAAAAAAAATTGAATTCTAACAATTTCCAAGTAGGGTTAGATTGTTTCTTGTTGTTTAAGAGTTTATCCTCATGTTGGTAGGTTTGTAATTCTTGATGTTTTGTTCCTGGGGAGTGGAGGATCAGCACTCCCATGCACACAGACTGGCTTCCCAGTTGAGAGTGCTTGAATGCTTAGCTAATGCACTGTCTGTGCTGTGCACTCCTCCTCCCCCCCCTTCTGTCTCTCTCTTCCCCTCCCCTCTCTTGCTCTCTCCCTTCTCCACCCCCTTTCTCTCTGTTTGTTGGTGTCTGCCTCAGTCATTGAATCCCAGCCAAGAATGTGACCAACTCCCCAGGCTGGCTCTTCCAGGAACAACCTCCCCTCCCCACAGCCTTTTTTTTTTTTTTTTTTTTTGCTGCAAAGCAAAAAAAAAAAAAAACCTTCTTGTCTGAAGCAGGCAGGCATTAAAACTTATGGTTCTTGTGAATGAAAAAGCACACAAATACACGAGGGAGAGCAGCTTTTTATTTCCCAAGTGGTCATGGAGGGGGGTTGAGACGGGTTCATTCAGGTAATGGTTTTCATCTGTGCCTTTTTGACCTTTCTGGTGTTTTTCTGTGACTGATTCAAATATACATTTTTTGTTTTCTTTTTTTTCCTTTGTGTATTTTGTCTGTCTGTGCTTCCTACACATATGTATAGGAAATCCGCATTCATACTAGAGCCTCTTAAATTATCGGTTATTTAATAATGATTAATATGAATTAATATTTTTTTATCTGTTTTATTATTTTATTGCGCTGTACAATGAGGATTCTAAACACAATGACACTTTTTGCTTGTTTATTTGGTGTATAGGAAGTTGTTTGTTTAATAATTTGCTTTGTTGATGTTGCAGTTTAATTGTTTTAAAATATAAAATGTTTCTGAAATGTACCGTACACTATGATCACGGATGTGTTAACATTGTATCGAATAAAATAGTTACAGGGTTCTATTTGGAATAGTTAACGGGATACATTTAATCAAGCAATAACCGCTTAACCAGTTCTCACCTTTAAAGGTACATACAATCCAACCCTCGTACGCACGTTAATGCATGTGATAGCCGAGCGTTACATTGTCATTAGAAATTTCTTTTTTAATGCAAATGAATATAGGTATTCCCGTTTCCCAGCTCCCAGCCCTTTGCGGGAGAATTTTGGCTGAACTCATCGGTACAGTGCCATGCAGGCGCGAGGTACTCACTATCAGCAAGCGGGCTCGCAAATCCCATTGTACAGCACAATGGAATATGATGGCGCTATATAGAACAAAACAATAAATCCCTCCGACCCTCTTTGGTTCTGTTTTCTGTTACATAAAAATGCAGAAATGGATTTATAAATTAAATTATGTAGATTTTAGAGGTCACAGAGTCACATGAAAAAGTGTTGGCAAAGCCCCACCGCCTTGCTATACCCCCCAACCACAAAGGTGCCCGCTTTGGCTGTTTGAAATGTTTGGAGGTAGGATTATTTGTTATATAGCTCCATCCTATTACACAGCGCCGTACAATGGGTTGATAAACTCTGGATTATATGTATTGTTATGGCACAAGTGCTATTTTTCTACATTTTTTATTACGAGCATGTGGTGTTATAATACATTTTTCCCATAATGATATGGTACAGTAATGGGTGGTGGTGGTGGGGGGGGTTATTAAACATATATTAAAAAATAGGCATGACTGTTCCTTTGAGTACATTTTCCGGCAGTCTTGTGACCTACATTCTCTCAGCACAGACAGTTAGAGTATTCATTACAGCCCTGCGAGGTAAATGTTTAAAGCGTTTTTTTAGTTAAAGCATTTTACATTAAGTGATGTCTCTATGACATCATATGTTATTAGCCAATTGTGATATAATCATTTTAAAATGTAAAAGTCACCGGTTATTCTGTCCGAAGTGAACCAGGGTCATGTGAATCCCCAAGTTAATCGTGATTATTGTTTTTAAGTATTGAAAAAGATTTTTTGTCCAGTTGTTCAATATTATCGATCAAAACATGCTGGTTTTTAACTCACGTGGGGCATTACTGTTTAAAGTAGAATAGGGTAATTTCTGCACTCAAAGGACACAAAGGACCCGGGATTAAATCCCTGCTTGAGCGTAGGTGAGGATCACTGGATCAATATTTTTCATTGATGGAGTAATGCACAGGGCTGGCTTTTCCATACAGCCAAAATAGGCTTTTTTTCACATGGAAACAAATAATTTAAATGGGGTTATGTTTGTAACACAAAGTATGATCCCCATTTCTACTTAGAGCAATGTATGTGCATACAATGTATCCTAATCTACCAGAACTGCCTTAATAACTAATGGGGCAGAGGGCTACGTCGCCACCAACGCTTCTTCCACTGACTGCTGGAAGGCCCCAGGATATGACATCATATCCATCCTCGGCACCAGCAGGTGATGCGTAGGCCACATGGAACCCTAAATGGAGAGGTGTCGGCAGCTGATGCCCGTTGGGGGGGCAATTAGAGACTAAGCTGCCCCTTTTGCCCTCTGCTAAAGACAGCCCTGCATAAAGCACACTTATCACTGGATTATACAGATATCTGTGGCCTTATGTTCTGAACAGTATGAGTCTGCGAAGGAATTATATAGCTGATAGAATGGAGGACGCCACCGTCGACCCGTAGGTGTCCGGTAATAGACTTTGTGGATCGGGCAGAATCTGAACGCAGCAGAAACACAGCCCTCATAAATGAGTCGCTGCGGGCAGGGGTTCTGGATCAATAGACCTTTAAAAGAATAAAGCTGGCATGTGCCATTACCTGAACAACATGACACTCCGATACATTTACCGGTACAAAAGCCAAATATTCATGATGGATTACCTTTCAATCCATAGGAATACATTTTATTTGTTTTGTTAATATTTCAAAACACAGCGTTACGTAAAAAGGATTTATTTAAAACACGCGTAACTAGTGAACCCACTGGTGATTTTTCACACAGAGCAAGAGGTCCAGCAAAAAAATGGTCGACATTAATGTGACCACGCACGAGAATAGGAAAAAATGGTGTAATCCCCATAGCAACCAACTGAATTGTACTTAATACATAATATTCAAATCTTCCGACCTCAGATGTATTTAATTTTAAAGGATTATGTCTAAAAATGAATCAAAAGGTGCTTTCAGGCTTTCCAGGGGCCAGAAGCAAATGAACTTAATTTTGTACAGACTAAGGAATAATTTTACTCTTTAAGAATAGAATTAAGTATAAAAAGGGAAAATTGGTTATCTAATGGTATGGTAAATCAAGCATGCGTAGGTCTATGCCCTCCGGCCCGAGCTGGGGTCCTCTAGCTGAATCTGCTTGTATGATAGCGCCACCTATGGAGGGAACGGTCAGCGCAAGCGAAAAAATGCATACTTTCGCAGATTTATATTGGGCAAAGGTAAACTCGGTTATAGTTAAAACACAAGTTTGGGCTGGGAGTGCGGATTCATTTAAAAAGTGTTCTTCCGTTGCGTTTCTAGCAAAGTAATGCACGTAAATGGTCCATTCATCTAAAATGGTATCTTCATAATGAAATTGCCATTAAAAAGAATGTGTCCACTTGTGATAAATCTTACAACGTAACAGTTTCTATATTTTTTTGGGTGTAAGGGCAAGGAAAAAAAACATAAATTATACTCTACCTGTCCACGGTGTACCTAACGAGTGACCCCTGGACATATCGGGAGTAATGATTTTATAAGTATTCCCATTAATACGAGACTAGGCTTGTTACGAAATAGTGTCGAAGATCTCGGCACATGACATTGTTAGTATTGTATTGCAGAAAGAAGATTAGTGGAATGAGCGTGTGTGCCAATCCTTAAATGACCTCGTACTCAACCGCTCCTGCGCTTTACTGCCAACACGGAAGAGAATCATTGCTTTTCAAAATATTACGGGTCCATCCGACCATAAACCTAAGGTGACCCCACCTGCCACTTCGTCCAAAACACACACTTACGACACATGTTGCTGCCCGGCACATCTAAAGCGTTGCCCTGCAGCATGTGAGATGTATAACTAAGTAATTTATTCCCTTCTGTGAGTATTCCCTTTACACGTGCTGATACATAATATGTATTCGCATCATGGAAAGAAAAATGAGGTCACGTAACCATAAAGCTGCCCTAAAACATGACAATTTCAGTGTTTTCCCCATTTTCAGACTGAATGAAGCACCACAATCGGTAAATTAAAACAAACAATTAACTACTTTAGAAGAATCCCTACAGAACACGTCATATGCTGGTTATTGTCTGGTCTGTAATGGAGATATAGCATACGCCATCTGCTACAAACTGTTTAAATAGTTATAACAACAGAGGGGCTTTATGTTGGCTTCCCAAAACTATGTAGCTATTTGTTTACATCTGTGATGTGCGAGACACTACACATTGGATGCATATGGCTTCATCAAAAAAGTTTACCTTGTGGAAATCATTTGACGAGCGCAGGGAAAATATGTCAGATGTTGTTGTGGGTTGTATAATGAGTATTTGTGGTCCACAATAACTCACAGCATTCCCAGCCAACCACAATTGCCCATACGTAATACACATCACTACAGGTATCTAAACCCTGGGTTTCTGGACAGTTGGGATAGATCATTTATACCATAACTATCCACAAATATTAAGAACGCCGTGTAGGTAGAGCGTAGAAAGGAACTGGGTGGAATATTGGTGACGCGGGGGCAAAAACAGAAGCCCTCCAGTGGCACTCTCTGGTCTAAGAGCCACCTTTAATAGCTAATATATTGAATAAGTCAAAATTGTTATGTTATGTACTACGTGTTATATCCTGTATATCCATTGTACAGTGCTGTGGAATATGACCATGATATATATATATATATATAATATATATATATATATACCTCCTAGACCTACGATATGCCTATAGCAAGAACAGGACAGTAAGTCCAGACCTACCGCCTGACCTGTGCCCTTTTCGTGCTTAACGTCACTCCCTTAGGCTACTTCTGTAAGTTCACAGAATAGAACGCTAACATATGACATCATTTCCTGAAACTGTGCTTCGCACGCAATGACGACGAATCCAAAAAAATATTTTATTTCACCATCAGTCTCCCCAGAGGTACAGATCTTCCCCTATTAACCCTTGAGACTGGCACGGCAGATTATTTTTTTAATATTTAAGGACACATCAATTACATTACATTTATTTATAAAGCGCCGGCAGATTCCACAGCGCTGTTCCAGTCAGAAGAACAATTTAGACACACATACAATAACACATACAATAACACATACAATAACACATACAATAACGAATGATTATTAAAACTTCTGATTAGACAATTAGACAATAAACAGAATATTTTTAGATTATTTTTTGATAAATCAAATACATCACCGCTTGGTTTGTGGAATATCCACAGAGGGCGTATCTGTGGCATAAATACATTTTAGGAACCTTCCATTGATTCCAAAACGCTTCTGCCTGGATTAATACCTATATGTAAACCGGTGACAATAACCTAAAGATCTAAAGCTCAACCTTATTTAATATTTTTTATTATTTTTTTTTCTTTTTTCTACACCTGAAGTGAATTCATAAGTTAATAAGGAGCAGAACAACTCCTTGTTATCCTACGCCGAGACTTTATATTGACTTATGGCACTTTTCTCATTGACTTTGGAAAAGACTGGTTTCTTGCGGAAGAAAATTTCTTGGTTGCGCTGTCACGGGGCCCTCCCTTGTTTTCTTTGGCAGGCGGTGGAGAGACGCAGGCTTTCCGTTGACTCAGTAATTTCGTTGGCCGATGTCCCCTGTGCCTCCTAATAAGAGAGGGGAAAAGTCTTTCATGGCTTTATTAAAACAAACAGCTGCTTGTCTTCGACACCACACAGTACTATGGGACCTGATGGATACACACAATTACCTTACAAGCCATTTAGGCTCCGACACTGACTTTTTTTTCTGCGTAGATCAATGACTGAGCTGGATTTTCAATAATAACAGAAAATACACCAAATTAATCAGGGAGCTCTGACACCAACTTCAAAATGGTCGATCAAGATATTACTTTCTATAATGCGATGCTTCCATAGGGGTTCTAATAGTTATTTTGTTAACCAGAGACCCATGTGCATTATTATAGTTAATTATTTAATTATACAAGTGGCTGTAATGCAGCGAGAAAAGTATTCATATATTCAGGCCTGGACTGGCCACCTGGTTCATAGGGCAAATGGCCAGTGGACTGCTGGCCATCAATGCCACACACTCGCTGGCTATGCTTGGCTACACGCTACGTAAGCATAAAGGTGTAGTGTGCGGCCACGCATATACATACTTTGGCTGCCGATGGCTGGATATATGTGGCCGCACAATACATGTTTATGGTCACGTAGCATGTGGCCATACATATGTTTGACCGATACATTCACTGATGTAGCTCATTCATTCACTCTTAGACTTCTTATAGTTACATATTTCCTTGGCTAGCAAGTCATTTTCCCAAGAAGCTCCCTGCGCGCCCATTCTGAAGCCAAACCCCTTGGACCATTTTACGACAAGGTTTTGTACCATTAGCCAAAATGTATTTGTCGTCTTCACCTACCGGCAGCCTTTCTATGTCTCTGCTAGTTTTGACAGATTTCTAACAGTTAAAGGCGCCAGATCTTTAAGATCCTTGTGATAAAAGCTTTCACACATTTTGATGCTGTGGGCAATTTGGACCCATTTTAAAACCTATCCCTATTTTCTGCTTTATGTACCGGTTCTAAACGTGTTACAGCATCTATGCCGGAAATGATGCACCATTAATTAGCTCAGTTGGCTACGACTCTCAGTAAATGATACCCAGTGAAGACCTGGTTCACCCTCCTTGCATATCATACTATGGCATGAAGCTCAAAAAACTGATGAAGATAGAAGGACCTGATCGTTTAGATGTTTTCTTCCTCGTAATAAAGCCCTTGGTCTTGTCTTAGATTTAGGAGCCATGTGCCTATCCCATGCATGTCTCAACTCCCTTTTTCACTTCTGCTGAAAGACCGTTTCATTTATCTACTACTCTATCAGTGATATAAATCTTACTTACATTACAAATAGGTCCTCGGGCAGACAGTAAAGGACAGAGGGGGACTATTAAATAAAACGCCTCGCTATAGAGATTGAAACTTGGAAACCAAGCATATGAGATTTCAGTAGCCAACAACAGTCAATCTGCTGGATACTGTTAAAGATCTTGACTGATCATTTAGTGCAGACTCTTGTCAGACCCCCTTGTCAGACACGTAAGCCATGCGCAGGAGAAGTGTTCGGCTGAATGCACATTATCGTACCTGCGAACTTCCCAGGGTGGGCTCCCTAAAGTGACTTCTGAGTAGGAGAGTAAGTGGACGTAGCCAAGTGCAACTCCTCTGCCAAGAAAAAAGAAGAAACTGACCCAAAGACCTAGAGAAGCAGGGATTTACCCAGAGCCTCCGGGCAAACCTGGATAGTTCCCAGCTATATACATTACACCTTCCCACAAAAGTAGGATCGAGCCAAATTCTGAGACATGTCAAGCACATTCATAGTCATAACTACTTTTCACATTTGATACTTATGGTGAGGATTCCTAAATTAACCATCCACGTTGTGTGGTCACATCAAAGGCTAAATCATCATTAAATGTATTATTTAGGACAAATCTGTATCATAACTGTAAAATAAATCATTCATTTTATTAGTAAATGATTGTAATTGCAAAAATATTAAAATACTTGTTAGACTCCATAGAACAAAAACTGAGAACAATATAATCTACATAATATGTATATATTTTAATATAATGTAAAAAAAAAAAAAAAAACATGTAAAGTGAGTAATTAAAACATAAACCAGCAAAGCATATTGAAAAAAATGGAAAGTATTATATTTGAGAAACTATAAATCTTTATCTTCACGGAATATGGTTTGTTGATGAAATTCTATAAAAAGCTCACGTCCTTCTGTCTGGAGAAAAAAAGGGGCTGTTTATGCAGCAAGCTGTCACGCCGTAAGCCTTTAAAAGGAACAGAGAGGAAAGTATTTGCCTGAAAAGCAGCGGAAAATGTACTTATCGGTATTATAAAGAATTCTTAACATTTTACTTTGCGCGCTACAAAAAATATTGATCACGCATCAAATACGTCCGTGAAGAGTGAGATAATCCAGCGTGGCGATTAATCAAACCAAATGTCTCTTTCTAGCTGCTTGCATCCAACTAATTAAGAAATATATCAGCAATTAACATTTTATTATACATGCAAAAGAAATATTACAATGTTTTATGGAGAATATAGGGTAAGAGAAGCCTTGTTACCTTCTGTTCGCTATAAAATATATTGTAGTTTTGTTTTTTTTACAATGATGAGCAATAAAAATAAGAAAACAGAAAATCGTGGAATGGGTGCTGGCTTTGTAGAAGTCTCTGTCTTGGATCATTTGAAGTAAATAAAAATAAAAAGTCAAAACACTGGGTGCTTGGAAAATGGCGGTAATGTGTGTGCATTATAAAGACAAAGCATTATAGTAAGAGGTTAGGGACACCATATGTGTCCGCGCAGACATGGCAGGCATTAACGCACTGTGAGTCTTTGCATTAATGTGCGTATCATGGGTAGAGTTGCTAGGGCAATGGCCCAGAGACACCAGCCTTGTTTACGTCCCAAGGGTCAGTTGTAGTTGCTAGTCTACAAGTAAAGAATATACTGTCATGTTACGTTAAAGGTGACGTTGTTGTATACGATGCACTTGCTGTATCTCACATTTCTCATTTATGTTTTTCTTCCCTATACATTCTCAAGTTGGAGAGGCACCTTGTGGCAGGAGTGTTGGTAGTGGCCGGCTAATGTTCTTAAAACCCTAACTCTCCCCTGAAACTGGGACAGACTGGGGACTTAAATGAACTCCGGCACCCTAAGGCCTGTGGCCAATAAATGGCGTCCATTCAGCCGCCGTCTGGATACACGAGGTGGTGCGCTATGCTAAAAACGGACTGCTTTTGATTAAGCACAGGTGGGCGAAATGCGTCAAGTCTGAAGTCCGGTCCTGCTGGCTGAAGTTGTCGATTGCTGCTGTCCAAGGACGGGAATAACGTTTCTTTTGATTTTACCATTTTGCCATATTGACTTCAGTTTCTCCTGGGTGTGGACACGTCTGTTTAGGATCTTGGTTGTGGAACACGGACCCAGGGTGAGTTCGGAGGAGCGTTATTCTAATAGTTTAGAAGGCTTACCAAAATTGATATACGTGGCGGTACCCTATGCTACACTATCTCGTCATGTTACTTCTTTAAACCAGCCAGGGGCCACACACTAAAGAACTACGTGACCTGTGCCTACCGGGCATTTGCCCGTTTTGCCAGATGGCCAGTATGGGCCTGCACCGAGATAGCCTTGAGCTGTATGTGTGGGATGTATACTCTGTACATATGAAGCATGTGTAGTGTATTTTGGGGTGTTATGTATCCTAGCGTGTATGGTAATCACCATCATAGTTCTGTTGAAGCTGGTATGGGTTCTAGCCTCGGATCTTGTATGAATCTATCGATACCCCTGCTAGTTAAGAAAGGTGCTGGGTTATAAGTCTTTGAAAAGAATGGTATAATGAAATCCTCGAGTAAAGTCAGTTCCCCAAGAGACAGAGAAAGAGTTCCTTCAAGCTCTGCAGAAATGATTCCTGTCATTTGGAACTCCAAGTTTCTTGTTTCATGAACTTACAGGATGATGAAATAATACTTGGTTTGTCCTATAGAGCAAAGTTTTCTGATGCGGTCACATTTCATTAAGGTGTTGACATCTTTTGTGATAGCGTTACATGCTATATATTTTTGTGCCAGTGTATTTTTACTAATATCGTGTATTCTATAATTCTTGAGACTCTTCTGTCTTCTGCCCCAATAGCTTTAGCAGGGAAGCTCTGCCACGTTTTGTCTGACTCATACATTAAAAGTCCTTCCTTACTGTGGAGACTTTTCCTACATATTTAGACATTGATCCGCTAGTCCTGAGTATCTCTGTGCCTTTCTAAGGAGATGGACACAGAAAGAAACGTAGCCCCCTAAGTATTCCATGTCAGAGACATACTCAATTAAGAAGCAGCAAGAATCAATAAGACCAAGCTAAATGGATTTTACAGCCATCGCAGACAGATATGTAAAAGTTCTTACACAGTGATGGGCTTTAGGATACTTGGAATCTCAACCTTTTTACACTTACCCTATTGACCACCTCCCAGGCACTTTCTGGGCAGAGGACTACTCTAAAACATAGCATGAAACTGCTCTCGGAGTTTGCTTGATGGAAATATGAGAACCTGGCTCTTACATAGACACATAGATTTTGACGGCAGATGAGAACCTTTCAGCCTACATAGTCTCCCGATTATTACTGCTGTAAAAACTCAGAACTTCGTCAAACAAAATAGAACCTTATACAACAAAAAAAGGAACATTGTCAGTCTATGTGTTCTGCTTATCCATGCAACACACAGATACAAGTTTCGAATACGGTCACCAGGTAGGTCACACATGTTTTTATGGGTATAATAGCTACGACTGGGGACAAACTTGAAATTGACATTTAAACTTTATATATATAGGAAATAGCCAGGCTGGTTTCTATATTAAGTATAAAAAGTACTTTTTAGGCAAATAATGAGCTTAATAGTAGCCCCTGTGCCACCAGTTTGTCTTGTCCATGTACTGCCTACTATGTCATTCTCATTTTCACGTCTTTGTGTCCAGGCGTGCATGGAATAGAATCCAAACCCTGAGAACACCAGCTATCTGAACTTCACCTGTTCGATTTTTATTTCATGCCTTGCTTATTCATATTAGGATATGCAGCACAGATGAGAAAAGTCTTACAACCTTTGGCTAAAATATGAGTTGACGGTCGCCATTCTGTTTTGGAAAGGAAATCACATTACAGCTGGGGTTTAAAGCATACAGCCTAGCTTCAAATACCCATTACTGTCCGTTATATATATATATATATATATATATATATATAATACATACACAATACCCTTATCATATGTACACATGCAACATAACTCCTCTGTAAAGTCTGCTGTAGATGGCCAGGGAATCCTTTGATTTCTTGGTGTTCTTTAGCTACCAATCCCATTATTTTGTGGAGGCTTTTGGAGCTGCTTTACAATCATTAGTGTTCTAGGTCGACTTGCGCCCCAGGCTGCCTTTCCCTCGTTTATGGCTTAGACGCCATATCATGTTTAAGAGACCCGAGCTCATGTTTAATAAAATAACCCTTTTGCATTAAAGAACATACATTAAATTAACCATATGGCCTCTCCTCACGTGAAAGTTATTACATTACTTCACTGCTTATGGGACTGCAACTCCCAGTTATTATTTGAAATTCCTTTTCTTTTATTCTCCACGGCATGTACTAGTAAATTACCTTAACCTATACTTCATATCTGCATAAATTACTCCCTTGATTACAATGCAAAAACAATAGTTACCTTTATAAAGTACGTTTGAGACCATTAGAAAAAGAATTAAATCTGAAAAACGTTCTTCTGAGCTAATAATGGATACAATTAAGGATTACGTCACTGGGTTAGTCTTATTAAATTAATTTAGCTTGGAGTGTTTTATTTGTTATAAACTGCTGCCTCTCACCTCAGGAAGAAACAATTTCACATGAATAAAGGCAGAATCCCCATTTTCTTTAAAATATGAATACAATTTATCAATTCGGTGATCTAGATGAACTGGGATTGGCATCATACCAGCTAAAAGTCACCCTTTGGGTACCCATGCTACTGGGGCCTGGAAACCCGCGGATGATCTGACATGAGTAAGCTTATATCACAAACTAACAAACAACAAGCATTAAAACTTTTTAATGCTCCAGCTCACCAGCAGATGTTACTAAACGGGGTATATGTTCCCACAATCAAGACTCGTCCCTGTGACCCTATAGTGGTTAGTAGCTCTACCTACTCCTAATCTACATCTGCCTACCTTCCTACCCTACTATTGTCCTCCCGAGTCTGACCTCACCACCTCTGGGAGCAGTTCCACCCTTCCTGGGTCCAAAATAATCATACAGAGAAGAACCAGAGCCACCTTCTGGGAGGCAGATACTCAGCCGGGTCACGCAGCATGATGATTCATGACCCCTATTACTGCGGCAGCTTCTATTGTACACGCGTGGTTTGTGTAGCTATGAACGGGCCACACAAGAGTCACGTGCCTAGGGGACACATGTGCTCTTAATCAGGCACTAAGCAGGGAAGTGAGCTGGGAAGTTCGCAGGAATATATATGGCCTGTTTCTAACCTGTCCATTTACTGCGATATGAGCCTTCGGGAACATCACTTTGAGTTGAGGGCAGTCAGATTGTCCTGGTCTTCTTATGCTGTTGCTGCCAGTTGAGTATGAACACAATTATAAACAAGCAAAAAAATGGCAACTGTAATAAAAAAGTCACCTTAACTCTTTCAGTCACAGATATACGTGATGCCATATAGCCTTCATATACAACACACACAATTACACATAAGATGTGATGCCCATAAAAAACGGCCATACTTACATCTAAGTGTTTCATACAAAAGTTTGTGCCAAAGAAATGTGAATTTGGCCATCTCGTTCAATAAATCTTAGCCAGGTATGTGGGGAGTTCTCCGAGCTGCCATCCCAGACCAGGAAAAGCTGAAATTTTGCTTATCGGTTTTGGACAGCCTTACTGCAATATACACATAGCAGGTATAACCTGTGTTTATTTTTTATAGAGACTTTGCTTTGATGTTGAAATTTGAAATCATTTCATCGGAAAAACTATAATTTTAGGGAGTAGGCTCTAAAAGTTTGTGAATAAGGAATAAATAGTAAATGTATACACAAAGTGTCCAGTTTGGAAGGTCTGTTGTTCTGGATTCTGCACTACACAATGTCCCATCACAAATGTCTCATCACAAAGATAGAGAGTGTATTTGGGTAACAAGATAGTGCTTTTAGCTTATTCATCAGCAAAAATTGCAAGAAATGATAGATTGAAGAATTGAACTTAATTAATTAAATAAATAATTGAAGCGAGGATGGTCAGCCTCTGCAAGGATGGACGGTAGTTTTTTTGGGAGAGGCTCAATAAGAATTATAAGCTCAGCGTCGCATTCACCAAGCTGTTTGGTATATAGGATAATAGATTGCACATAATGTCTACTCTTTATTTATATAGTATATATTTTTCACAATGTAAATCAATGTATACTGCATGTGGCTGGCCTACGTAATGGTACGTGCGCCCCATATATTGATGACATCTCTAAATATGTTTACGTTATTTCCTTTCCTAGCTGCGATTTGTCACTCTCGTACATCTGCCATGCTAGTATCCTTCAGTCATATTATTATACTCCTAATTTAGCTTCTCCTTGGGGGTCACACTAAGAACACGCAGGAACCGAGGCAACACTGTCTCACGGGAGCCAAGTGTATATTTATACACTAAAAAAGTTACAATGCAGCAGCCCTTTAGTTTTTTAATGTACAAATATATGGAATTTGATGGCGCTATATAAAACAATAAATAATAATAATAATAAATGAGTATTAGTACATTAATGGCTTTGCTGGACCACCTTTGCTTGGACAGTCTTTATTACTCCACATTGGGTGCCTCGTTATCTTAATAGATATTATAAGGTCTCTCAAGTTCTGATTTTCTCACTACCTTGTAGTGCTATTTCCTTCCCTGGTTTGTTTATTTTTTTCCAGCCTGGCCTGACCTTGGTTTGATTATTATTGTACGCCTGCCCTGGCCATAGGGTTTGTTGGTAACCATATTTTAATGCAGTCCAACGTGAATTGTTCATTAGATTTCAATGTAGAGCCTCCGCAGCCAAGGTACAGGTCCTGAGGGTAAGTGATTAAACCGATCATCATCATGTCCTCTTCCCCCTAAAAAAAAAACAGTGACGTGGCATCAATCCCATCCCAAGTATATGGCAGTGAAGTTCATGGGATTGGATATCTCCAAAGATAAAAGGGAAAAGAAATACGCACATCACTGAAAAATATGTTACAATGTAAAACAGAAAACCCTGACATACTTGGCATGCATTGAGAAAATAAACATCAACCCATTGAACTACTTACGTCTCCTCTTCCCACCCACTTGTTGAACAGGTACTTCTACAAATGCCATGCCTCGGTGATTCATTCTAATACGAGTTTCAGTGAATGTACGGTTGTTACAAAATAGTAAAACTATTTCACTACATGAAGACGACAAAAAAATGCACGGGTTACAGAGGTTAACACACCCTGTCAATTGCCTCTGTTCTATATATATATATGAATTAGCCGACACACTTTTAGATCAAGTTGATTCAAACGCAAACTCCGGTGGCCTGGACACCTGGCAAACTTGGCTAATGCCAGAGAGCGAGGGACACTTGCCTTTAGTGGCACAGCAGATTACATCTCTTAATGTAGGGCCGTCGGCTGGATACATGTGGCAGCCAATTTAAATCCCTAGTCTGGACCAGAACAAAAACTGTCCATGCTAAAGCCCAGCTAAAGAAGAGTACATGTGAGTATCCTAGTATTCTAGATTGTCACCTGTTACTTCTCTATGTCATCTTGTTATGTTACATACTAATTGTTATGTCCTGTTTACCCATTGTACAGCGCTGCGGAATCTCGTGGCGCTATATAAAACTATAAATAATAATAATAATAATATACATTCTTCAAAAATTAGGGAATCACCTACCTCAGCTAGAAGCTGTAGCCCTGCATCTGCAGCTGCCCTCCTCCTGCACAGTCTTGCCACTGATTGGCTGCTTGAAGATTGCCACTGATTGGCTGCTTAAATACAGGTAAGCAGACAGTGGCTGGCATTATGAGGACAAAATACTTCACCAAGAGGAAGAGAATACACATCAGACGCACATATAGAGAGCACAGAATGGATCCAGCTGGGGCGAATACTTCCTATGATCATTGGCATTATGTGAAATTAGCATCAGATAAACGGCTTCAGGTAGCGATTCAAATCAGAGTAGCCTTAGAGACAATTCTCCTGTCACCCCAAAACACAAGAAATCAAGCAAAGATATACAGTGGCAAAAGTAAAAAAAAAAGCATAACATTTGACAAAAACAAACTTATATCTCCTCAAAGAGTAAGGTTAAAGGCACACTTTATAATTCCGTGTCTAGGTCAGTAGCCATTGTGCCTGGCCCATCCTGAGTGGGTCACCCCTTGGACAACAGACTATGACATCATCTAGATAATGACATCCTGAACCTTTGTTTGTCTGCTATGTGTTTATGTATTTATTTAATAGGAAACCTCACCATTGAGTCTGTACACAATGAAAAAAACTCCTTTATTTATATGGAGCTTTCAAGGCCAACGACACCAGCACATACACTCGTACACGCTTCACGGTGACAGAATGAAATGGTAGGTGTTTGTTCTTTAGAAGATTACAGCCGCCCACAGATTCCGGCAGCAATAAAGCAGAAAAACGTGCACCGGTTTTTCTTTGTTTTATTAACAAACACGGTACCATTTTTACGTGATTTCTTCCTTTCTTGGGTTTATCGCACTCTGCTGGTACAGCATTTATCAAGACGCTTTAAACGTTATGTATATTTTTGGACGAATAAACGTCACACTTGATCAGCAGTTGGTGGCGGCCAGAAAGGAAGACTATGCCCATATCAGAGGTATCGCAAATATACCAATGGACTAGAAAAGTAAGAAGACATGAAGACAATAATGCACAGAACAGCATCTATTTTTAGACCGCCAGTAGTTACTCGTCAAGAGGGGAGAGGGAAAATAAATCACTGTTGTAGGCTTGTTGGTCCGAGAGAAGATGGGACTTCACAGGATCTTCAGAGGTGCAGAAATGGACAAGCTGGACCGTGACGCACCAGGAAGCAGCCAGACTCGCGCTTGTCTGTAAGGATGCTTGCAAGAACCAAAATACTGCAGTTTATTTAAAATGAAGTAGATAATTTGACCTCAGAACTCGGCCCATCTAGTCTATCCGTCTTCCTGATTAAAAGACTCCGACCTTAATGAGCTGTTGGTCTCTTCTTAGATTCAGGATAGCCATATGTCTATCACATGCGTGTTCTTACTGTATGTGGGCTGTAGATTAAAATCACCATAAGTATCTAAACCCTTGACACACTGGGATTTATTCACTAAATTAGAGTTTAACGTTAAGTTGTCATAAATCTTCATAAGAGGAATCAGTTCAAACTCACAGATTTCACCTAAAGGTATATTCGCTAAACAGGGAGTTTGCAGAAGACATTGAACGCTGACTTCTAGTGTATTATTAATAATCATCTGCAAACAATTTCTCCTGGAAGGAGTAACTCAACTACAGCGTCCTTTATGCAGAACCAACCTGGTTCTTCTTGCAGGAGAAACTCTATTTTTGTAACGCATAGCGAAGCTGGTGAGTAGAAATATTGTGCTTCTCAACCACAACATTTCTTGCAGACCCCATCTTCTAGAAAGCAGACTAAACTATCGTGTTTGCTTAAAAAATATTTTGTCTGACTTGTAATGATTGTTTTGTCTTCGGAAGCCTAGTATAATTTTGAGGATACTAGTTTCGTCTTTAGAAAGATGATAACAGATATTTGCGTGTTTTGCGGCTCTTTATCAGGGCCGGAGAAGGCGGTTTTCCTTCACAATAAACACGTACATTTTTCTCTACACTCTATACGCTATACGTCTTATGTACAGTGTGGGGGATAAATACGACGGTAGCTTCTTAAGGCCAATTGTAGTATATCTTGATACATTCTTACATTAATATCCCTGTTAAACCTGTACATCTGTACATCATATTGTGTCCAAAACAATTCTTCACCCAGGAGAAAAGGATGGACTGAGATTATGATTCAATCGCCGAGCAATGTGGTGGCTCCCCATTCTGGGGCTGTAACGGTTAAAGGTCCTACTTTATATTTAGATGTCCAGTGTTTTTCTAAGGATTGAGATTGTTCCAAAGAAAATACACGTGGGTTATTAGTAATATAATCATTTCCTGTTTATATTAATATATTCTAATGTGTAACTATTTTTTTTAACTATGTAGCTGTTTTTGGTAGCAAGAAGGTTCAACAGCCTCGCAAAACCATTAAAGGGAAACTGCCATCGTTTTTTTGTAAAATAACAAAAAAATGAATGCATTAAAAGATAAGTTTACTGCTCATACCAAGAGGTTTTCCCCGGAGGATCCAAATATAATATGTTTCGAAGGTCTCTGGGGAGACAGGGGAGCATGTGGCCTTGACCATCAACTGCCCTGTTATGCCCGCTATCTTCCCCCTTTTTGGTGTAACCAACCCCTTTCCGCACATCAGTTTGATGTTCTCTTGCTATTTTTTACGCGTTCATATGTTGATGTCACTAAAGGCCTCTTCTGTATGCAGTGATGTAGGTTAGCATTGACAGAAAAACCCGGAGGCTGCCATCTTTGTCAGTCATGTGATACTTTCGGTGACTTTCTTCAGATCTATACTGCCCAAATTCAGCCAAGTCAATCCCCATTTTAGATCACTCAATTCAGTAGGTGGTCACAATTTTTAATATGGGATCAATCATTTAAATAAACGATAAATTTATATATTACGTATTTTTCTGATCATTTCGTCTTCATGTAGTGCTGGTGTTTCTACCTCTGTTCGGTTTCACGGTTGGAGTCGATGCTCCTTTCTGCTTGAGCCCCCGTGGGGACTTTTGCTTCCGCCTTATCATTTATGAATATATGGTCTGAGCTGGCGTTTTGTTTGCTTTATTTCTTCCTGTTCCCTTTGTCTGGAACCGAATGCTGGTAGATCTGGGAGATGACGGTTGCCAAATTACCGAGTCAAACCGTCTAACCTGGCCAGGGTACCATTGTTTGGGGAGAACAGAGATCTCTCCCGCAACCAGCCCGCCTTTACAATGGTGATCTAAGCCCCACATCTTGTCAGCGCACCACAATCTGTCAGGACAAAGCCCTCGGCACACGCCGTGGGAGGAAGAAAAGACCCTGCTAGAGGAAGGTCCTAGGGGGCAGCTCGAGGTTCTGCTCTGGATCATGACTGGGGTACTCCACTGAATACATCAAAAGAAATGAATAGCATGCATCTAAAAAGGCCAGACGCAGGAGAAATTGTGTCTATAAAGGAGAGCGCTCCCCATTCATACTTCTAAACCTGAAAACTTTGGCCTTTATGTCTCATTTTGCTAACACACTCAGCTTTTGCTCTGAGCATCTAGTCACCTGGCATGTTTCTAAGAAACACCAAGGATTGGTAACACGTCACTGTGCAATTCTTGAAATGTGTTGTTTTCCTCTCAGGGGATAAAAGAATTATTCTTCCTAAGGCTGCAAAGCGTCTGAACAAGATGAAACCCCCACCCCCACACCCTCAGCAGCGCAGTTCTTTTTTGTGATATAGAATAAGCTCCTCTGGGTGACAACATAATAAGCATGCAAAAAAACAACAATACGAAAATTGTATATATATTATTTTCACCCGAAAATCATGGGCCCACATTCACTCTCTCTCTCTCACGCTCTCTAAATGTTTCCGTTCTTTGGCGACCGCTTTCTTTTGCATCTTTTTTTTAATCTTCTCCCTTTCTCTTCAATCTGCTATCTTCATCCACATCTCGGCAGACATAACCCAGCAGGAACTTGCTCCAAAACGGTGGTGCTTGAGGTGGGGTCCTCTTCCCGAACCACAAAGATTGGAGATAGAAGATAGGAGAGAAGATACAAGCAGTTGGCAGAGAACGTGGGGGAACATTTAGTGGCAGAGAAAGTGAATGAGAATTGTGTGAGAGTGAATGTTGGCACCGGGAAACAGATTTCCTTCCCGAATTAAAAATGCCCCCAAATTTTCTGTGGAACCAAATGGGCAGGGGAACGAAATCTGCTTCGCCCCGGAAAACCAGTTGTGGGCAAGAACTTGTCAATAAAATATATATATTACCGTATTTATCCAGCGAGGTAAGATGGACTTTTAACCGTTGAAATCTTTCAAAATCGGGCTAGTGTGTGTGATCGCCGGGGTACTGTAAACTAGCGCGGTGGCCGTGAGATTCACAAAGCCACGAATCTCTAGGGGAGGGGCGAGCGGAGAAGCCGTCTCCCCTGGGCCGGTCTTCAGGGCCGTGCCGAGGTAGGTGCAAGATCGTGATCTCCCCAACTAGCCCTGATCAGGGCTGGTTGGGGAGATGACAACCTCCCTCTAACTAGCACAGCATTAGGGAGCTCGAGGTCTGGCACTTCATGTATATTTATACATGTTGTGCCCAGTCACTTCCAAAACTCATTAAACACCTATGCATGTGGGGTATTTCTGTAACCTACAGGTGAAGCTGAATAAATTCTGGTGGGTTTTCCTGTAGTTACATGTAATCTGTGCATGCAAGTCGAAGAAATATGGATATTTTGTCTTGGATAACTTTATATTCAATTTTGCGAATTCAGTTGATATATTCTTCGAAAATATGTCTTACTAGACACTAAGTGATTTTACTGGGCCTGTACCATATAACACTATGGGTTTCGTTGCCAGAATTGATAATGGGTTTTTCTACTATGAATGGCAGACTGTAAGAATCAGTTACTTTATTGGAGAAATTGTGATAAATTTTACAATGAATGCTGTGAGAAACATCGAGAGAGATAACAGACAATCTTCAATTCAAGAGTTGGAGGAGACTATAGAAGAATGTGTTCCTGGTCATGTTTACTCTGATGCTGTTCCTCCAGCCGAAGAAAGTGAAGAGGACACAGAAGAAGCCGTCTCTAACACAATCATTCCAGAGGACGTTGCTGAAGCAAACGAGGAAACACCATCTGATAACACCATCTTATCCGCTGAAGCAGATCATAACAGCTCACCTACTCCAACCCCAAAGGTGAGCGGACGACAGAATGTGTTGGAGAGGCTGGCAAATTTTTTCTTAAAGAAGACCAAAAAGGGAAGACAACCAGCCACAGAAAAACCCAAAAAACGTTGCCACAAATGCTCTTGTTTTGGAGGAATGTTTGGAAAGTGAAAGGCCTGGCCACATTTGATTAGAGAAAAAAGAAAACAGAAGAAGAAAACACTCAGATACTTTACTTGGACCAGAGAGCAATTCAATGTATACTGTTCATTTTATGTAATAAATTAATAATCATGAAAAAAAAGCAGCATATGAGTGGTAAAAAGGTTAAAACATATCAGAGGTGGGTGAACTGACTGTATTGAGTCTTACACGCCCGGTCGTCTTATACGCCGGAATATACGGTATATATGCCTGGAGTGCTTTATATATATATATTTATATATAATATTAATATATTTATATATATATACACAGTTTGCAGTCACTTAAAAATGCCCCTTGTTTTGGAAGAAAGGAAAAAGCTAATTTTGTCCAAAATAACTTCAGAAATACAGTGCAGACGGGATTAATGTTGTAAATGATTATTGTTGCTGGAAAGCGCTTATTCTTTTAAGGAATATCTTCATAGGCGTACAGAGGCCCTTTATCACTCCCATCACTCCTGTGTTCCAATGGTCCGCTGTGTTCACTGATCCAAGTTTAAAAAGCGAATTGATGGTTAGGAAACCCTTTAGCAATTATGTTACTGCTAGAAATGTCCATGTTTTCCATGACCCAAACTTTTGAACGGTAGAGTATATATGTAAATGGCTCGGAGCAAAGCTTGTATTCCGTAATCAAATGGCTCCCCCTAGCATTCACCCTGTAAAGTGCGTTACTTCATCTAGACACAGCCAGCTTGCTAAGTTATTCCTCCAGATTGTATAAAACTACTTTGGTGATATAATATTTTAAATGGGAATTCTGAACAATGCAAGCAATGACATCACTCCTATTTACTGTGATACATCAGCCTCCATGCAAGTCACATTCTAAAAGCCGGTGGGCGCAGTGGAATCCTCTGCCTTCATTTGTTCTTGAATGTTCTTTCTCATTGATTTGACAGCTCGGATGTACAAAAGAACAGCTTATGTATCGCCTGCCACCGAGCTCCGGTAACAATATCTGAAACATGGGACAAAGGTATTACAAATCACTGTGCGGAAAATTATTTCCGTGGTAAAGTTCTATGCGTAGACGCTGGAACGTGTACCAATGATACTGGTCCGATTGGAACGAAAGAAGAAAAAGATAAACGTTCAGTCTATACGGCAACATGAATGTGCGTATCATCGTTAAGTCACTAATGTCAAAATGTAGACCCTCCAAATAAGGGCTTTGAATCATCTAAAGGGTATATTTACTAAAACCCGGATTTTGCAAGTGAGTTGATCATTTAAATCCACTGATTTCAGTCTATTTTTAAGGGCTAACAGAGTGAGCTGGCCTTGCATAAGTGAAATAAATGTAAATGCTGTCGTGTTTACTAAGTATTATGTAGGGATAATTGCTGGAGAAACCTTCCTGAAGCTGGCCCTTCACAATGCATATTGAATTCTATGAGTTTGGAATGGTCAACTTATCTACACTTTCCTGGCTTATTGAATAAATCCCTAGGCCAAAGCTTGTCTTAAAGTCAGGCAGACTTTTTATATACATCTCCTTAACATTAATGGTTTGTGGTAGGCAGGGATGGACTGGGGATACAACTTGGCCACCGGCACTTTAAGGTCAGCAGCCAATATATCACATATAGTCATCAGCCGCACATAGCACTCTTGAGCCACACACTAACACATTGGGACTGCTGAATGCTGTAATAAAGGTATATGGGAGCCACCCAGGACAACGCACATGAACAACGCTGACCCCTCCGGTATGTTGGATGTATATGTTTTCCCTTCCCACACCTGGGTGTCAGTTGGGTAAGCATTTTGCAGACCCTTCTGTGCTCATGTGTTTAAAGCCGGGATAAATCATTATATTTATTATATGCCGCATCAGACGGAATGTTTTGTGTCATCCCGCCCAATATATTGCATATTCTTCTTGGGTAAGATCTACAATGTGTTCATCATGGTAACAATAGTTAGTTTTTAACTTCATGATTCGCACATTAAAACTGAGGAAATATCCCACACTTACCATTTCCCAATCAACTTGAATACTTAAGAGGTTGCGCTGCAATCATTAGGCATACTTAAGGGCTAAACAGCTAAGTGGACGTACAACAGCGAGATGCCTTGTTGTAAAATGTAACATTATATAGCTGATTGTTAATTCACTCTTTGGTAACAATGGGCTGATTATAGCACTGAACAATTCAAAGTGAGCATTGTACCCCGTCCTCCGCTGTTACATGGGTAAGGTAATCCATAAAGTACTTAGCTGTGGTTTTCGATGTAGCTTATAGCTATTTTATTATAATTACAATAATACGAGGTCTCCAACACTTCTGAAGTGGCAACCTCCATGTAGATAAAATTAAAAAAAACTATTTTGCCAAAGATCACTTTTGATCATTCATTGCAGAAACCCCAAGTGGATCATCAAAAATGCAGAGCAGTAAAATTGTAAATACGAGATAAAAATATACTGGCTGAGGACATCCAGCAATAAAACCGTAGAAGCAACTTCGAAAAATTCAGGCCAAGCAACCTAAGGGCAAATAGTACGGTCGGCCTGAGAGTGACACTTTGGGTATTGGCAGACAGTTCTGATGTCATAAACGACATCATTGCTGACCATTGCATTTATAATGACACCGGAGGAAGCAGCGAGTGAAGAATTTATAGAAAAGAGATGGAAGCAGCAGATGGCATTGATTGAAAGTAATGTAATAGCAATCTTCAGAGTGTTTTTCTGGGAAAATGTTTCCTTTTCTCTCTTGTAGATGACCTCTAACACCGAACGCTCAAATAAACCATAATATGCTCAGAGCTGCTACTCTAGACATAATAAATGGGATTGCTAAAAAGTAGGTGGAAAGTCCGGGAGAGCTGCCAATTTATTAAAAGATGCAGATAGGACATGATGTGAAAAGTAGAAACAAAGATTGCAAACAATACAGATGGCCGGTGGTGGTGCTTTATGTGCTCTGCTCACCCGCTGCTGTGGGCTTTCATATATTACAAACACTCCTCCGGCATGCAAAGTGTTAAAAGAGCAGCCTGCCATTGGGAACTTGCCCTGTGTTCAGCGGGTCAAGGGTTCTGTCTTTTCAAATCCCCCTGTAAAGCCTTAGAATATGATAATAAACCTTGAGGTCTGCTATCCCGACTCACACTTACACTCACGATTACATCTCATCAGAGGACTTATCTACTCAATATTGAATTCTGTTGAGATGATCAATCTGACCCCAGACATGATGCATTTTGCAGATCATCTTGTCCTGCATTGTTAAAAGAGATCATTAGGTTAACACAGAAAGTGCCTGGTCACCCAGAAAAATCAATTAGTACTTTCTAAAGTTCAAGTTGCTTTCGTAAACTTCCATTGGCGTTATTAAACAAAAAGGCTGGTGTCTTCAAAAGATTCCAAAGGTATTGTAAAAAGTTGGTGACCTTTTTTTTTTTACGGCCAGTGTGTAGCAAGGAGGAGTTCTATAGTATTAGGTATAAAGCATCGCTGTCTGGAAGAAGACAAAAGCGTGGTCTTTCCCAAATATTTAGGTGCATCGACACCTGACCGTTACACCAACAGGGACATTTATGACATTGCATTCCAAATACATAGACATTAATACATAGTTGGTTCCTGCTTAGCAGCTATAGTAGTTCCACTCTTCTGGGAAGGCTTTCCACAAGATTTTGGGGGGTATGTGTTGGAATTTCTGCCCATTCATCCGGTAGAGGATTTGTGAGGTCAGGCACTGATGTTGGATGAGAAGGTCCGGCTCGCAATCTCCGTTCCAGTTCATCCCAAAGGTGTTCAATTGAGCTGAGGTCAGCTCTGTGCGGCCGGTCAAGTTCTTCCACCCAACCATGTCTTTATGGACCTTGTGCTGGGACACAGTCACACTGGAATAGAAAAGGGTCTTCCCCAAACTGTTCCCACAAAGTTGGAAGCATAGCATTGTCCAAAATGTCTTGTATGCCCATCGTTATCACTTCCAATGGCACGTTGTGTTTGCTAATCCAAGTTTAAGTTTAAAAGGTTAATTGGTTATTAGGAAACCCTTTTGCAACTATATTACAGCAAGAAATATCCTTGTTTTCCATGAAAACAGCTAAGTGACCCCAAACGTTTGAATGGTAGTGTGTTCATATATATCTGAGTATGGGAAGACCACTGTCTCTCACCATCTAGTAGGTAAGGAGTTAAAAGGGGCTCTAGGTAAATGCCTTCTAATACGGTCAGCCCGATTCTAAAACAAATGTTTGATGCTCTTATTATATTCAGGTAAAAGGATGAGAAGTGGATTTATTGCCTCGGCGAGACCTTGCTGTTTCTCTGTGTTTGCTCTATTAGCAATAAGCAATGCCAGTTTAAATTATGATTGCAACTAAGCCCCTGCAGAGTTTTTGTGATTATTAATGCTGTGTGGGAGATTGCAACATTTATAGAAAATCTGTTTTTTTCGCTAATGCATCTCTTAAAATTGAATTGATTGGAACAGGTCCTTAATTAACCATTTCAGTTTGGGGCGCATCTAATACAGAACAAGGTGTTTTAATCTTAATGGCATCCAACATATTGCTGATTGACATAAATACAATAGAAGGCATTGTTTTCTTGTTGCTATAGAGAGGGAATATACAGGCAGACCTCTCTATGCAGTCACATCGTTGCCAGCTTTGCTGAGTTCCTAAATATTTAAAAACAATATTTCACATTTTCACTCCTTCACATACAGTCAGATACAATCAGAAGCTTTTTCTCCTGGTTGCCTATTCCCTCCTTAAAAAAACCATACCTTATTCCCCGTAAACCATGGAACATTTGCTTGCACTGAATCAGAGCAGCAGCGGACGCAGGTGAAAATTTAGTGTTAGAGATAGATGGAAATTCTGTACATTAAGTAGGCTTTGAAACCCAGTGTAGTTGTTGATCAATATAAAAAATAATAATTGCGGGACATTTTAAAATATTATGAACTGGAGCGTGAGTAGTCTCTGATTGTCTGTCGTTATTGTCTGAATCCCCAAGTTTCTTATAACTCAATTCCCTGGACAAACTGGGAATTGGAAGCTCCATCCTTAACCATGTTTATTAGCGTTCTTTGCATTTGATATGGATTTAAAATAGTGGCCCTTGTGATGGTCCACCTTAGGCATCAGGAGCGTTCTGCTACCAAAGATACAGCAAAGAATAAAGGATGTCTAGTTAGCGTCACATACACTTATACTGCAAGTGATGTCACTTGTCCTGGTCTACAAGGTCTAATAACCCAAATATTTCAGGTAGGACTTTATTTAATGTTAGTTCACAAGGAAGGTGAGCAGGATGAGAACTTGTTGACACAAAACAACACATTTCCAAGGTCTAAATCTAGGACATGAGAACTACATATCTGTGTCTCTGTGTTTATGTGGCAAGTTTGACAGCTCCTTCTCACTCCGCAGCTGAGTATGTGTCATTATCTTCATCTCCACCTGCTGCAAAGGGCAGTGAGTCAGCCTTTGGACTGCAGAAGACCTCTGGCCTATTTCCCTTGGTCTCTGACTTGATCCTGGATGTCTGATTTGGAATGTCATGAGCAGGGAATGGATTTGTGATGACAACCTGCTGGTATTGTGTTTGGGAAAGGTCACCGTGAGTATTTACTCAGGCACATCCCCATCAGAATGACACATTAGCTGTAGCCCCTCACTGAGGTTTCCAAGTCAAATACATTTGCTGCCTCAATCTGGTCACATAACTGCTCAGACTGTGCTCCTTCAATACAGCTTGATTCACATATACTGCCCTCAAAATGTATGGATAACCACACAGTTAGTATTTGTTTATCCATTTTTTTTTTATGTTGATAAAATATGTATACACATTATCAAATAATAACAAAGATTAGAAGTTTACTTTCATATACTGAGTTTATGGCTCAGCTGCCCTGGCCATCACGGTTTGGTAGTTTGCCATATATATATATATATATAATATATATATGGCAAACTACCACCGTGATATATATATATATAGTATATATATATACTATACTAAATAGTAAATAAGTACATTTTCTCCCACCATCTGTCTCTCTCTCCATTTTGTTGTACTTTATTTTTTTTATTTACATATTTTTCTTGGCATTACAACCGCCCATTAATAGCAGATAACTGTATTTGCCATGTCATAAAGACTTTGGGGTTTTAGTTCTTTCTTTATTCTTCTTGGACATATGCGGAGAATCTTTAATGGACCGTAAAGCCCTCGATGTTCTGACCGCACAGACCAACATTTGTCCTACAGAGTAGAAGGACAAGACTTTCCGGTCTCCTTTGACATTCTGGAAAAATAATACATATCATATACTGTATATCTCCTTAAAATATTCCCTATGTATTTGAAACCCCCATGTTAATGTTCTTTTTTTTTATCCAGCCTTTTGGGATGTAATGTTCTATTGATTCAGAAGCCACAATATATCGTTTCTCATGGGAAAGGATTAGGAGTAAGCTATAATTCTTGAGATGAAAAAGGACGTGAATTATAGTTTTTCCATTGAATAAAACAGCATAAAATTTGATTTTTGTAAATTGTCTCCATTCTTCAATGAAACTTGCTAGGAAGTGACTAGCGGAGTATCATTTTATATACTTCTATCATTCTGCTTGAAAAGAAACAAAAGGAGCGCTTTACGTAATGGAACATATTTTTCAGTTGCTGTTCCCTAGTAAAGTACTTGAAAAGCCAAAGGAAATAGCCTACACTTTTTTTCTTAGTTTTTTTTTTTTTTTTTTTATTGAGCTGGGCTCAGAAATTTCACATGGGAGAATTCCGGGCTCGTGTTCAAAGTGAAGGGATGGAAATTTTTAGAAAACATTCATGGTGATACTTAACCATCTCTTCCACAGTTTGTTTTAAAGTAATATATAAAAAAAAAATACTTGACTGCTTTTATCCTGTTAAAAAGTTGATGACCTGCAAATGATGCTAAGGGGACGATGGAGATTCAAAAATAAACAGATACGGGTGGGCCAATGCCAGGAGGTGAACGTTGAGAGAACACCTCATTCCCTATAATGACTGCCTTTGGGATGAGAAACTAAAAGGGTACTAATGTATCCATAAATGTTACATCTGAATCATACGTCTGCTCCCCTTTTACTTTACTTTGGAATTTTGGAGTCATTTCAGAAATCCTCCAGGAGAATTGGATGGAAATGATAGACGCGCTGCGCACCACCTGCTCTGGTGACCGCTTCACAGCATGGACCAAGGACCTTGTTGTAAGGAGACACCAGGACAGACAGTTTACTGTACAGAGCCATTTTAAGAAACTGATGGGTCTTAAACCTTGGCACCGTTATCATATTCCAAAGAGCAACCTATTCCTCTCTGGAAGTGAAAGTGTTACCAAAAGCATATCTTTGTTTAGGTGGGGTTTTTTTTAGGTTTTTCCTTGTGGGTGGCCCAAAATCTGTGACACTGGTCCAATACATATTGAAATAATATAACTGAACGTAGGAAGTTCTTAAGACTAGACGGAGGTTGTCATTTCTCTTTGCCTTCTGTTCCTCCACAATTCTCTGAAACGTTAACCTCTCCGCTTTCCTTTTAAATCACGTTTCTTCCTTCGCTTATGCTACCAAACTGTCCCAAAAGCCAAAGACTGTCACAAAGCTTCACGGGACACCGTTAGCTCACACTTCACAGCCTTGAGTGGCTTCGGAATACGGACTGTTTCCACCACACTTAACATAACGTTGACCCTAAAAGCTGTAGTCCTCTTTCTTCAGGCAAAAGTTAGCTGTTTCTGTGTTGTTCACAGATTTTCTCCTTCCTTATGAGTGCCATTTAACTGAAACCATTGATTGTTTATATTCCAAGTAGCTGTTTCTTGGCTCCTGCCATGCGGCATTGCTGGATATGTTGCGCATGTGTGAGTGGCGCTGAGTGCATGTAGACTTTCGCTCACCCCTGACGCACCTCCCCTAGCGGCTGGATTCAGGATGGAAACCTGCTGCACTCCACTTATGTCATTGGCACGCTAGCTTGAAGAAGAGGCTAGTGTTCCAGATCAATGAAGAGGTCAAGAGCGTCTTCCTAGTTTCTCTAGGGAGATTACAGAGGTGTCAATTTAATTATATAGTAATGTCAATATGTTTGACATGCTTCACACAATACAGGCGGACAGAAGTCAGATTTGTATGCCGCCATAACATTTTTACAATGTTTAAAATAATTTTTTTTAGTTTTTAGCACAAAAATACAATTCCGTTAGCAAGCATAAAAACTGATGACTTGCACTTAAGTCCAGATGCCGAGAAACCATGTACACGACGGTCCTAGTAACGTTGAGGTTACCAAGCATTTCCAGTTTGGTATATTCAGCCTGGGAACACAAAAATCCATTATTCTATTTTCTTCTAACACCTTGTATTGTGTGTAAGGCAATTCTTTAACAACCTCAGGAAAAATAGGTTTGCTTTTTTTTAAGTGTTTATGGAGTGTCAAAAATGGTGATACGTCCCCTAGCAGGATATAACAGATTCACTCTCTAATGACTTCATGTATATTCCATGGAGGAAGAAAAAGAAAAAAAGGTGTAGAATGTTTGTTAGAACACCTTGCACAACACCTACATCTTTTCAGCTTTCAATGCAGATATAACAGTGATTAGATTAAGGTGGCGTTTAAAGCTAATGATTACAAAACTCAAAGGTCTCTTTTAATTCGTATTATTTTCCAGACAATAGTATTGAGAATACCCATACTTTTTCTTTACAAAAACCTTAATACTTCTAACACCTCTTTAATTCTGCTTTTGTTCCTGATGAATGGACTTTGTGATTTGCCTTCCAACATCTATAATGGTAAGAGGGACAGTTTTGCTGGGGCAGGTCCGGACTGGCCGTCTGGCACACAATGCAACATAGCTGCATACACATGCGATCTGCCCCTTCAGGGGCAGATGTGCTTGGCAACAAGCTGCGGGAGCATAAAAATATAGTTTGTAGCCGCTGATCCCTCATCGACAACTATGTCAAAGGTGGCTACCAGCCTTAAAGTGCCCCATAATCTGATCAATTTTGGAACACATTTCCTCATGAACATAAATTAGTCACGCAAACTACAGATCATATCTCACGGTAATATCCATATTGAGATCTTGTTTATCCGTTTTCATAGAAAAGAACAACAAACATCTTCCTACCACCGGAGATATTAAATCGAGAACTTTCTTTGCTATCCCTAGTAACAAATACAATGAGAAGTGCAGGTATAAATAAATAAAAGACAAGCAAAATTATATTAAAGGAGGTGTGAGAAGTGGCTTTTTATCCAGCCTGGATAATTTGTTCTTTTGAACTAGTTCCAGGACCTCCCGGTGGAAAAATACTTTACAAAGGAAGTATTTCTCTTGGGGTTATTCTAACGAGGCATTGCATAAACCTATGCAGTAAGGCTATATTTCCATGTTTGGGTCGGAGAACGAGAAATCGTATTGTACAGTTTTCATATAATTAAAAAGAAAACAAAAAAAACACACAAAATAGATTGGTAACAGCGTATAACTTTTCCCTCCTGCTCTTAAGTAAGAACATATGTTTCTTTCTTCACTCGGCGTAAAAATCCTGGAACTGCTGGCATATTAACTTCTGCTATTTTTACCCACCCCAATTCTTCCTGTTGTCATGGAGATACATCATAACATTGGATCGTTGTCGGCGCTGACATAACTGTTCCTTCCTCTGCTCCTGCCTGGTTTTTGCATTTCGTTTCTAACATTACATCTGTTTAACCCCTGTAGGAATCTAAAATGCACTGATTGAGTATAAGCCCTAAATTATACACATTAAACTCGAGCGGGAGTCTCTTACATCATGTCCCACTTGTCGACATGATAAATTGGAGGTTGTCACTTCATAAAATCTTCTTCTTATAAAATGTGTGGAACAAACCTTGTAACCTACATTCGTATAATTGATGAATTGCTTTATTTCATGGAAGAGAAACAGCTAAAAAAAATCCAATTTTTTTTTTTACCCTGCCACTAGTGGTAAATATTAGAAAAATACCCAGCCAGCGTCAGGGCAATAGAAGAATAGCCATTACTTGGGTTAAGAAGGTACTAGAGATCTTGTTTGAAAAGTGGTGCGGCTAGGTCCGAGCAGAATCGAGTGTCTGAAAGATCTGGTACCTGTTCATACATGCTGTTCCCAGTATATAATGGTATTGCATTACACGAGTGACTCTTCTCATGGGCTCCTATTTGCCTATTTTATCTAATGCAGTGGTGCAAAACTCTTGTCCTTGATGACTGCAAACAGCATTGTCAGTTTTTGCGTTGTCATTCTTCATGTTAATATTATTTTCAATTTCCTGTTGGAATTTTCTAAAAGAATAAGTATATCTTTTTGATCTGGATGAATCCAGTGCAAGTTTTAAGCCAACCAGCTGAGATTGGATCCTTACCAAGTGATGTCCTCTCACTGCTCCCACCGTAAGGATATTTGTCTCCCAGACTAGTGGGAATATGGTTATAATTCCTTCTATTGGTCTTCTTCAAAACAACAACAAGTGCCATCACGCTCTGAAAGCTTCCGCTATCTTACAAGATGCTTTCCCCCCCAAATATCTGCTTCATCTAAGGAGAGCAACAAGGTCACCATTGTTTTTTAAACACATTAACGGTTAGGTTATAAGAATATACATATTACATTTGGGATGTTCCTTCACATATACACTTACTGTTCACTTTATTAGGTATAACTGTTCAATTGCTTGTTAACACAAATAGCTAATCAGCCAAACGCATGGCAGCAACTCAATACACTTAGGCATGTAGACCTGGTCAAGACAACTCGCTGATCTTCAAACCGAGCATCAGAATGGGGAAGAAAGTGCATTTAAGTGACTTTGACCGTGGCATGTTGGTTGTTGGTGCCAGACGGGCTGGTCTGAGTGTTTCAGAAACTGCTTATCTACTGGGATTTTCACGCACAACCATCTCTAGGGTTTACAGAGAATGGTCCAAAAAAAAGAAACTTGCACTAAGTTTCCTTGGCCGATCACTGTGTCCAACAACATTGCCCTTTCTGTCTGCTTCTTCTCGGACAGAACACCTGGAAACGCCTTTGAAAGTTCTGCCTGGGAAAGACCTTGCTGATGCAGTATAACTACCTTACGTCTTGTTGCTGTGCTCAGTCTTGCCCTGGTGTATGACTTTTGACATTAAACAATCTTCTGCAACCTTACCTTGTTAGTGAGTTTGGCTGTTCCTCAAACATTTTGATTCATTCTACACGACTGTTTGTTTCAGTTAATGATTGTGTTTCAGCTTACATATTACATTGATGATCATTAGCTCCTGTTTGGTATAACTGTTTAATCATACATTTAACTATATTGAACCTAGAAGAATTGATGCTGTTTTGAAAGCAAATGCTCTTCACACCCAATATTGATTTAATTTTGAAAAAAAAATCTGTTCACTCACTTTGCATTTTGTTAAATGATAAAAATAGGCTATTAACGTCTAATTTTGAAAGCATTCTTAATAAGTCTTAAACAATAACTAAAGGATATAAATGAAAGGTGAGGGTTCCTCTTTAGGTGGATCAGCTGCTTGTCTCATGGAAATGCTGCTTGAATTTCATTTAAATTGCAGTAAAATCTACTTTCCTAATTGCTGAAATAAATATATTGACTATTTTTGGTTTATCAACTAATTTCTAAAAGAATAGCCACAAAATAATTAGTTATGTTTAACATTTCTAACATATTCAGAAGTACAGATGATAATGTACTGAATACTTTTAATCGTACAAATTTGCCATTTGCCAGATGCGGATAAACGCTTATGCAGAGAAAGACCCAAACACATTTTTTTTTAACATTAGCCACACGTCACTTTAATCATAGTTTTTATGAAACATAGGTCCTGTCAAACTAATTTAATTGCATTCTACGAAGAAGTAAGTAGAAGTGTCGATCAGGGTGTTGCAGTGGATGTAATCTACTTGGATTTTGCCAAGGCGTTTGACACGGTTCCACACAATAGGTTAGTATTCAAACTGAAAGAAATTGGCCTAGATACAAATTCTTGTTCTTGGGTAGAACATTGGCTTAGAGGTAGAGAACAGAGAGTTGTTATAAATGGTACATTTTCAAGCTGGTCAAAAGTGGTAAGTGGTGTCCCTCAGGGTTCTGTTCTGGGACCAATTTTATTCAACATATTTATAAATGACCTGGCAATAGGCGTTGAAAGTCATGTTTCTGTGTTTGCAGATGACACTAAACTAGGTAAAGTAATACAGGGCGAGCAGGATATTACTGTTCTGCAGAGGGATCTAGATAGACTGGGGGACTGGGCACTCAAATGGCAGATGAAATTCAATGTAGATAAATGTAAAGTTATGCACTTCGGGGTAGCGAATGCACAGGCAACCTACACCCTAAACGGTAGTGAATTAGGGGTAATGACAACTGAGAAGGATTTGGGAATTGTTATAGACAACAAACTAGGCAACAATGTGCAGTGTCAGTCTGCGGTTGCTAAGGCCAGTAAGGTATTGTCGTGTATAAAAAAGGGCATCAAGTCGCGGGAGGAAGATATAATTTTGCCTCTGTATAAATCAATGGTAAGGCCGCACCTTGAGTATGCTGTGCAATTTTGGGCACCTTTTCTAAAGAAGGATATCATAGCACTAGAAAGGGTGCAGAGGCGGGCTACAAAATTAATAAAAGGAATGGAGCACTATAGTTATGAAGAAAGGTTAACTAATTTAAATCTGTTTAGTTTAGAAAAACGTCGCCTCAGAGGGGATATGATAACGTTATATAAATATATTTGGGGCCAATACAAACCATTGTGTGGAAATCTGTTCATAAACAGGACTATGCATAGGACACGCGGTCATGCGTTTAGACTGGAAGAAAGGAGATTTAGACTAAAGCAGAGGAAAGGGTTTTTTACAGTAAGGACAATAAGGATGTGGAATTCTCTGCCTGCAGAGCTAGTTTTATCAGAGTCTGTACAGGCGTTTAAACTGCGACTGGATGGATACCTGGAAAAACATAATATTCGGGGATATAATCTTTAATTATGGGGATACAGCTTATTGATCCAAGGAGAAATCTGACTGCCATTTTGGGGTCAAGAAGGAATTTTTTTCCCTGGTTAGTGCAAAATTGGAAAGAGCGAAGCCGGGGTTTTTTGCCTTCTTTTGGATCAACAGCAACAAATTATCAGATATAGGAAAGGCTGAACTTGATGGACGCATGTCTTTTTTCAGCCTATGTAACTATGTAACTATGTAACTATGTAACATAAAAATATTCAGTGAATTGAAGAACATATTTATTCTGATACCTGCAATACGCTATAAGCGAACATCCAACAAGCATGCTGTGTGGTCACATAAACAATTAGTATATGCGATTAAGTATGATAAACAAACAGCACTTGATGCTTCCATGTAAGATAACAAAAGCAGCCATTACGAGACCCTTATAAGACAAAACCTTGAGGTTCAAAGCAGTGCGTCCTTACATATAATATTTATACAGCCATAAAAACACAAAATGAATGTAACAACGTGTACATTTATGTTATAAAACATATAAATAACTCCAGATTTGGTCTGAAAGTAAACATTTGCACAATGAGGAGCCTTCCCATGGACTCAATGTTTGGTTTTGACCCATCAGCCCACTATGTGTTTACTTCAACCCAATGCCAGGCATGTTCTAATTTCCATGTGTAACTGATTAACTTGGAAGGAACAACATCTTAAGTAGAAGTTAGCAACCAGCTATTGGTTCGAAAACCTTGAATAATATCATCTGAACGAACTAAATGGTGAGACAAGAGGACTTGTTGAAAGCAGGAGTAATAAAGTTTGGAAACAAACTGCATGCGAATCAGACATATTGTACGAGACATATTTAAATAATAACATATGCTTCATCAGTACATCTTACATACATTTCCCTATTCATTTATCATCCATTGTCTCATCAGAAAAACAGCAACATCTGGACTGCTATAAGTCTGCGGTTAGATGTTTTGCTGCAATTATATGAAGTTCTATAATGATGTCTTATGTTTTATGCAAAAAAATTAAAGGGATTGTAAAGAATGTTACTTGTATTTATGTGACAGGACATTGCTATCTAATAATAGAGGTGTACTCAAAATAATTGCTACTTTAATAAAACTGATTTCGTTTAATTCCACTCTGCTGAAATTACCATACTCGCTCGATTATAAGACCCCTCCCCCCAAACCTGAATATTAATTTAGGAATAAAAGAAAAAGCCTGAATATAAGACGACCCTATAGGAAAAAAAGTTTTACCGGTAAATGTTGATTCATGTAAACTTGTTAATAATTTAGTAAATGTTTTTAATAAAAGCTATGATTGAGAAAAATATTTTGTTTTTAATTCCTTTTATTTTCCAACCTGGAATGAATGGGAGATTGGGGTAATACTCAGGCATCAAAGTAATGTTAGTTTTGGAGGGAGGGAGGGAAGATAATCTCTCTAAAACTGAACTTCTTGAGGAATTGTGCAGATATCCATTTAGGTACAGAGGCGAGGCAATTGGTGAAAAACGCAAAAGGCGAAGAAAGATCTGGGGAGGAAAGGAAGATCTGAATGTTATCAGAACACAGGTGATGCTGTAAGCCAAACGTAGTAATTTGTCCCCAAGGGAGGTTGATTAAAGAAACTAAGAAACAAAGCTTTGGGATTTACGGATTGAGTCAGGAAGTAAGGAGAATGAGTTATTGGAAAAAGAGAACAGGTCTTTAAGAACAGAATCCTGATTGAAGAGGGTCAAGAAAAGAATTGGAAAGTTAGTCAGCCGGTTATACACAAGCCAATCAACAGTTGGAGGCAAAAGGAAGTAGAGAGTTTGGGCAGTAGTTTTACAGACTGGTAGGGTGCAGGGAGTGCTGTTTGAAGGAGGGTAGAAAGGATCAAGTGAGAGGGAAAGATTGGCCATGTAAGTTGAGTGAGAAGCGGACTAAGGCCACAATTGTTTGGGCAAGAAGAAATAAGAGAGCAGAAACCTCATCAGTAACGGGCAGAAAACCAAGTAAAGGAGGAACTGGAAATATAAAAAAGGAGAGTCAAAAGGAGCGTGGGGGCTGGAATAAACGAATGCAGGGATAATTGTTTGCTTAACATACCAGAGAATTATATTAATGCTTTGTCTAGCTGGGAAATCACACAGCACTTTAGGTTAGAAACAGGAAAAAATCAGCAAATGCAGAACCATCCAGAAAACTAATAAGTAAGTGGGTCATAAACGTGGATTCTGATGATGAAGCATTACATTCAAGGTTCCATCTCTTTTTGGTTTCAGTGATTTTTCCTTCCTGTCTCGTTTCATTAAAGACCATCACATTTGTAGAACGTGCCTCCTTACAGAGAACCCCTAAATGCTTCCCCCTACATTCAAGTTCATAGACGTTTTAGGCAAAATTCCAGGAAGAGCAAGTTAACACCCCCCCCCGCCGTCATAAAGCAGGATTGTTTCCCAAAGAAAGCCTCTGTGTACCTAATTATGAGACACAACATTAATTTGTTAATCATGTCCTTAAGAGACTATTCCTAAAATCCTGGCAGGTTAATGGTCCAGCTACGTAGAGTTAGACAGCTCTGGTGTATGCAAAAAAAAGAGCGGTATACTGATTTAAAGCTCTTCTTTAGGGAATTGGAATACATTCTCCACCTGAAAGTAATTACATTTATCATGACAATTTACAATGTTAGTTTTATTATCACATAAAGTGGTTAGGACATTCTGAACTATATCCAAAATAAACAGTAATAATCGCTGTTGGTCATAAGCCTTAAGACATGTAATGATTAAATGTTTCTTTTGCAAGGCATACTGGAAAACTATACTAGATTCCTAAATGTTGAAGTTTTTTTTTTAAGTCCTATTGGCTCCAGAACACCATTTAAAGAAAAATCTATCATTAAAGTACTATAATTCTATTTACCTTAATACAATATTATATGGCAAAGCGTAATTTACAGCTTCAAATGGTTCCAGCTGCCATGGCTTTACATTAATAATGAGTTATGTAGCAGAAATAATACTAATAATTATTTACTAGAAATAATCGAAAACTAGCAATAACAGCGCCGTGGGGTGATTTTCACATATATCTGGCAGAATGTGTGCTTCCTGGTGAAATAGTTCACAACTTTGTAGCTTCTCTATGTGTTCTGAGTTAGTATCCTAAGTAAATAGGTTGAAATGAGTCTGGTCTCCTATGGATCCTGGAACGATGAGATGGCTGTTAAACCAGGTGTTCCCATAGTTCCCAAAGACAAGTTGAAAACACACACTCTCTACCCAAATAGTTATGTAATACCACTAGCATGAGTCACATTTCAATCTGCAGCCAAAACACTATTAAATGGAACGATTTCATAGAAAAAAAGGTGAAGAAAACCTAAATGACTCGTAAAATAGCAGGGACACGGAACAACACAAAACAGCACATGGTCACTATGACATAGGGCATCGTTTGTTCCTAGGTTTACAGCAGTGTCTTTACTATTGGGGTAGCAGGGTAATTGGGGTACCCCTGTGACCCTTGTACAAAGCAATAGAACAGGGATATCAAACTTCAAGGGCAATGATGTCTTTTCTCTTGCTCCTTTATCTGTTTTCACCTGAATATTAAGCGCAGTGTGACATCATAACCTGGAACCTGCTCATGTCCCATCCAAAACTGTTACATCATTTGTCAGATTCCCTCCCCTTCTAGCCTTTTGATGAAATATATTAAATGTTTTTGTCTTGCTTTCTATTACATCTGGTTTAGACCATAATGGATGATGCTGGACCATCTGCACCCAAACAATACTCAGCGTCTGGGCTCCATAATACAATTACATTTCTATTTCACCAAATAAACCCATCAGTTGAGTGGCGTATGTTCGCCATGTGGTTTACTTAAACACAAAAAAATGGCGGTACTGTAAAGATTATTAAACCTTATCCGTGTTTTATAACAGAATGTCCCTATAACTGGACATTTTGATACTCAAAACCATTAAATGCTACTTTAATAAAGTAGGATTTAAACAGCCGCTTCTGTTTGTTTCTATCTAGGTAAATTTAAATATACGTCTAAAAATATGTAGCCAGATTTTCTGCCTCAAATTTGTTACAGATTGAAACTGTGATTTACTAATTGGACATTTCTTATAATATATTAAAAAATTAAAAAGTTACATTTTAAATACAAAATGACAGCAAAGGGAATATGGTAGGAGACACGCACTTGTTTATCTGCATTCCTATAACTGGATAAACAGCACAGCAGTTGTTAGCCATCTTCCTCGTAAAAATAATGCCAAGAATAACACTTTAACAATGTAAGAAAGTATAATCATTGGCACTTAGAAAGATTCCCTTTAAAGCAAACTAAATAACCTCAAGAAAGGGTTTCAACTACAATAAATAATATAATTTGAGTTACAGAGATAACCTGACAAAGATGCCTAACAAAATAAGACTGGAGACTTTTCTTGTCACCAACAGCTGAGATGTTTCTGCGTTTTTAATTTTGAGTTTCTGATCGAGTTAAGTTGCTGTTTATTATTCTCGAGAGTTTGCCAGTCAAGAGTTGTGCAGATCAGTTGGAAGGTACACTTGACCACTTACAGATTAACTTGCCTCCTTACAGGAAATTGAATGATATTGTTCCATCTGAATACTTTTTTTCGACTCGATCGGCCAAATTATCTTTCAACTCTACTGTCACCTAGATTGTAAGTTCCTGCGGGAACAGGGCCCTCCATTCCTCTTTTATCTGTATGTCAATTGCTGTATTGTACTTGTCGTTATCTGTAAAATGTTCATCTTGTACAGCGCTGTGGAACCTGTCAGTGCTTTATAAATAAAGTATAATAATAGTAATAAATAATAACACTTTTCGTGTGTAGATGAGCTGCCATGCTTTCTGTTGCAAGACACAATAGTCTAAAAGTAGAGTTCTTCTGACTTGGAACATGGTCACTTTGGTCTCAGGAACTTCACTCGGTTGCCAACATGACCTTTAATGAATGGACTCAATAGTTCTATAAAACTTAAAATAGAAGTGTACACCCTGCACCATCCAGCACAAAATTCTGAATCTTCTGATAGACAATTCTGCGCTAAATTCTATTTTTCTCCTTGTCAGGCAGGAGAACTGATTTTACTATGTAAGCTGAGATAAGTTAGGAGTGTGTACTTTATATTTTGCAGAGTGTTTTTACTGTGGGCTCTTATTTATTGAGCATATTTTTAGCAAACATCTTTACTTCTTCAAGTTCTATAATACAAAATCCATAAAAATGTAATCTCTTTCCTTTGTTAGTTAATGCAGTCGGTCAAAACATGTCAAAGGCTGCAAACTTAACAGGGCCTTTGCTTAATACCATATCATACAATTAAAAATGGCCGCCAGTAACGAGAGTATTCTATATCCGGGACAGGTATCGGAACTGTTTTGGACATCGCATTGATGTAAAAGGAGGAATATTCTATGCATAAGCAGGTGAGTGGAACACATGGACAACATGGACCTTATTTTGTTGCAGGCAGTACAGGGAGCTTCTGGAAAATGTTGAATCTACCTGGTTTAAGGTCGTTCCTTCAGCCACCCTGGATTAATTCACATCTCAAAAAGGAGGAGATTCCCACGTACAGATAGAGCACACTGCCATGGACTTCCAAGGGCTAAAAGAGGGTCAATTTTATTTTGGAGTCATGGCTGGTAATAACATTATAAAATAATGTTATTCGCACAACCTATACCATCATCCACACCCAATATTCTACACAAAAGAGGGTCATCAGTATCAGAACAAGTGATATGGTAGGAAAAAATAATATAGCAGTGATTGAGAATAACAAAACCTTCAGAGCTATGCGTGAGGATAGATATTTTAAGACTGGCATTGCGCTGACAGCTTTGTACGTGCAGCTAACAGAAGGCCTTGGATGAATTATATTGCTTTGCTTTACCGGCCAAATGATCAAGGACTGGCTAAACTGCTCACTGACATCCTTCTAGAATGTAGTCCTAGAGGCGTTCGCCCTCAGTGAACCAATTGCCCCAAATAGCAACCATAATCTATTCAAGATTGGCGCTGACTGATGGCTAGTTGGGCTTTTGGTCCCTCTGGAACGCCATAACGGTTACAGCTGTGAAATATTTTAAGGAAAAAATAAGGAAAACACAGACAAAAAGAAAAATCTTAGACTTGTGTATTAATTTTAAAATAGCAGGACGCTATCATCAAATCGCTTACACTATTATTACATTAAAGGCATTACTGTTCATCGTCTGCAGGTTGCAAACATTTAACTGTAACCTTATTATAAGAAGTTTTAGTATTATAATCATTCGGTGTCATCCAAATTGCCCTCAGGACAGGGTTAGCTTCAGTGACCCGGACGGTGATGCTTTTCATATTCCCTGCTTAGCTTCAGGTGACGTGTAGTAAGTAGATTGTCTCGTATCTGTTTTTCTGTTAAAAGGAGTCTTTCAATCACAAAACGGAACTAGAATCTATGGAGTTTCACTCGCGCTGATTGCAGAGTCTTGTAATTAGCGATTATGTGTGATAGGCAGGGAGATTTTCGTGCAGGATCCAGGCTACAGTATAATTACAATGATGTCACTCACAATGTCCCCTTTAGTCCCAGAGAATATGTATTTACAGAAGTTATTCAAGCAGTGTGGCCAGCAGACACTTACAAACTTTAAGAACCTCCAGGGCCTGAATAGGCTCTAGATTTTACATGTTGGTGACCAAATCCACACTTTCCTGATCCCTTATCAGATCCCTCTCCATCAACATATCAGTAAAAATGCGAACTTCCATTGAAGCTGTTCTTCCACAGCAGGTGAAGTGGTTCAGCCCCACTTCCAGCACGTTCTTCCAGTCCCACTTCCGCTCCTGTCCATTCCCGCCTTTTCTCGTTTAATCACAGACATATCCCCATTCACTAAACCCTCGCACGATGCCCACTACAGACCCCGCCCACTCCCAGGCAGACTTCTTATTTTTACTAGAGGTCCCGCCCACTTTCCCTTCAGACTCTTGTTCTCACTTCAGACTCCGCCCCCCTCAGATGCGGAAGCTGGCAATTCTCTTGCCCCGGAGAGCCGTTCACTCCCCCCGTGGGTATTACCGTGTATTTACTGCACGCAGCTGCCTCACTACGCATTAACCCTTAACATGCTATCCCGTCCCCGAAAGAGATTTCGTTGTTTTGCTAATAATCACGGTCCTTTTACACAGCCCTGAAAACCTTTCAGTGCCAGAGGCTGTGCTTAAACCTCTAGCACCGAAGAGTGCATGCAGGTGTGTAAAGGAGGATATGTTTGTGGTTTGTAGAATTGGCGCCATGTCTGCGGAGAAGGCAGCCAAACTGAAGCTGAAGAGGAAGAAAGGCAGCAGTAGCGCAGCATTCCCAAATGTAGCAGATACTGGAGGCAGCGTCCTGCAGCCTGGGCTGTCACAGTGAGTCTCCTCTCTATGGTACACAAGCTGCACAGACCATCACATACATACAGTCACTCTAACACCATAAACATGCATACATATACACGCACCCACTAATGCATTATGCATGCATACACATACTCTTACTACATACAATTACAGATACATACACGCTACTATCCACTCTAACACCACACACTTACATACATATACAACACCATCACACACGCATTCATGCACAGCCCCTCCAACATCATACACTTAAACGTATACGTACAATCTAAAACCACACACTTACATACACACACACAGCCCCTCCAACGCCACACGCTTACATATACAAACAGCCCCTCCAACACCAACACCTAATGATACACACAGCCGCTCCAACACCTAGACGCTTAACATATACATCACAGCCCGCTCAAACAACACGCTTAACATAATACACACAGCCCGCTCGGCACAACCACACACTTAACCATATACAACAGACCAGCTTCCAACGCCACATCGCTTACATATACCGCACACAGCCGCTCCAGCGCCCACATACACTAGTAACGCTTACATAATACACACAAGCCGCTCCAACGCCAACAATACGCTTACATATACACACAGCCGCTGTCCTAACACCAAGCACACTTAACATATACAGACACAGTCCGCTTTTGGAAACACCACACGACTTAACATATAACACACAGGCTCCACAAGCACACAACACTTAACATATACTATCTACAGCCCCTCCAATCACCACACGCTTATCATATAACACACAGCCGCATCACAACAAACACCCACACGCTTACATCATACACACAAGCCGCTCCCACACCACAATACTTTACATATACCCTACACCCCTCAACACCACACACTTACACCAAAGTAAATACATATACAGCACAGCCGCTCCACAACGCGCACACCTGAAAATACGCTTACATACTACAAACACAGCCCCTGACCAACACCACAAAGAAGACCGCTTACAATACACACACAAGCCACTCCAACACCAACACACTTACATATACACACAGCCCCTCCAACGCCACACGCTTACATATCCACACAGCCGCTCTCTGATCCATGCAGATCGCACGTCCCCCTCCCCAGGAGAGCTGCGACTTTATTCACACTGTTTATTACCTGCCGTGAAAGTAACTTCTCTGTTTTAACTAACTTTTTGTTTTCAGTAATTTATTTAAATTTGCAGATGGTTAATTTCGTATTAAGATGCTCTTTCGAGTTATATGAACCATACCGGTGCTCTCTCAGCTGTCCTTGGCCTGTCACACCATGTCAGGGGCCGCAGTGGTATCAGGAACTGTGTGTTTTCATATGGATCTTGCTAAGATTAATGTGTCTTGTGACAAGTGCCCAAAAATGGCACCATGAGATATGGGTCTGGCATTCGATTATCTCCAGGGCTGGTTTTAATTCCCAGTTTTTCCTCTACTGGATGAATAAATTGCCATCATACAGGGCCAGCGATCTGGTAAAAGCTCTTTTTCTATCATATTTTCCTTTGCCATCAAACTTGTTTTATACAATAATAATCCGGTGACTCGAATGTAATGCTGGAATCGCTTTATGGCAGTTTGGGACCAATGGGGACTCCGTACTGTATGAATACACACCCTGGGGGGTTTATTTACTAATTTATGCTCATTAACTTTGTATGAAGAAAGGTTAAACAGGTTTACTCTCCAAGAAGGGGTTCCATCCTGAACCCAGCTACCAGGTGAGAATAGATTAGGCCTGTACAGGCTGATGTGCATGCGTAGAGACCTGGTGAGGTTACTTGGCTGACTCAAGAGACAGTCATTGAGAAATACCTCTCATTTTACTGAAATAAAGAGAAATTAAATAAAAAATCATGACTGCCTCCTTTCCAAAAATCATTGTGTAAGCACAGGTGGGTCACCATGTCTTGGCCACGTGTTGACGTGGGTTTCTTCTAGGGTTTCCCCAAGGACGGCACCCAAGTTTTGAAGCTGCCTTTGGAACAGAACAATCGATTATTCACCCGAATACCTTAAACCTGACAGAATAACGTGGACATGTGGGAGACGGGGATCTGCTAATGCATGTCGGCGGCGAAGGCGCTCACTGACGTGTAATAAGATCACAAGGCACCTTCTTGTTCCAGAAGCGTTGCCTCGAGTGGACAGTAAGACGCGTCGCCGAGTAAATAGTATTCCCCCGCTGAGCACATTCTGTTTGCAGACATCGCGTTCATGCACTTAAATTGACCGTCATGTTGAAGAGATACATATTAAACAGATTGTTCCAGCTCTAAGCTGTTGGAGTATTTTAGTTGAAAGTGGTAACAGCGGACGAGCAACAACGGTTATTATTTTGTTTTGCTGCTGCTTGCGCACAATTAGAATTCTCAATTTAAAAATGATAGTAATATTGAACAGGGACGGGACGCTCCGGTCCTCGTATGTACTTTAATACATATGGTTGCTGAGAGGTCCCTTTCCCCACTCAAGCTGTCGGTGGAATCCGTGCCGAGAATCATCAGACCACAGAGGGGGAGAGGAGCTGCAGCTTCTCCATAAAGTAATTTGTTTATGTATTGATTTAATTTTCCAAAGAATGCATATTAAAGCACTTTAATATGTATTATTTTTGGTGAGGCTGTTGGGGACATTATTCCGGACATTGTTCTGTCCCTTTAAGTAATATGTGGTGGCACGTGTTGCTCAACCCCCTGTAAGTGAACACTCAGCAGTGTGTAGTATCCTCTACAAATCAATGCTCACAATATATTCCCCGTATCACGTTTTCTGCCTGTAGATATGTGTTTGATAAACAGATTTGTGATACATATAAAACAGATACTTTTTAGTTTCTCTGTAATAAAGGAGATCTTTTTTTTTTTTTTTTTTTTTTTTTTTTTTTTTTTGAAAGGGGGTTTGACAAAAAGTCTTTCCTCCTTCATCATCCTCATTCCTCTCTCCTCCCGCTCTTGTACCATCACTCCGGGTTCCAGGAAGATACAGGAGCGATGCCAGCGTATGAACAGACAGCTTGGGATTGGAGCCAGCTGACTTTCATGTATAGTTATGTTTTCCAATGTGAATCCCTCGCTTCTAGGAAGGGAGGAAGGCTATTAGGGCTTAGCACAGGGAATGGATGCCACGTTATATCTCATATTGGGGTGTATTAACAAAATTGGGAGATATTGGTAAATTGAGGTTAGATAAACCGTTGTATTCTTGATTAGGACTTTTGAACCCACAATGCTACGATACGAATAACAGTGAGCTCACGTGTAATTGGTCTAGAAATATGGTCCTCGCTTGCAGTCTTTCTTACTTATAGCAGCCAATTGGGCTACTTAAAGAGACAGTCTAATGTCCGATGCAGTCCCATCAATGAAGAATTCATATAAAAGAATTTAATATGCGCTTATGTATGCATCATTTAACCTACTTTTAGGAGAAGCTGCAGCTCCAACACTGTAGCACAACCCCTCATGCTTCTAAGCAACTAATCTGCTCCCTTTGAAAGCTTTGGGACCGCCTGCAACTCACACGAGTTCGTTTTTTTGGCTTTTTCAGACAGTAATTATTTTATAGACACCTACTGGAAGTTTAGACACTCTGCTCTACTTGAATGTGTGAGTTTGCTGATGGGGAGTCACTTTATTCATATTTCGGAGCTCTGTTTATGTATTTCCCTGATAAATGAAACCGAAAACACTTCATCCATCATACATGAGCATGGCGTGGAAGATCGCGGGTTCTCCGCATAACTCGTCTGATGTAATTCATTGTCAGTTCTAGGGAAGAATGCATGCAGAAGACCTGGCTGGGTTCAGCCGCGTGTAAAAGAGGTCAGATGATGGGAGAAGACAGCTGTCAAAAGCATGCGCTGGAGAAAAAATAACAAAAAACGCAGACCCCGGGACCGATGCGTTCTATCAGCGCTGCTAGAGCGTGATTAGTGCTTTCTTAAAACATAAAACAAACCCCTTGTGTATAATGAGCTTTCCATCATTATTCCATAGCTGTAGTACAGGCAGAATGTGGTGTTGGTTGGTGGGTTGTCCATGGCTTCTTCGGCTTTACATTTGGCTTCAGTTATCTGGGTGTGTAGACGTTCCCACGCGTTATTGAGCTGTTTCTTGATCTTCAGTTGGTTATTTTTCAGCTGCAGCATCTCTGGGGAAAGGACATGTGGCGGTAAAACATGGCAGACAAAGCAATTATTAGAGATTTTGGGCAATCCAAAGGGTTATGGAGGGCTTGTGGGATGAATTGATGAGTTAGGGTCTAGAGCTTGTGTGGTGAATAAACTGTGAAATAAATAAAACATGCTGTATAAATGTCCTACATCTTTTTAATAATCCACTTTTATGATTTTAAGAGCAGTGACAGCTTCTTTTTAATCTCGTGGGTTGACTATTGTCTGCAAAAGAAAAGCAGATTAAAAAATCAGTCCAGTGTAATTGAACTAAAATCATATATATTGAAGGGACGTCCCATGCGGACTCATCAAAGAAGAATGCATATTTATGAGTACTTTAATGGGCATTATTTAAAAGGTAAAACAAACTCCAAAACTTTCCTTAGGTAGAAGCTGCAGCACATCCCCCTTCTCCTCCATGGTTTATCATTTCTCACATTTGGAAGCAGCGCTGGAGCCGAGTGCATTAAAGTGAATATGATGGCTGGAGTGTCCTTTTTGAGACACGCTTACTACGGTTTTAACAGTTTTGTGTAAGTCCTTTAGTGCAAAAATAAACATCCTTATTATATCAAAGAACTAGAGACCACTCGGCCATTGCTCACTCCAGGCCAATTAAAGTGTGTGCCAAGACTTGGTGATTCCAGCTAATATGTCTGGGTGTATATATCTGTGTGTAATATGTTGGAATTATCATCCTGTCAATATAATTTTCAAATTCCATTCTCTTTCCATCACGTAATTACTTACCCCACCTCATGTCATAGTTTTTTCCATGCAGTCTTTCTTTTTACTCGCCTCCAACATTTTAAATCGAAAACTCGTACTGTTGTAGGTTTGTCTGGATTTCATTTTTTTGGACAAACCATGAATATGAAAAGACCTGAAACATTGTTGCATCGTTGCCTTGCCTATCTGAAAAGTCTTTAGTATCCTTTCATTCAGTATCCAGGAAAGCAATTTCCAGTTTTGCTTCAAATTGGCCATTTTGGGATTCTCCACCACCGCGAACTCCACTGGAGATCAACCACCTGAAGGACCTACCTTATCAGCGTGTCTTTCATTTATCTGAGGTTTTAAAACAGAGAAAGACTTGAGAGGACTACATGTGTTATCTCTTTCAGGACCACCACTTTCCACCATTTCTGGTGATGGTGACCCAACTAGACTTGTGCGTTCTTACAAATTTTAACTACTGTCCGAAAAGGGAGGAGGGACCCCCAAATAAACATAGGATAGGTTAAAAAATTAAACTCCCAAAAAGATATTCATATGCCCTCCGTCTAAAGCCTAGTTGAGTTGCCCGCTAGTTTGGTGCTATGTTTTCAGCCGTGTTCTCCCTCTTGGGGTCTTCTTAGAAAGCACAGAGTAACTCATGGAATCTGACAGGACTAGATCACACGCTGCTTTCCTTCGCTCGCTCGCAGGCCGCCAATCTTTTTTTTTTTCTCCTTTTCTGCTTTTCAGGAGACCGAGCTCCACTGGTTCATGGTTCGATGAAATCAATTTAACTGCAGCTGAGGGGATGTGGAAGCAGGTTCTGAATGCTGCCCATCCAGACCTGGCAAACGCGGGCTGGGATTCGGTACCCAGTCTGCCGGAATTTAGAGATAAGGTACAGGGATCATTACGTCTCTTTAGGGCTTGTTCTATTAGCATTTAATTATCTAGTTGAAAAACAATATATGTACTTTTAAAGCTTAATAAACATAAATGCGATATTGTTAGAAAGATGCTTAATCCGTGGATGATGATGATTATAGGCCAGCTTCTCGGTATGATAAAGACTCGCAGATTGGAGGAAATGTATTTATTGATTTTTAAATGGCGCGACTGTTACATAATTCCAGGCGGTTGAATATGGCTTGATATTTGCTGCTGATGTTTGGTATCTGTACCCAATGTGAGCCAACCCTCCAGTATGTTGTGACCTACGGAAGAACATTTTTTTTTTCCCTTAAAGTCTTAAATACAGCTTTTTCCTTTCAGTAAGCGTGAAATGTCACCTGCGTTAAGACATTGCTGGGGTGATAAATTAAGCGCGATATGTTACAGATCACTGATCGGCAAAGGATCGATAGGCATCAGATTAGGTTGTAATGATGTATTAAATCCATCGGCAAAGGACCTCTCACATTACGTGGCTCCTGCAGTCTATTTCTTGCACAGATTGTGCCAACATGCTTTAAAAACCAGTGTTTCTTACTTGTAAAGCAGTAATGGAATTTTCCCTTTTCTTCATGCCTTAAAAAATGAAAAAAATCAAACGCGTTTCCCAAAAATACAGTAGTTACACCATTTATAAGTAACATAAATGGGCACCAGATGCATGCGCACCAACTGTATTATTTAAACAAGTAATAATGCCCCTATCTACAAGAGCGTTGCTTATTTTATTTTGGAGATTAAGGCTAATGACAATAGCATAATGACACTGTAGTATTTCTGCTGTTGCTATGGTTACACAACCATAAAACGTAGCCCTTTTCTTGCGGAAAGCAATCTTTATGTGAAATGTTAACAGGTACCATCTGGTGAATTAAGCTTTTAGAACATACAGGGCCTGTTTAACTCCATATTACCCTCCCTTCTTGAATCAGACGTTAAGTACCAATTAGATCCATTGTATAATGCTCTATGCGTTTTGCAGTTTGGCCCAAGTATCCTAACAGGCTTTAGCCAGATAGTATTAGCTGTGTGACATTTTTTAAAGGTCGCCCTAAATCCCCTTGGCTGGTAACTAAGGTCCGAGGTGCTCATTCAAGTTACGGCGCTAACTTGACGGCACTCAACAAACCAGACCCAACAACACTCGGTTATTGTTGAGATTTTCAGTTCACCCTTTGAGTTGAGGATTCAGCCAACATCTCTGGAGTTGTTCTTTGAGCTCTACTTGAGTCTATTTGATATTTTGGGAATTTTATTAGATTTCAGATGGTTTGCTTCTAAAAGTTGGAGCCCTTCTTCAACCCAGGTGCCAACTCAGCTTCCTGTAAACAGACAGACTGTCTTGCATTGCAGCTTGGGTATTTGGGACGAGGTGGTTGTCGGTCAGCTTGACTTTAATTTCCCAATGTAAGCCAATTTGGCCAACCTGCTCTAAGCCATTGAAATCTCCAGTTTGAATCTCTGCGAACAGAGCATTTTCTCATCTCCTGGAACCTCAAGTAAATTTACTCTTTAGTGTCAGCCATGGGTGTAGAAACCCCTAAAAATCTGGGGGGACAGCATTTTCCCCCATCAGATCCCCACTTTCTCCCCATCTCTCACACCCTCCTCTCCCCCCTTCTTACACTATCCA
>VKOC01000007.1:17421434-17433197 GCA_009364415.1 Spea multiplicata
CACTATCTACCCACTCTCTACCCCCCCTTCTCACTAGCTACCACCCCCCCTTTGTAGTTCATTTACCCTGCAGTCCTGTGGTGGGAGTGCGAGGCCTCTGTCTCCCTGCTCTCCCACGATACGCGTGGCTTCACTGCTGAGCGCCCGCATATGACGTCATATGCTGGCGCTCAGGGTGAAGCGCCGGCACCAAGGCAAACTGCCACTGCAGTCGGGGCAGTGTTGAGGAGTTTGGCGGCAGGGAGCAGAGGAGACAGAAGGATGCCGAGCGGTTGCTGAAAACGACCGTTCGGCACCCCTCTCCTCCTGCGAACCCCTCTCCCCCCGGTTCCTACACCCATGGTGTCAGCACCCCCCCATGCTACTTTTTACAATTGGCTGCAACCTTAATCCTAGATGTAGCAAAACCATGCCAATAAGGTGTAGTTAACATTCCTGTTCATTCCTAAGAGCACCTATTGAAACAGAGGTTGTATATTGTGTGTTTGTTAATGTTTGTGTTATGAGAGTAAATTGATCTCCAATTACTTTGTAATTGTGTCTTCTGCATTAGAATGTTCAGCACATTTAACCATAATGTCACAATTGTGAATGCATTCTAGCTTATATTTGTGGAATCCTTTACTTTTGGGATTCAGTTTGAAAAAACCTATTAGGTTTTGCTAATTTAGAATTCATTATGAAAGGCAATTACAGAAAATCCCTGGCTTCTTTTTACGTCATTAAACGTCTTTAGAAACAGCAGAGGTATCTGTGTCCTTTGTAAGGAATGTTATCTTGTCTTCAGCTTTAATATCCAAAGGCTTTCCTTTTTACAGAATATAAAGAAAGCACTGGAGTCAGCCGGGTATGAAGTGTTTAACGTTGGCCAAGAGAAACTTGAATGGTTTCCGTTCCCTACGGACTTGCTTGACCACGGTTTAGACAAAAACAGTGTTCAAATTCTGGACAGTTATGCGGATAATGGGAAAAACAACGAGCCGCCTTCACTGGACACAGTTATTTCATCTGCAAAAGTTGCGGAAACTTGGGACTCGGTGGACCGAGTGAAAAGCAATGTTAGTGCTGACGCGATAAAACCAAAAAACAAACCCATTCCAAAAAAAAAACACTTTAAAGAGCCTCGGGTCCCAGAAAAAAAGACCGTTATTGAAAAACTGTTTTCTGCTAAAATGAGCAAAGATGGTAAGATTAGCAGCTCATCTCAGGATAGCAAAGTAGCAGATCCGCAAATTCAAGAGACAAAAGGTAATGACATTGTCATGCGGGACGTGAGCGAGGAAAGCAGTAAAGGACGTGTTTCTGGAGCTCAGGAAATTGAAGACAGAGCGGCCGAAACTCCAGGAACGTTGGAGAGCTGCCCCATGTGTCTCACGCGGTTTCCGAAACAGTGAGTTTCCGTTAAATCTATACGTAAAACATTTGGGTTATTTTTCAGCACTTCGTCTGCTAAATCTAAACAGGCAAATGGTTTACTAGATCACAATGAAAAGACAAACATCCCTTTAAATATTTATACCCCGTCCATGTATGCGTTTAGCCTAAAAATGTAAACCTAACGCTACAAAATACGTGGCTAAACTTTGAATTGTTCAAACTTTTCTGAGTTTCCCATCAGAATGACGTCCTGATCGTAGTTTTGATGAATTCACTAAAACTTTTATCTTTGAACACAGGTTATCTCAGCTGGATATCGACAGCCATTTAGCCCAGTGCTTAGCTGAAACGGCGATCGATGTAACGTGGTAAAAAGGATCGATCGTGAAGCAAGAAGCTTAGCGAGTCTGGAAAATGGGTCGAGCGTTAACCATCGGATGTAATCGTTGCTGGTGGTAGTGGGGACGTGGACAGATACCTCGTCACTGATTTGGATCACCTAGTAAAACCAGTATGTTAAGTCTCCCATCCAGCTGAACCTCCGTGCCTAAATAAAACTGAACCTCTTGTGAACATGTGGAATGACACTTTTTTTAATGAAAAAACATGGAAGTGGGTAAAGGATAGCACTGCATATAAAATAATTTCTTAAACGGCTGTTATTCAGCGAATAGATGTATCGGCTCATCTATTTTACATATTAGCGAAACGTAAACGCTTTGAAAACAGCAAGATTTTGCCACAATTGGTTCAGTTGATGGAAGTAAATTGGTGTTTAGCCACTGATGTAGCGTGAAGATAATAAACCGTCCTGTTCTGTTTGTAGCAGCTGCTGTCGGAAGTGGGTGATAAGCGATGGAAGCGTTTCCAAAAGCATTTTGGAGCGCTTGGTCTGCTCTGCCGTATCTTTTTAACAGAAAATGGGATCATAAATAAGACAGTTATAGAGTACAAATTAGCTAACAGCATCGAGAACTGGAAGAGCTTCTAACAGACAAGAATCAGTCAGTCAGTCATTTTGAGTCCTGTGTAAGATGATCGTAAGGATTGCATGCAGCACAATCTTGGTTCGCTTAACTGTTACCTGGATCAGCCTTCCAGCACAAAAAAGTACGTGCTACTCAATTTTTATTTTGTTGTTGCAAACTACCCTTTTGTGTCATGCTGTCTTCTTCCACTATTAACAAACCAATCCCATTCCCGGGATCAAAAATACCCTTATTATTACCCCAACCTAAAACATCACTTTTATTAATATGCTTGTTTAAACATTTTTTTTGGTTATACCTTTTAAAACACCATTGTCACCAGTCCTACCATGAAAGGTATACGTGGGGTAATAAGGGTATTTTTGAGGCCGGGAACAGGATTGGTTTGTTTTTAGTTGTAACTTACCCTTTTCCCCACTGGGGCATTATTTTGGAATTGTTCTTCCACTAATCCACCGCAGTTTGTAGTGAACTCGATTGCTTATAAGTTGCCCCAGGTTTTTATGGTAATTTTTTAGTTGAAGTAATGCACTTCATTATGTGAATTAGAAAAAAATAGATAGTGGAGATTGATAGCTACTCAACAGCCAGAGAGGAAGGGAACACAATGCTTCTGTGACAACTTAAGCTCACACTTTTTATAATATTAAGAAGGTCACCTCCTTCCATATTCCCATATTCCTTAAATTCTCAATAAATTGAAGAAAGCGAGAAAGGAGCTGCAGAAAAAGGAGACAGGGACATGGAAGCAGTTGGTGAGTGTGAGTGAGAGACAAGGCCCTAGGCTTAGCGGGCTGTGAGGTCTTTACTTCAATTTTAAGACAAGGATGTTTTTCCAGACGGTTTTTAGTCTTAGACTCAAGAAAATACAGAATTTGCATCAGATCCACTGGCAGAGTTCAGGTTTCTACTCCACGGCCCACAAGCAGTTTTGTTTCAGCTTTCATATAATGCCGTGTATCACATGAAGTCACCGCGTGATGCTGGGGCTCTGGAGAGGATCACGAAGCTCGTGCCGCACTTTCACTTTAAGACACTTTGAGAGAATGAGATTTTCTGGACTGCAGTTCGGAGGCTGAGATTCTGCTCGCTGTGAAATAATTCCACATCTGTTTAATGCCTAACATATGGCTGGCTGCCAAAGCAAACAGTATTCCTAAATGTTTAAAATACCAGTCTGGCCTTTAATATGCCTCGTCGTGCACTCCGCTGATTGTCGAGTGATGAAAATAAAGCCAACCCATGGAAATTCTGCTCAAACGCGATGATAAAAATTCAGGAATTATGTTGTCCAGATCCAGCTGCGAACAGAAGAGGAATGTCTGCAGTGCCATCATTCTGTTAATATAATGATAAATATTACTTTGCTAGATTACTAAAAAACTGGTGTGCCATCAAGCCTGATCAGTGCAAAATTACAGATGAATCAGTGACTTTAGCTGACGGCAAGTGCCTGGAACAGTATCCATTCCAGAGAGGAGATCCCAAGAAACATATGCGTGAATGTTGTAAAAAGTTACTTTGCTGAGGACTTCAGAACGAACCCGGGAATAATCCCGTTCCTGACGCAGGTTTTCCATCAGAGCCCAGAATGTTTGCTGGGGCATCGCAGTTCTACAGTCCTTAAACTCACAAGAGGGTGTAAAAAGTCATTTATAAATCACATTGTATAAAAGTAAATACATTATATGCTAGGTTGACCTGCATCGCCCCAATTACAAAAACATGGGACCAATGGGTCACAAATTAACATAAATGTCTTGGTAAAGTGGTCTGCCGTTGCCACGCTTCTACCCACCTCCTCTAAAACAAAAGCGCCCCTCTTTGGCCATTTGAAATATGCTTTAGTGTGAAAACCTGCGTGGTTCAGTCCACGGCAAAAAATCATTACAACGCTCTGCCCCGCTTAACGATCCACATCGGAACTTCAGCTTCTGAGGATGATCACCGGCACAGCGCCGGCCGACGTCTTACACGGGTCAACAGAATCCAAGACACTTTTCAGTAAAGTCTTTAATGTGCAAGAATAGAAAGGATCTCGACTGTAATGGATTAATATACCATCTTCTGCACAATGAACTTGGTCAGCAAGGTCTGGTCATTTAAATTTACAAAACTACAAGAACGTATTTACTGTTTTACAATCATTAAATTAGCTATGATGTCATTTACTATTCCAAATAAGACAACTAGATAATTACCAGAGCAATTTTTGTTATATATATATTTATATATATTAGTTTACCCCCCCAAACCACACAATTAATTACAGCCTTCATTTTCTTTAATTTATAAAACAAGAACTTTTTTTTATATTAAAAAAATTCCCCCTTCAACGTGAACAAAACTTTTTTTTTTCCATACACTTGCATATGAGCGACAAAACTATTTGGCAGCACAGGGATGTTTGTAATGCCTTAAATTAAACGTATAAAATCAAGTATTTTCATTAATCTGTAAGCAAATATACATCCTCCCCGTTATTAAACGAAAACATCAATGTGACGTCGTACAGGACCAAGAAATCCGCGGCATCCCCTTCCCTGAAGCAGTATGGTTTGGTCTCACTGGCTACGTGCAAGGCGTCACTTGCACGTTTCACGATCGCCCATTGCGAGGGCCGATTGATAATGTTTGGAAATGGAAAATAACCTTCATTAGCTTTGTCGGGCGACGAAATTGAAGTGATTTTTCTCTTACCCATGTTAAATCCCGATTTTTGTTTTTTTTAATATATTATTCAGTTGTTAGGTACCAAAAAACAAGCGCATTTTAATTATTTTTTTTTAAAAAAGTGTAAACTTTACCTCAACTTGTGTGTACATTTAGAACAATATGTGGATGGGGCGGTGGTTGGACCCTTTTTGGCGTTTGCAGGATTGAAACGTGACAATTTGTAGACTACAATATTTTAGATAATCAGTGCTAGTTTTAGGAAGAAAAAAAACCTGGTATTGGTTTAATTTAGATTTTCATAAAAATAAGAGGTCATTTTCTTTAGTGCTTAACAAAAACTTGAGGACAGTGTTTTTGGGAAGGGTATAAAAAAGTACTAAATAATTAGAGCATGGCAGAAACTTTGCAGTATTCCTCCATTTTAAAGGAAAAAAAATCACTTTGTTAGACTGGGTTAAGCTAGGAAGATGATCGACCCAACAGAGGAATATATTTTAAGATATATGTCAGAGGAAAGGGTATTGACTCTACTTTTAATTGAATTTTAAATAATTGACAAGTACCAAAAAAGCATGTATCAGCTTTCTGGAAACTGTGTGCTTGAGGAGGGGGGGCGTTTAAATTAAGTGTGTATTTTTTTTTTTTCACCTGTGAAGGCGAAGGGACATGGGTATTTTTGAAGCGGTTGAGTGGTTTTCACTGAATACTGCATAAGAGCCAATAAGATTAGCAAAATGTCATACAATACAAGCTAAGAGTTAGGCACATTACATTTTGGAGTTTCGGAAAGCCATTCGGTGTGCAAATTAATTTTTTTTCTCCTCCCAATGATTTTTTTGGGGTTCTTATTGCCGTTACTACACCTGGGTTGATCTAGAATTTTAAGTGCAATATTACTGTGCTATTTTTTTTTAATCCCCCCCCCTCCCACAGCCCAATCAGATTTGTATTCTAATATACAAACAAGTAAATGCCCATTACTGGTGGAACTTTTCCTGCATAATTTATATTCCTACTAAAGCAGGTTTCCAGCAATTCCCCTCCACTGTTAATGTATTTATTCTATTTTTAACCAAGAAAAAACCCCAAAACACAGCTTTTGTTAAAACCCAATTTCAGATGCTAGATCCCCAGGTATCACAGCACCAGGAATGGGAGGAGAAAAGTTTTATCAGCCCAGAGTTTCCAGTTCTTTGACCTGCTTTTATTTCTCCTCTAGTTCCCGAGGACTGGAGCGCACTGCGTCTAATGCACTAAAGGAAGCGACTTGCTTGCGTGATTGCCTGAAATAGAGTTCCTCCGCCACACACCCGCCGGGATAAGCGCACGCTTTACGTAGATCCTTCGTAAGGGAGGCACTAAACGTGAATCTCTTCTGTAATTCAGCCAGAGCGTTTCTGTGTAGGTAAAGAGCGCGGCTGGGTAAAGAGCGCGGCTGCTGCCCGGGGAGAAAATCCACAGAAAATCTCTCTTACGTGGCCGATGTTCAGCAGCAAATCTTGCAGCAGTGGACTTTATTCAGAACCTTACGCCAGTTTTCCAGCCTCGCATGCATATACTGTAGTTAAGGATACAAGTTCAAGATCGATCACGTTATTTGTCCATTGAGATACGAGTCCTTCATACTGTCTCTTCTGTTGAAAGCAACAATGGATTTATGTATTCAAAGCCTTCAAATTCCGATTGGTCTATTCGCTTAATAACATCTCTGTAACGGAAAACAAAAGAAATACACATTCTTGTAAGACTCTAAACTTTGTTACAAAAACAAAAAAAAAAATCTGTATCGACAATCGGAGGCAGCAATGGATGTGGTCAGTGTTACTCCTTGGTTTATTTTTGGCATTAGCTCTGGTACTTAAAGAAATACAAAATTACTCAATCCCGTAAATATCCACTATTCTAACAAATGCAAAGAAATAAATAAAAAGGGACTTCATTCTGTCCCTTTAACTGCACTACCCAGTGAATATTTTCTTTGAAAAACTTGCATCTGAAATTGGGAGGGGGGAAAAAACCCTAAATGGAAGCCTAAAAAATAAAGTATTAAAAAAATCAATGGAATCCACTAATTCAGCATTCATAGTAACGCTGGCTTCCTAATGTATAAAGCACGCTACCGAGGCTTTCTGCCTAAATGAATCCAATATACCTGGGGACAATCTGCTACCTAACGCGGTGTCAGAGGTTTTGTTGCTGTAGGGAGAATGGTGTACACAGCGTGACGGGTACAGAAACACTTGGCATTTTGGGTGGTGTTGGCTTTGGGCGCCCACAATCTGCTGGTGGGTCAGACTGCACAATGACCTACTCCTGACATTAGGAAAGGAGGATCGGAAGGAAATGTTCATACGTACTCGTCATCTGGTGTAAGCTGTACAGGCTCGCTGGTAAACTGCGTGTCAAAGTTTTCCAAACCATAGTCATCTGTGATTTGGGGTTTGAAGGGAGGGGCAACTTGCTTCTTCTCCAACTAGAAGAAAAGAAAGGGTAAGAAATCAGTACTTCTACCCCCGCCAGGAGGGATTACAGTGTGCCAGAGAAAACTGTTCTCCCTAACAGCCGGAAGAACAGTCCATCTAGCGTACAGGGGATCCGGAAGGAAGGGAACCTAAGCAGGTTGTGGTGGTACCCAACTATTGTTGAATGGATTAGGGAGCGGTTCTTATCTGCCAACGCGTTCTATGTTTCTGTAGTAATATGTAACCGACGCAGGAACATGGCCAAAACTTGCTCTGGAAGAATATGTTCTTCCTTGTGCTAAGTAAGCAAGCCTCGCCACTAGCCTTGTTCATAAACAGGATACAGTATTGTAGATTATCTGCATTCATAGGCATTTATCCATGTTCTGGGCTCTGCCATTCTAGAGAAAGCCTTATCCATGGCTCCTTTCCACCCCCACAGAATAACCTAGAACATTTCTTCGCCATCATACAGAATGCGAGTGAGAACACAGGGGGTATTATACATGCCTCACTACACATGCAGGGACCTATGTATGTTTGTAAAGTCACCATTTATCCCCATGGCAACCGATGGTTGATATCAGACCGCTTTTCACAAGAATCAATTTCTATATGTAACGCCCCAAAAATCTACCAGGGTCTTTGTGTCTTTTGTGCTCATTCTACGGAGGTCAGAGCTCAGATGTTATATAGAGGATATATTCTATAGGAAGGAAAACTCTCAGAACCTAAAGTACGAGAAGCACTAAATTCAAACATTTGTCAGATGTTCCGACATCACGCGTTCCACCCGCAGCAGACAAACATCGGGAGATAACAATACCAAGAAAATATGCAGAATTCCATGAGAAAACGCTTTGTTCAGTGAACATTGTAGGTAAGAAATGTAAGGTGACCGGGTTTACGGACATTACAGATCACGTCCACGCACAAACATCAATGTGTATTAGGATATTCCACAATTACTACACAATATGGCAACCAATACAATTTCCTCCCAAAGCTAATGAAGCTTAAATTGAAAGAAAACATCCTATTCTGGAACACAACAGGGTCAGAATAAAAGGAAATCTGTTACTCATCCAGGTTACTGGTAATGTGCTTTGTACATTCTTAATAAATCATGTATTCGCCGAAAACATCTGATCTCAGGGATATTTTAAGGAATCACGGCCGTCGTGATAAATAGGAAGGTAGCGATGGAAAAGTTGGCAACAAAACGGTTAAGGGAAAGTCTCGACTGGCCCTATAAACACGCAAACGGCTACCGGCCGTATAGCCGTCATCCTGCTTTTCTCATATTGCTTTAAACGTCTTTACCGTTGTGTTCTGTGACTCCAGGCAAATCGATAGAGATGGCATCTGGAAGCAGATGAGATTTAAACACACAAGCTGTCCCTGGGTGCCTAACTATCCTTTTATGTGCAAATGTCTCCGGTCCCTGTAGGCCTAAAGTATTCAAAGTTCTCCCTCTGCTGCTCTTTCCAATACAGAAACATGATTTCATACACCAATAATATCTGAGTATATGTGCAAGGCTCTAACGCAATGGATTAATAGTTAAAAACTATTGACATGAATGAGAAGCGCCAAGCATGCGCACAACTAACGTCAAAATGTCAAGGGAGCGTCTCGTGACTTTGCTTCTGCATCAGTATTTGCGGAGATTTGTAGCGGCGGTAGTGATGAGAAATAAATAAGTAAATAAAAAGAAACTGCTTCTTTACAGCTAAAGAGAGAAGGCTTGCTTTGAGTAACATTGCAGCAGTCGCGGGGTCATTCCTGGTCTTGCAGTTGCTCATTCGCTGCAGTCACACAGAGTAATGACAAAGACTAAGCAACGTGTTAACCTGTTCAATGAAGAAGAAAAGCGCTAGGGCTTGTTTTTACAATGCTTTCTGGCAAAGAGTTAATCCAGACACACGAGGAAGTCTCACAAAGTGTGTGACTCGACCTCGCAGCACATCAGCAAAAAAGTTACTATCTGGCAACATCTGGCACAGTAACACCCCAGATCTACCACCCCTGCTGGCCACAGCGCCTTATCTAAACACGAAAGGGGATGCCGAGGAGGAAAAACAGCCCAGGGAAGTCACCAGCCGCCAATGCCTTTTAAATACCCGGTCACGTTCCATTCATTTGCTTGAGAGCAATGTGAAAGTGCAGGATTTTCCAGTAAATGAAGTTTGTGCATGAATGTCACAGATAGGAATAACGCGCATTGTTTAGAGAGTTTCCTTTCACCCACATCTACTACAAATGTATCTGTAATTCTGCTATATGCACTGCCAGGACAGAGGAGCTGTCGCCATGTAATCCATTTGTGTTTCAGATGAACAAGCATCTTGAATATTTGTTTAAAGAAAGCACAGTTGATATGTGGAACATTCTACCAGTAGAAGTGGTAGAAGTGGATACCAAATGAGAAATTCCAAATTCCCAGGATATCAACCACTTGATTCAGAATAATCCAATTATGCAAGTCTGGAATGTCTGCAACTATCTTCTAGAAATGGCCTTTAGAAAACCTAAAGAGAAAGCAGAGACTCTAACCCCAACCCAATGGCCGGGATATACAGCGGAAACTCAAAACCTCTAGGCAGATACATCCGAGCAAATGATTCCGCAAGAGTGACAATGAGTACACGCCAAGGGCATCCAAATTACACGCAGATCTAACAGAATCTTCTTTATTAAAGGCGTCCTTGTAAAGATTCGGTTTTTCATCACTAGACTCGGAGTGCAGTATGTCGGTTAACAGAGAAATCATTAGCACTTCCGATCACCACCACTAGAGGTCAGCATGCCACGGACATATACATATATAGCAGCGGTCCCGGCTATGTGTATGGTGGCAAGCAAGGTAATGCTATCGGCTAACTGAAGTACATCATATACGTGTGTGTGTAGAGCACTCAAGCTCGCTTATTAATACATTCTAGACTCCAACAATAAAACTGCAGGTTAAATGTAGGAAAGTAACCTGAGAAAAGCCGTCTCAGGCATCCAAATGAATGTCCTTCATAGAGGAGCTTAAAATGTTTTTCAGATAGATAACCCCAACATTATTCCATAACCACGAAACCCCAAAATAATGATACAGGAGACTTAATAAAGGGACAGGTAAAATGTATTAAATATTATGTGTGAGGGGCCGGTGTACCCCGACTGCATTTAATGCCTCAATAATCAGGTCATTACTGACACCTAGAGGATATCGGGGAAATTACACTGTGAACAGCTTTACCCGTAAAGGTAGGCATGAGCAGTTATGAGACGGGTGGACTGTACAGAAATGACCATTTAATATAATGTACAGTAACGCACAGAATTTCAATATCATTTCAATGTAACAGTTTATATGTGGAGGCTGCAGTTGTAGGCAGATGACATTCTCTACTACGTTTCAAGATGTTCCCAACTTAATAAACTAACTTTCAAGCATAACGGGACAGTGTCAGCACCTGGGAATGACGTACGTCCCACGTCCCTCTTACTCATCATGCTCACAGCCATTAACATTTGGAGACCAAAGGGAATCCCATTTGCTGAAACAGTTACAATCTACATACTGCAGATTTCTGTACAGGAGACTTCAGGAGACAATTAACCGCCATCTTTACATTTAATCTCTTAGCTATTAAGTTGTTGCATTCAAGGCACCTGCATTAGAGTGCTGCTGGTTTGGACAGCTCCTTGGTAAGCAATATAGCCATGAAAAATTAAATAGGACTCGCCAAAGCTGGGGTACTTTGATGTAGTGGCGGGCTTATAAATACGTAGCCACGTAGTGTGACGAAATCCCCAATATTTACGCCGTAGGCTGTGTTTTTTGAATGGTATTTGCTGGGTATGCACTGAATTCTTTCTTTGTTTTGTGTAATTATTGGTTATTATTCTTGCAGGAACCCAGGATTAATCATTTTTATGTTTTTTAGGTTGTTCGCTTTTCCTTTTGTATATTTTTTGCTCTGAACTATTGCACATTGGTCGAGGCACCGAATGCTTAAGGGACAGTGACTGACAGACTGCTCTTCAGGAATCACAGACATTGATACTTATTAAACACTAATCACCCTCAACCGATAACTCACCATATCCCAGTCTATGCTGCGGAAAAAGGTGTGAGATTTGATATCCGAGAACCCGGTCTGAGGCTGGCATCCAAGCCTGTCTTTGGGATCCTGAATACAAACAGATCAAACACATTTGTGTTATTGTTACGTTATTGCAAATCTCATCAGCCATCAACCATA
>VKOC01000007.1:17440174-17558655 GCA_009364415.1 Spea multiplicata
TAATGTAAGGAAATTTTACGTTACTGAGAGTGTGGTAGATGAATGAAACAGTCTCCTATCAGAAGTGATAGAGGCTAATACAGCGAGGGAATGAAAACATACATGGGAGAGGCTTATGGTTCCTGAATCTAAGACAAGACCAAGGACTGATTAAGGTCGGAGGTACACCAAAAGACAATAGGCAAACGATATGGGCCAAATGGCTCGTTTGCCGTCAACTTCTATGTTTCTAAAATGAATCTGGAGTGGACTTCACATTGTGAGGGATCACAAGATCATACAACCATCTCACAGGTCCCGCTCACACTCAGCACTTGGGCTCTGCCATTGACACCCCTGGGCCAAACAAATCTAGTGGCTTATTCCCTGTGGTAGTAATGGCCATGGGTGGTGAATACCTTACTTCTGTACCCAGCAACCACCTACAAGAACATCTCTGAACAAATCCCCATCGAAAGGAAAATTACGATTAAAGGTAAGTAAAAGGTTGAGAGTATCTTTAACACCATTATCGACTCAACAGACAGAGGCAATTTGTTGTTCTTGCTGGAAAATGCTTCTAATTATTTCCATGATATTCTCCTAATTTGTTTCCAGAAGAATGAAGAATTTGTTTTACCGCAGGAACGGTGTCATTAAATTAGGAGCAAACCGCCACTTCATCTTTATTTAGTTGACCCAAAGTGCTGAATATTGAATTCTCATTAATTGTCGCCCTCTTTTTAAATTGGGACAAATTAGCAAAAGTTATAAGGAAAACAGAAGTATTATCTATCAGAAGGGTAACACATGATCTCCACGGGTAAAAGTCAAATAGATCAAAGTAAGACTGACCAATTTTTGTGTAAGTGAATTGAGGAGGTATATTTTTTATGTATTACAGGCTTTTGGCATTTTCTCACATAATATTTGGACTGTAATTAAACCAAAACGCACGTAACCTTGTGTATCATCTTAAAACACAAGCAATTATTATGGAAATACAAAGATAATAATTCCAGGCAAACTAAATGATGGCTCTTGAAAATATTTAATTATAGGTTGTCTAACACATTACCCTAATGAATGAAGAATGATTACCACAGACAAGCACATTCAAGGACATCATCAAGACCTGTCTGGGGATATTTCCAGTAGACTTTATAGACGGCATTGAAAAATAAGCTACGTTTAGAGGGCAGATAGGATGGGTTCTTGTCATCTAAATGTTATTACACACACAATTACAGGCAAAATTGTGATTTAAGAGAACCCACAATGTGCAAACTATAATTGTAACAATACAGTAATGTCTACACATATTACCTGGACTTCACTTTCTGTCGATACCGTGGTCTTATTTTCCAGCAGGGCCTTAGCTTCGTTGGCTTTAGATAATAACCGAAGGGCCTCCTCTCTGATTTCTCGATCGGAAAGGGTTGGTCTATAGGACACCTGGATTAGGCACCTCTGGGTGAAGGATAAGTAAAGACAACACATTAAGTTACATTGTATTCTTTAGTACCAAGTGTATAATACATTTATAGTTTATAAAATACGGAACACTAAGATGGCTACGGAGAAACAATTTATTGATTGAAAGCCAAACCCATTACCTCCCCTGGTAAAACGGTGCCAACTGACGGGGAGACAGTCACGGGAACATTGTCTGGCACATGGATCTCGAAGGACGTTGGTCCAACCGGAGCGATATCTCCGCTGCCAATCCTCGGAACAGGATGGGTGAACTCATTGCGACTGGTGTGTGAATTGATGACGTAGAGAGTTGCAGTGGAGATATCATTTAAGGCTGTTGCAGGGAACTGTATCAATGAATGAGATAATTCAAGGGGGGGATGAACTCCAACGGCTTTACAGGAAATTCTGAACTGCCTGGGTGTATAAAAAGAAACGGTTATATATCGATTATAGACACAGAAACTCTTTTCTTCCCAAAAGGGTATACACAAAGGAACAGTTATTCAGTAGGTAGCCTTTGCCAATGGATACATCAGACAAGATCCTTGACACACTGGCGTCTCCAGCCCTATCTTGATGCAGCCCCAGGCAGGTGGATGACAGTGTTAAGTCAACCTACAGGCTCTGTACCATACTATTATGATATACTGGTCCATGTTTTACAAGCCAAGACATAATAAACCCATCAGCCAAAGCGCTTGTGAAGCATTCAGGCTTGGGGTGATCACCACACTTTTCCTGCCTATAATATGTAAGAAAGAAGAGAGAGGGGAGATGAAATATAAACATTTAAATACTTAAAATGATTTAATGCAGTACAGGAGGGAAGTTTATTTCAGAGGAGAAATGTTCGAGGTTTAGATGTAATGTAATGATGTTTTACTTTACTGAGAGGGTTGTAGATAAATGGAATCAACTCTCAGCAGAAGTGTTAGAGGCTAATATAATGTGGGAATTTAAGCATACATGGGACACGCATTAAGCTATTATGAATCTAAGACGAGACCAAAGACTGATTATGGTCTGAGTCTTTGCATGAGGAACAAAAGGGCAGACTAGACGGGCTGAACGTTCTTTATCTGCCATATTCTAGGTTTCTATGTTAAGACAGACTTGGGTGCTGATGCTGGTGCTGATGCTGATTGACACAAATCCTGACAGCAACTGATTAGCAAATCCTGTGGCTAAAACACCAGGGTAAAATATTTTTTTCATGCTATAAACCATCAGCACGGCCGCTTCTGAATAGAGACTGAATAATCGGACATAAGAGGTTTGTGCCGTGAATGCCAAGGATTGTCTTACCAACTCCACTCGTCCTTGTGGTTCCTGCACATTGCTGTCTGTTCTTATAGCAAATTACTCCCTATCACCCTTCCCTCGCCTTCTCTCCGTTGAACCGCTAGATTTCGTTATAGAATTTTAATCTGGAATATCACATTTGCAGATTTTTCATAACACCTCCCACCAGGTTGTGAAAATGATTATTGTTTAAGCATTTGTCTAAATGACATAATATTTCCTGTTTTCTGCATTCCGCTATAAATATTTACAAATGAGTAGCTCTACGTTACAACAATTTGAACAATGATTTGAACAATTATGATTGTCATGTTAATTAGTGCAATTTATTGTTTTGCCGAGCGACGGGCCAGCCATATGACAGAGGTTTGATTCTCCTGTGACATTACTGGGTATTATAGTGAGATATAGCGATATACACAAAAATATCACTCTTTGCTCATTTACCTGTTGATAGCCGACTTGCACGTTAGCTCAAAAGTGTACTCCTTTGCTTTTGCTGCTCTAAATATTACATCCAGGGTCACTGTCTCCAAAGGCAGAAGGGTTCCAAAGCCATCAGCAGGCTGGATCTCCACGTACTGAAGGTCAAAGGAAAGGTAATTATACTAACGAACAGGCGGTTACAAGATGCCAACATATCCAGGACAATATACCGTATACCGGAGACAGACAGCTCCTTACTAAATACTATTACTGGCATGAGAAAGGAGACGGCAACAATTCTCTTTAGATTACTCCAGAAATTAACTTTCAGATTGGCTGCAAGCACAGAAATGCAACACTCCGCTTAGCAGACATTCCCATTCTGAGCAAGCACCCCATTTATTAATTAGCAGTACCTCTGGGATCCCCACAAAACCATATTCTTGGGGAAGGATAGACTTGTTTGTAAGTTGAATAGATGACTGGACAGCTTCATAGATTGTACAATATCCAAAATCCACTGCAGCTGGGCTGATTTCCAAATCCGACGTGGTGATTACGGCACTGACGGTAAAATGGATAGGCCGGGTCTGCAAGCAAAGGCGGACAGAGAATGTTTAATGGTGCCTGGCGTTCTGCGTTTATTGTTACACATCTTTAACGGTTTTCTGGTTTTATCAAATAAAAAGCTTTGCACAAAATGGGAATTATGTCACATTTACACACATGACATGTGAGTGAAAATACAAATATAAGGAGGGAAGAAGCTCTTTGGCATCACATCGTCCATCCATTTCTCCAGTGCGAATATGTTTCGTTAACGGCAAAGAATGGTTGGCCGTAGATTTGCATAAAAAGGCTGTTTTTTTACCTGACATATGAAGCTGGGGAATAGAAAGGCTTTTCTTTCTAAAATATAACCAATTAACTTTGTGATGTATTTCCATATCATGATCTTATCCCTAAACCATTATCTTGGTTTTCTCTGCCAAAATAAAAACGGTTAGCTGTTCTTCCATTAAAAACATACAATATAGAGGAGCGCACAACCCAAAAAGCATAGAAGGCATATGTATTCAGATTCCCGGGCTGCTGCTGAAATAGTAATGACCAATAAATACAGAAAACAGAACAACAATTCAGCGCATACCCATTGAATACCATTCAAAAAAACAATCGAAGGCATGAATATCGGGGGTTCTGTCACACTATTCGGCCGTATAAGCCATTCCTCCATTAGTGGTTTAGTATCTTAGCTATCAGCTTTTTCCAGACCTGTCCAGCAGTTATTTGCTCACTATCTACCTCGACATTACCGTTGATAGGGGGTCAATATTTGTGTAATAATCCAGTGATTTAGCTATTACAGTAGTAATGTACGGAATCAGTTGTCAAACCGACCTGATCGGCAACTGAAATGGTCATCGGTGCCTCTAAAACTCCAGTTTCCTTGTCAAAGTAAGCGCCGGCATCTTGTAAAAGAGAAAGCCTGCAAAAAAAAAAAATAGTGCTATTTCTGCATCGTACAAAAATGCTTAGACCAATGGAGGCAAACGCACATAACCAGCAAAGAACAGACAGCACTTCAAACCTGTCACAAAGCCATTGAGGACAGTCCCAACGTTTAGCTTCTTGTAGGTTTACAGATAAATCGTCTGGAGGAGTTACTGCCGGACAGGGGTCCGCTCCAAGAGTTATAGGGTCTGCAGCTACAGGAATAATTAGCAACCACTAGGGATACAGTTATGCCCGGTGCAGATGGGGGTTAAGGAGGGACAAATTGTATTATTCATGTGATCAACATGCATCAATCCCTATTTTAGTTACATAATAATGAATGGCGTCTAATTTATGTATCATACATATGCTCACCGACCCTGCACCACCCCACTGATCGCCTCATTCCCCTCCTTCTCTGACAGCAAGTCGTGAGATCAGAGAATAACCTATTTATTGGGTCATCAAATACAAAAGCATGTCAAATTGTATCGAAATCCCGCTGTGATTTGTGTCTCGTATTGCAGGTTTCTTTCCCCTTCATAAGATTCTCTTATAAATGTTCTCTTAGAAATGTGCCGGTTTTGAATTTTCGGTATATTAGTCTCACATCAATTTCATAGGAATAATATTTTTGGCTTTAATTACTGCAGCACCTGCTCATCCCAACATACAGAAGCAACCTACATCCCAAGTTAATTAAACACGCATAAGGCAACCAGCACTTACAAGCTGTTCTTCTACTTAGGGGGTTGCGCTTCAAACCGTAAAGCTATCTCTGCCCATATGTCACTTTGACATTGGCATTAATTAATTATAACCCACCCTGTCCCTGTAATAATAGGCAGCTACACTAAGTCCGAGACATTGTAAGTACCAGTAACACCCTTAAATATTCTACAACATCATGTTTTATTTAAGACCACTTGATGTTGGTCATTAAAATGCAGACATTCTTTTTAGATAGACTATCTGAATAGAAGCAAGAGACTATTCCAAAAGTAGCCCGTTTCTAGATTTTACATGGAGATGTTTGAGTCAAGTTCTTGATTATATCCACGCCTACTGAACATAAACCATGAATCACAAAGCTAATTTTTAGAGAAATGATTGGAATCTCAGGATCTTCACTCCAGTCCTTGTCCCGATAGCGAATAATGTGAGGGTAACACTCAAGATCCATACCAGAACGGTGGCATATAAAAGCCTAGTAGGGTTGAAGCTTAGTAGGCACACTTAATGCAATGTGGAGATGCCTGCCCACAGTTGACGCCTCTATAATCTATCAACGATCGACTGTGGAGGTATCCACCACACAGAGGTCTTAGATGTCCATGAACTTGGGATACCACATTGGACCCACTGGACATTCAGCGGTTTAGTGAGAAGTTGGTCATCCCCTGTCCATTCTCGTTGAGTCCTTCCTTGTCCTCTTTTACGTGTATAGTGTGGGCAATGATATGAAACAGCGGTTGTCTTATGGTGTGTTAACTGATGGGGTGGAATAATGGAGACTCCCTCTCAGATGAGCTGCTACCAAACAAATAAGCAAAGAAACACATTTCTGTGAAGCACATATAAAATACCTCTCACCAACTAGATGAGATGAAGGCAGGAAGAAATCCAAAATAATTGTAAACAAATGAACTACGCCATTTTTGCTGATACATTGTCTACTGTATACGTTTATGGTATGGATTTATCCATCCTGCAATGTGTTCTAGAACATGACGTCCAGAGTAGGGTTTAAAGGAATCAGTCCGAATTACAAAAAGCAAATATGATGGTTGTTGTCACATATGCAATTTTGCCTCAAAATGCAGTATGTTTTAAGGGGTATCTTAAGAAAGTAGGTGGTCTGCAATGAATGAATAAATGAATGTGGGTAAAATAAGGCAGCCGTCTGGTACCATCATATTTTAAAACATCTTTTAAATTCAATAAAACGATTACTGGTAATTGCTCCACTTATCAGCAGATACTTAATCTGTAACCAGCTGGGAGACGACAGATAACTACATTAATGAATTGGTACGTTCGGCAGAATTATGGGTTACTGAGCCAATAGACGAGAAACCAAGATATTTGTCCCAGATTCCCACCGACGACCTCATTTCTAAAAAAAAAAAGCTAGAAAGTTTATAATCAGAGCCTCTAGCATTTAAAGTTGAAGGAATCATGAAAAGTTGAAAAGGCAGAATAACATTAATCACTGGTGTATCTGTCTCAAAAAACAATAAATATCATTTACACGCATCGCTGTCAAACAACGACAGGTACAACTTGCAAACAGGACTGAAAAGAAAATTAGATAGGCAGAGCCAAGAAAACAGTGGTCTTTAGGGTCAAAAATCTAATGAAATGATAGTTGCACACATAGCAAAAAAACTGACAGGCAGCGAGCGTTTAGAATGAAGAATAGTCACAGAGTTCCGATGGCAAACAAATATACGCTAAGAACGGGAATAATGGAATACAGAATAAGGGAAATAAAAATGTTCCTAGCCGTATGATCTTGATTACTCACAGAACGTATATATTTTATATGGATGCGCGAGTATAAATTATAGTAACATTTTTTTTAATAATTAAAACACTTTAACGTGTTCTAAAAACTCTATGTGCTTTCTGAAAGCAATACAGTGTTAATATATATATATATATATATATATTTAATATTATATATAATATATAATTCAGCACTTATATACATTTCTATCCACAAAGTCTCTTTAAAATGGCACCAAATTATTAGGGTACTGCCTATAAACGGGTCAATACGGTACATCACACCCACTGAGTTAACTCAACATATTAAAATGTGTAGCAATCAGACACCTTGGTTCCATCAAGCACATGAGAATGTGTTTGCATTTTAATAGCAACCAAAATACCTTTGCTTACCATTGTTAACTGATATCTGGTCTTAAGCAACTTGGTCTTAATACAAGACATTGGAATGGCCGTGCTGATCTCTTTAAAGCTAATTTATTAACTACGGCTTAGTTAATGAAAACTGTTCGGCTTTTCACATGTAATTACATTTTATGTTTAACTAAAGGACCCAATGTGTAATTATCTGTTTTTAACGGCAGCGACATAGCTGGAAATGCATATGCAGTGTGTTAATATCCATAAAGATTCATCATATACCAGGATTTCAGGCAGTTATCAAAATACTTAAAGACAGCTTTACATGTGAAATGATTCAGGATAAGTAATGCCGGCATGGATTTTAATGTGGAAAATTGCATGGTTCTACAACACGAATAGTAACCACTTTGTATGGATATTTCATATCATTTATCCTCAGCTGAGCACAAAGCAATTTTGAGTTTAATTCTAATCTAATGTGATTTATTAAAGTTATATTAAATAGTTTTTATTCAGTGACATATAGTAAATTATATTCGCGCTGGCCTATCTTTCAATCGCTTTACCCACACACAGGGGATAGAGTACTAAGGGGTTAGTATTGGGATCAGACTAAGAACCCCAAGAGCTTTCTGCACAGCAAAAAAAACACAATCTTTGCATATTTACAAGGAAAAACTTAGTGGTGTCTCTTACTACCTGTGGTCTTTAGCTGAAGTTGATAAGCTCAAGTTGGCCAACACAAAACTTGCAAGACCTCAGAAGTCTATTCTTCAGATTTATTTTCATCTGAAGAAGAGACCTCTGGGATAATTAAAAGCTTTGCATCTTTTTCTATGTTGGCCAACTAGAAGCTATCAACTTCAGCTGAAGACCCCAGGTGGTGATCAACACCAGTAAGTTGGCCCAATAAAAGAAACTATTTCTTCTATGGAAAGAAATCTGTAAAGCGACTGACCGTGGTAGAAATTTAAGCTGCACGCTGAACGAAGACTGCGCTTGGATGAACCCAGTTTTCGGGAGAAGCTCCATGTGGTTTTTCAGTTCTTTGCAAACCTCAAACTTTAATCGCAGGGCAGTGGTGGCTCTGAAATAGAAACAAGGACAATATCCAGAAGCTTGTACCTGTGTTTTACCTACTGGCCCATGAGGGTCAGATTTCCCATCGGCAGTCTAGCACCAAACCATATATGACAGAGACGTGAATAATCACATCTTGTTCTGCCCTTGCCAGGTTTTTGTGTCCTCCTCCTATGTCCCATCACAGTTTTTACGCCTTGGGGTAGGCATTGGTGGGCATTACATGCCCAAACACCAGAACATCAGAATCAGAACGTCCATTATATGGGCTAATGGTGAATTGAGAACGATCATAATCAGGTAAATTGTGGGAAAAAGATTAGATCGCTTAATCATCAGGAAGGATACATCAAATCAATACATTTCTGAACATTTTGCACATTGCTGGCACAAGACATCTTTTATAAAGTGACTGCCTCCCTATGGCATAAGATGATTAAAGAGAGTTTCCCCATAAACATGTCTTGATTGATTTCTAGTGAATAAACCCCCCTAAAAAGTAAGTTTAAGTTACAAAAATCTATAGAAATGCATAAAAAACCTATACCTCCGCACATTTTTTTTATTAATTTAATACATTGAAACCATGACGATCGGCTGTAGATTCCAGAATGTATGCGAGTGTCAGAATGTCTAGTGTAATAATAATAATAATAATACCTGTGCCTGGAAATCACAGCATTTTACTACCACTTTCTTTATGCAGGCATTAAATATTTAATGTCTATATCCAGAAATTTCCATCCACAACATAATACATCAGAGGAATAACATTAAGAGAAACTATAAACTTCTCCGAATTTATTACAGGAGCTTCATGGTTTAATAATTCATAATCTGCATGTAATTATGCTTTAAAAAAGGATGTATTAGAAGGTTACATAAACAGCGATAAAGCTGTTGCTGGCACCACAAATAAGAAAAAATAAATGCAGTCGTTTTAGCCTAAGAGAAAATAGAGTCTTTAGTGGAAACCTTTTTATTGGGCCAGAAAAAGATGTAACGTTATATCTGAAGAAGAGACCTCTGAGGCCCCGATACAGGCTATGAGGCCCAGTAGCATGACAACATGAATGATATATGTTTTAGCATCATAAAATGTATTCATTAAAATTACCTATTTTGGTGATTTTTGGGTTTTGATCCTTTTTCAGATCGCTGGACTATATGGTGGTATATGTTGCAACCTGCATTATGTACCAAACGGTTCTGAACTCATCCCTCCCACTCTATGGCTGCGACCAATCAGCTTCCAGTGAAGGGGAGGGGCAAGTGAAGAGGGCGGTGTAGCCAAGAACAATTGGGGACAAGTTTTAAAGATGGCTGCGCACACTAGCAAACAGTTAAAGAAGACGTCTTTGAAATTTAATTTCAACAAGTTGACTTATGATTATACCCTTCGGGTTTAGTCCCAACATTCTGGGTGAAGTGCTGCAATGGATTTTGGGAACTGGCATTCCGGCATGCCCCAATCCTGTCCCACTTCCCCATCAACATAAGCGTATGTCCAGCAATGTCAGTGGGACCCCCTTACCTGCGTCCTGCAAAGAGGGCTCTGGGTAGCCAGAGCCAGAAAGATCCCAAGTCTGCTTATAAGAGGCAGGGAATGTAAAAAGGACCGATCCCCTATAAATAGACATTTTCTAAGATATTTTTCCCCATCCATATGTTGTTATAACACAAATTCCATCACACAGTGTATAGTTTAGATGAACCGTTTGTTACATACCTGTTTTTAACAACAATGCTGTCTTGATACAACCTGTCGTAAGTACATATCTTCAGGTCAATGTTAGAATTTGAAACATAGACAGGAACATCTACGGCAATTCCAATGGCTGTTACAGGAATCTGAAAGCAAGATGAGGATGTCAGTGGTTGAACAATGAACAATACCTAACGAAGCAGAAGATGGATTCCCTATAAACGGTCCCATATACCCAGACATTAAGTAGGCTTTGGTAACCCCTTCACATAAACCTAACCAAAAACTAACCAACTCCATCAAGATATCACTTTCCGGTTACTTACTGGTTTGGAATTAGGGTCGTCAAAGGAAACTTCAAATAAGGCACGAGCAGTCCCTGGAAATGTAGGCGCAAAACTAATGGGAATTTTCACTGACGTAAAAGGACCAATTTCACCTCCTGTCACCTGAAATTAAAATAATCATAAGATGTACAGAAATATTATTTGAATATATTGCATAAACACACAAGATGAGCAACGGAACTTGGAAGTTCTTCCATTTCGGTGAGTCCTTGAATTAGATATCTCATACCTCTCCCAGCTTGATTTCTATCAGTTCCTCCTCAGACTCAACTTGTGGCTGTTCAACTTCATTTAAGGAGTCCTCGTGGAGTGTAGGATGTTCTTTACTGACACACTCTACAATAATTGCAACATACAAACCACTTTAACAAACAGGGTGTATAGAATGTACAATGCATTACTAGAAAACATTAATGCAACGCCTTCCTTATTCTTAAACACACGGCTGGGTATCAGTGATTATTAACCATAAATGTTCTGCCGTGGATCAGGTTGCTTTTATTTTTTATTTCTTTTTTACCTATACCCGCGCTTGTCTCCACTTCTATGCTCCTGGTCTCTTGCGTGACGATGCTCCGGGGACTGGTCAATTCACAGGCACTTTTTGTTTGGCGAGATTTTGGTTTCTCGATCTCATCGTGATTTCCAGACTCAGCTCTCAAATCTTTAGACCCAGAATCATCCAATCTTGGAGAAGCCTATGCAAGAATGATGCAAAAAAACCCGAATTAGACCATTTCATTGGCTTAAGTCTGTTACGGACACGGTATGGAAACAGCCAGCCTAATGAATTTCTGGTCTTTCTATAAAATACCTGAAAGTAGCCTCTAAATCTGAAACTTCGGAGAAAGTAATAAAAGTCTTTCTGGATTCTGTGTGGACTATAACTCTTAATAACTCTACCAAGAATTGGATTTCAATCCGAGATAAGACAACGGCATGAACATAATATATCATGAAGTGCTGGGTGAACTTTAATATTATCTTATGTTTATAATCCACTGGGTTGTATGACTTGAAACAGCTGTATCACTTACCATTTACTCAGTCTCCCTCTCTCTCTATATATATATAAATATATACCTATATATGTAAAGCAATATTTTTGAATTTCAAAACTTAAGTGTTTCAAAACTAAAATTCACCTCTAATATGTTTAACAAAACATTTTAAAACAAGTTTACTGAAGGGAATGTATATGATATTGCCGGACTGGTTATCACCTCCGAGGGCATCTCTTGTGCTGTTGTGTGTGCTCCATTATCTTGAGTTATTGTCCGGATGGAGAATCTTGTTCCAAGAGCGCCTCTGTTTGTCAAAGTGATGATCTGAGTTATCGTTTCCCCAACCACCTGAGTGCCAAAATCCATGCGCTCTTTCTCTACGGACAGCTGCAAGGGAAAAAACGTATGGTTACTAAAACGTAGTTATTAGTCAGTTCACACAATTAGTCATCTTTGGCGACTCGTTTGAAAAAAGAAAGTTTTGGTGAACGGGTTATTGCTGTCCCTGCCAAGTATTCCATCATACGCAATGTGTAGGCGCAGAAGTGAATGCAGGGCATTGCATGCATGATGGGTCATTATTTATAATGCTACAGAGGGCACAGTGAATCTGTTCGCTGTCTACTCCCTGAAATTTTGGACCATACCCACAGCCATCATTGCTTATGTGCTGTCTACGTCTCAAAACAAGTGCATAAATCAGTTTTAAGACCTAAAAAGATAGGCGTCTGTAGGGAAGAACATGAGAAGCAACATAATGACCCTAATGCTCCTCTGTCCATTGAATGCATGTTGGGCCATTTCATGATACGCAAAACAAAGCAAGAATTCCAAGCATACCCAGCGAATACCATCCAAAAAACACCTATCTAAGCTATAAATATTGGGGATTTAGTCACACTATATGGCTAATTTTTCATGTATTGCTTACCAAGGAGCTGAATCAGTAGGACCGCTTTGCATTTTAACCCAAAAGAGTCTGTAAAGCAATTTAAAACCTTCTATGGACACCATTAATGAGGCTCCTGTGTGTACCATTCCTTGCTACATTGAGTTTGGCTTTTATTCATTGAGTTTTTACTACATCCACAATCCACCATATATTGTATATCCCACCATGGGATTTATAGTTTGTATTCTGTCTCTAGATAAATTGTTTGGAGAAATGTATTAATGTGGAAAAAAAGTGAGCGAAAACACTCTAATTTGCACAGTATTTCTGCCATGTCGAAAGTGAAAGAGAGAGAGTCTGACTCTGATTATAAGTAGACTCTGCAAAACATCCCTGAATCATGAAACATGGAGAATACAATGTTATTCACGGAAGGGAGCAATGGAGAGGGTAAAAAACATTGAAAAAATAAGGCATGATACATCAGTCTCGATAAAAGTGATGTCATCTTACCTCACACTTCTTTGTTGCACATTTAACAGGAACGGAAAAAGCACCAGTTTTGGCCAAAAACATCACCTCTCCTTCAAGATCTTCATTTATCTTAATTGACAAATTGAAATTAAACAGATTAAGTAATAAATGCATAATTAATTACATACAATAGGATTTACAGGGCATTGGCTTCTACTAGCTCTGCATTTATCGAATGCTTAGTATATAGAGCGTGGGCTCAGAATAATCATATTATAGGGCTTTGTGTATTAAAAATGGGATTAAGGGTTCCTATAGTGTTCTTATCACCATAACAACTTATCGATTGCTGCTGCTGATTGGACCATTACATTGGTTGCTATGGTGATAGGACCAATTTTCTTGTAATAACTACTTTCTGTTTCATATATTCAGTGAATATGCACATTTAATTGATAAAAATGGCTAATACTCTGAATAATAATCTGAATTTAAATGTCGGAGTGTGTTCAGTTAACTTACCATCGGACTGAATGTAACAGTGACTTCGCACGACATGCCGGCTGACAGCTGTCCAGGTGGATCAAACCTGTAAAAATAACAACCATTCAGCCTATATAGTCCTCCCATTGTTCCTGCTGTAAAAACCTCAAACCTTATTCAGTCTTTGGTCTTATATTCCGGATATTACTATGCCTATCCCTCGCATGTTTAAATTGACTTACTATATTAACCTCTTATTACTGCTTCTGCTGGGAGACTTTTCCACTTATCTTACACCCTCTTAGTGAAGTAAGCAAAGTTACATCTAAACCTATAATTTTCATTGTCATAACATTGTTGCTTTGTACAATTCTCTCTTGTAGTTTATTGAATCCCTTTATGATTTGTAATGTTCCTATCCCACGACCTCCATATTCCTGCTCCAAGATATACACATCTTGTATACATATCTTATACGGCTTACTGTATAGAGATGAAATCCTTTAAATGGGGGCTGACGTCAACGAGCTTGCAAAAATTTATTGTATACGATGCGTTGGTCAGTGTTACTTTTTTCTTGTAGACTTTACCCACTTCAAGGTCCTAAAAGAATGGAATAGAAGACGTGTTAATAATGCCGTCCATTAAAACATTTGCATCCTATGTTGCTGAAACATTTTGAGGATGGAAAGCAAAATTTCAGGATTAGAAACTCAAATCTAACCCAAAATATAACGTCATCGTAAACAAGATTAAATAGTCCTTCCGTAAAGACTTTCTTCATACACTAAATAAACCAATACACTTACCTTAAAGTAAATAACATTTGGCTTGCAATAAAAAGGGCACCCTTTATACTCATGTCCCGAGACTACTAGTTTTTCAGTCGTTCCATTTTGGATTTTGCTCCGTGTCTCTGCCATAATCTCCATTTTACTGCCCCATAGTGCTTTAACTTCAGTTTCTTCTTTCGGCACCTACAAAAAGATCTGTTGAATTAATTTGCAACAATTCAGACAAATTAAGAGTGTGTCATTTAATATTCAATTCTTAATAAAGCTCTTAATAAGAAAGCCTTCTGACTAGTACCGACGCAAAGCTTGAAATGATAACTGCCAGACAGAACCAAAGATTTTATCTGTAGTTTTTCCATCAAATTGTGTCTTTTTAAGACAATTTCAATTCTCTTTTTCTTGGTAGAACTTTTTTGCCTTTATTGTCAGTTGTCCCCTAACAGCTGGTCTGCAGGATCATTGCCCTCAAACAGCTTGTCTGTGCCTTCTTTGCTCCTTGCAACATACACTCTGGCATATATAAATACACATTCATGCTTATGTACACTTATACATTGACATTCATTCTCAAATACACTTATACATAGACATTCATGCTCACATATACTTATACATAGAGGTTCATGCTCACATTGTTACATAGACATTCATGCTTACATACACTTATACATAGACATTCATGCTCACACACACTTATATGTAGACATTCATGCTCACACACCCTTTCTATTGGTGCTCCCTCAGTCGCAGCACACTGACTGAATCTGAGCGACAGGGATATGATGTCATTTCCTGGTGTTCGAACATGAGCAGCATGTGAAGACCACGAGGGAGCAGGAGAGCTGTTCAACTGGTCGGTGGACTAACCACTCCTGGGCCAACAAAGGCAGAGGTTTGTGTTACTATGTCAGGGTTTTTGCCATGCTAGTTTGGGCATAAGTATGTTAGTGTGTGTAAGTATGTTACTATGTATGTAAACCACCGGACACCAGTTTGAGAAAAATATATGTGCGTGTGGTTGGAGAGGTTTGGGAATGGTTTTGGTGGCTTTTTTCTTAAATTCATTTCATTCTTGGTCCCAGCCAGTACAGTATCTTGGACCAGTCCACATTTTATTTCGTGTACTAGTGCATACAATTTCTTTCCTTCTTACCATGTATCACTTGCACAATTTTCTGTACCTTATATGGCTTGTGGTCTTCATTCCATAATCCCATAAATTCAGGCTGAGCAAAGGTTTCACTGTCAACTTCTTCAGTGTGGTAGGCTTTCTCTTGAACCACGCTTGGTGATCGCTGCCTGGTAGTGCTATCGTCTTCATCAGACGACAAACTGGAAACAGACCGCCATTTTTTCTGGGGGAAAAAATAACCATTTTATAATTATATTAAAGTATAAATATATTGAACAATACTTCATACACTGCATAATTACAAAGAACAAAATGAGTTTTTGAGCACAACTTGTTGGTACTCACTGATTTTATCATTTCTGGTTCATTTTCCTGGTCTGCGGGGATAACTGACTCGATATAATGTATTGTTTTATTTCTGAGTTTACTTTGTTTCTGTTTGTTGTTCTCTCGTATGGAGGAGGATAATTTTTTCCCTTGGTTGGCTTCCTCTTGCAAAAGCCGGCTGATGATTTCTTGTTTCCTTATTCTTTGCTTCTCTTCAAATTCTCTACAGAAACATACCCACGTGCAGAAAATGAGCATATTATGGGTATAAACAGGGATAGACAGCACATAGATCCACAATAGTGTAAATAATGTAATACAGCTTCAACACTACATATTGATGTTGCTACTTGTAATATTGTTAAGTTATTGGCAATATAATATAATAAGGGACAGCAGGTGAGGGGAGAAATCAGGGTCAATGAAATAAGAGGAGTTAGGGAAAACAAGACTTCCATTGTCTTTCAGATTTGCATTTTGCACTTTTTATAAAAACAAATATACTTAGGGCTAGAATATCAAACAGGCACCACTTTAAACACAACGCTTCACATATTGCACCTGATGCAGGCATGATAATTGTAAAAGCGTACCACTCTAGTGCCTAGTGATGTGGCCCCGGAGTGAAAACAGATGGAACCCAGAGCCGCTAAGTCACTTACTGTTTCTTTATTTCAAACTCTTGAAGTCTCCTCTGATGGATCATAAACTTTGTAGCATCTTCCCCTCTGGCCAGCACATTGTCCTTCTCCAGCATATCCTGCTTCTTCATCACGGCAGCTTTTGCTTTATTCCGAGCTTCAATGACTCGTAGGTTCTCCTGAAACATCAAGAAACAATCCCATAATCATAGAAACAAAGCAGTGAACTGCATCTAAACAGGTGAAAATCTGAGATTACAGATATCATTGCAAATACATGCATTTACTAAAACCACTATGGTTTAGCTGCGGGGGGTCGAATTACAGGCGGTCCAGTTTAGTGTTAGATTGGCAGCTCTTAGAAAAACCATTTCGTTCTCTGACCCTGAGAAACATTTGTGTGACTGTCCCTTTGATGGTGAGAATTGCTTCAACACATGCTTCTTGCAAAGCTTATCGTTAAAAATGCATGAAAAATACATTTAATCCTGCTGGATGCTCATGGAGGTTCATCCAAGGTTCACTTTGGTTCTCAGACTGCATTGTCCATCCATCTGGTGTGTGCCAGAGGGAAAGAAGATTATATTGCTGTCCTTTTTGCCCCCAAACGCTTAACTCTTATGGGCTTCTGGCGTTGGGAGGCTACGAGTCCCAATACAACCACAGAAAGATTGGCTGAAATAACAAAAGCAGCTTAAGTGGGCGACAAGATGTTTATTCTCGTTAGAAATACCCGGTTGGCAGAAATGTTGTTTTTCAGAGTCAGAACAGCCAGCATTCTTTTCTCCATTTCTTCTCTGCTCTTCATTTCTTTTTCGGTTTCCTTCTCACGAACTCTGTTGGCAACAAAAAATCTTGATTAGCATCTAGAGCAAAAGCCTTTTGGTTTGCAATTAGAACAGAGGCCACGTGTTATGTAATACCAGCAACATCCTTAAAGAAACCCTCTAGTCATAATTTATAGTAAAAAAGTACAATGAAATCAATGGGAGAACAACTCGCCTACTTGCGTGTAGCCAATGCCCAGCTCCCATTGAGTTGAACTAATATGCACAGGGGTCCGCTGGTCTGGGGTGCAGAGGGCAATTGTCTGCGTGTTCTAGTGATTGTGTTAACATGTATGTGTGTTACAGTGAGTGTGTTACTATTTGTGTGTGTTAGTTTGTATGTAATTCTGTGAATGTTGGTGTGTGTGTATTAGTTATGGTGTACAGTTTCATAGCTATTTCTCTCCTGTCTGAAGCTGAAGTCTCGGATATCAGTGGATCCTCTGCCAACCTTTTGATGGCACACACCTGGTCATTGTTTCCTTCAGAAACTGTACAGCCTTTTCGTGGTTCCTCTGGGCATCTTCCATTGCCTTTCGATAGCGCTGCTCTCGTTCTTTCAATGTCCTTATTTCTTGGCTGCAATACAGAGTTTGAGCTCAATAACCCACTTTTAGATATAAAATTACAAATATTTTAAAGCTCACAAGATGTAAAAAAACCGAAATGATGATTAACCTATTTTATTTATCATAGATTTAGAAGGAAGAAGGCAAAAATCAGCAGGGTGTTTTATTGTAAAGTAAATGCCATAGATATTCAGCCATGAAGCCCCCAAATTATATGGGAAACCGAAAGACCCGCAGGTTAGTATGTATGTGGTACAGGATATAGTGTTTGCTATGGATAGGATGTATGTGCTCAAGCTTCACATCTTGTACTAATCTTGCATTGATCTATTACCTTCAAACCGTCAGTAGGATTCTCTGTTAACAATATCTGTTTAATATGTGATGTCTGGGAATTATAATAAGCTTAATTTTCCATAAAAATATACCAGAAGAAATTACCACGCAGAAGAAGTAATTTCTCCATGCTACAAGTACAATCTGCATAATAATAAAGTTAAACTATGCTTATATTTTAATTTGACAAATTAACTGCTCTCGAAAATGATCAGTCTTTATAATAATTAGAAAACTTACAAAGCTCAACTAATGTGCACCAGAAAAAAGGAATTTGAAGACTATTACCCGTTAGTTACACTATATGAACAAAAGTATGAGGACACATGGCCATCAAATCCATTTATTGGATATCCCATTCCAAAACCACGGGCTTTAATATGGAGTTGCCCCCTCCTTTGTGGCAATAACTCTTCTGTAAAAGCTTCCATAAGATTGCAGAGTGTGTCTATGGCAATTAGTGTCCATACAGCAAAAAGAGCATTTGTGAGGTCGGGCACTGATGTTGGGCGAGATGCCAGGCACTGATGTTGGGCGAGATGCCAGGCACGCAATCTGCGTTCCAGTTCATCCCAAAGGTGTTTGATTGGGTTAATGCCAGGGCTCTGTGTGATTCACTCGAGTTCCTCTACGCCAAACTCATCCAGCCATGTCTTCATGGACCATGCTTTGTGCTCAAGGGCTCAGTCATGCTGGATCAGGAAACGATTTTCCACCAAACCGATTCCCAGTACTTTTGGCCATTTGGTGTAGTTATTAGAAGAGAGACTGGAGCAGTTTCAAGAGCATGAGAACGGTTACTAGGGACACCTGTGTCTCATGGCTTTATGCTTAATAAAATACAAACAGAATGATCATTCCTTAACATTAATGACTAAAATGTGTTATTTTTTCTCATTAAATACAGCAGCCATCTGTCATGGGAAAGAATTGTGCGTGTTTTAATTATAATCAACCATCTAAATATGGGAGGCTTACAGTAAATTATAATACGTTATATAAATTATATATATATATATGAGAAACCTACAAGATCCATTTTCACATTAAGTATATCTTGTATTTTAATATGCTTGGACATTGTCTATATCGATACACAATCTGTATATTATATTTACTCACAGTTTTTCTTTCTGCCTCTTTTGCTCTGCAACAATTTGGAAGCCCTTCTCCTTCTGGATCCTCTGGTCCGCCAAGTCTTTGCGCTGCCTTTCTAACTCTTCTTCGTCTTCTTGAAGCTTCTCGCGTAGGCTGGTAAATTTTCCCTGCTCCACCTCTATATGCCAGAGGTCGCACCTTTCCAATAAAGTTGGAGATATTCCATTAGATTTTGGTCAAACTGGTAGCTGAGTGTCCTCAGCTCCTTTATCGTAATTGATTACTGACTTACTCGTTTTCTTGCAGTATGACAGCCACTTGTGACTCCACGTCTCGCTCATTGACCAGGTCAGCGCACAATCGCTTATGCAAAGCTCGCAGCCGGAACAAAGCAGCGCTGCGAAACAACGAGAGACACTTCAAATCCGTCCCGTACAACATACACCTAACTAACGAAGAGGCTTTTGAAAATTGGTTTGTTGTCATGGTTACCACTAGTAGTTTAGTTTATTAAGGAGTACTTGAGATATAGTTAATGATGCGTGAGGCTTGATGGCGAATGGAGCCCAGTAGCACATACAATCATAGTGTCTTATCTTATCCTGAATAATTCCATAATGTAGTAAATAATGTCATATTTTACGCAGGATAATTCCATAATGCAGTTTTTAATGTAATATCTTACCCTGAATAATTCCACAGTGCAGTATTTACCATAATTTTTTATTATGCGGTGTTTAATTTCGTATCTTAGTCTGGATAACTCTATAATGCAGTATAAAATGTAGTATCTTACTCTAGATAACTCTGTAATGCAGTAAGTATATAATGTAGTATCTTACTCTAGATAACTCTGTAATGCAGTATATAATTTCGTATCTTACTCTAGATAACTCTGTAATGCAGTAAGTATATAATGTATATCACATGGTATCTTACCCTGGATAATTCCATAAAGTAGTATACAATGTAGTATCTTACGCTGGATAATTCCAGAATGCAGTATTTAGTGTATTATCTTTCCCTGGACTTCCATGTCGATGCATTTTCTGTAACACATCGTGCGTAGATGTGTACTGAAAACCAAAAGGTGGAGTTGTGTCTGAGGACCACAGGGAGATCTTGCATCATCTGCACCATGACTACAGAGCGAGATTCGCCCGAATAAACACACGTACGCCAGATTTCCCTCTAACATCTGATACTTCCCAGACAGGACAATCACGACGTCAGTGTCAATATTCGGCCGACAGTCTCTAGAAAGAGAAGCGATGTGACCCGGCCGGTTTAATGAAGGTAATCAGCTAATAGGGGGGAAGTGTAAGTTCTCGTCTTACGTATTATTATTTTCCTGCTCTGTCTGAATATCCATTTCCGCAGCAGATTTTTGTTGTTCCAGAATCTCAATCCTCTGCCGACAGGCAGTCAGCTCTTCCCTAAAAGACAAGGTACAATTAATTTATAAAGTGTACCCTTTGCAGCGATACAAGATGACGTTTTACTTTTGACAGACCACAAATCTGGCTTACAGGACAGTGTGAATCCACAGAAACATTTGGCTATTCGGAATAATGTTTTTAAAATCGCATTTAGTTCCAAAATTCGTATATTCCGCAAAACAGGTGGAACAGCAGCTTTAAATACATTATTTGGAAGGGTAACAAATAGAACTTTGGTGATTATTATTATTTATTATTAATTATTATTATTATAACACAGAATCTTTAAAAACACACAATACATTAAAAAAAATAAACTAACCTGATTTTTTCAATGATTAATTCCTTTTCTTTCTGCATACTGTCCAGCTGGTTTAGTTTTTTACGGAAACGAAAAATGTTAACTTTATTCAGATGACGTGTATTTTTCTTTGTCTGATCCCGTTGGTCAGGATGTACTTCGCTTTGGCTAGACGGGAACACAAAATGTTACGTATTCAAAATATTTCTTATCACACGGATTTGCATATTTATGGAAATCATTATTTCATCAGATACATTTTCTAGGGAAATGTGACATTAACTAACATTAAATTAACCATTTTCAGTGATGACCGATGAAGCAGGAAAGCAGGAAATAATAATGTGGCCCAAAAAGACTATTTGATAAGTTACACTATAGTCCTAGAGTTTGATTTTTTTTTACTTGCGGGGAGGGTGGTAGATAAGTGGATCAGCCTCTCTGCTGAAGTCAAAGAAATATAAATATATAATAAAGGCGTACAGAGGCCCTTTATTACTCCCATCACTCTTGTCACTCCCATCACTCCTGTGTTCCAATGGCACGTTGCGTTTGCAAATCCAAGTTTACTTTTAAAAGGCTGATTGATGGTTAGAAAACCCTTTTGCACTTATGTTACAGCTAGAAATTTCCATGAAAACAGCGAAGTGACCCCAAACATTTGAACGCTTTTGTATTTTTCACATTACAGCGTTTGTTCGGTTGCCCGTCACCCCTCAGACAAACCCTTAGTTGTCAATTTAGTTAAACCCCTTAAGTTCAAAAGGGAACTGGAGTAAGACTGATATTCCTCCCATTCCAGCAGTGAAGAAAAGACAACATTAGAAGATGTCACTGAATTCGCGGTGCGTTTCAATGTATACACGACCTTTTCTTAATAAATGAATAATTATATAGTATTTTATACCATATGCACCAGAAAGCTGTCCAGTAATGACTCGAACGAGACAAGTCCACTCACCAGCTGGAATCATTTTCAGAGCTGTCACTTATTTCATCACAAGGATCTTCGGATTGAATAGCTTCCACCGCGTACTCAGTTATGAGTTCATCGTCTCCTAACGAACATATGTAACATGAATTATGGGGATGGGGTAAAACAGTGCGATGGTTAGCTAGGATAGGTTAAAAGATCTCAAAATGTGGGAAAACAGTAAGTTTAGGTGCAAACTATACAATGACAAAGATTAGATGTCTGATTTAACCAAGGATGCCTTTTATAAAGCATTAGGTAGGCCAAGAGTAATTGTGGGTCTGCAGTAGAGTCCTGCGCAGGACGTTTTTTTTTTAATCCCGCTCAATTTCTGGCCATTACCGCCGCGCCCGCAACGTGTGTGTTCTGCTCCCGCCACATATGTGTCCAATCCTGCCCACTCCCGCCACATATGTGTCCAATCCTGTCCAATGTGTCACAAAACCATACATTTTATGCGTGTTCCCTTTGTATACTCTGTCAGCTGGCTAGAATTAAGCAGGTCCCGTTATTACCTGGAACTTCTTCATCTTGAGCCCAGAGATAATCAGGCAGGGGTTCGTCTTCTTCCAGCAATGATAGATCATCACTGATCATGTTGGATTCTTCAAGCTCGTCGTCAGAAATGCCAACAACATCCATGGCTTATCTATTTAAAAAAGACATACATTTAAATAGGGTCGGGCACTATATAGTATAAATATACTATAAATAGTATTTTATTAGTAATGTGTTGTATTTTCATTGGTCAAATCTTCTAATATCGGTTAATATCCAATATATAGACAGATCTCTTTATTTTGCTGATAGCATTCTGATTGGATGCGTCATTTCTAAGCAAACTACATTAACCGTATAAGAAAAGATGAAAATGACTTTTGATTTCAACTAGTGTAATATTATGTTTTAAATCTCCTGTTTTTTATACTAAAGCTAAGTGATTTAATTTACTTTTTTAACAGATCTAATGAATCCATATTAAAGAAATTTAAATACACAATGTTTGTTCGTGGGGCTGCATGGGACATTAAATTCGATGTCATTATCATTTTATTAAGATTTATCCTGCACACTGCTAGATTATTAAATAACATATTTATGTATTTTATTATTGTTTTAGGTTGTTTTTTTATATAGATCATCTGATAGCTGCTGTTTGGAGTCATATTTCGACAGAGCACTCTGCAGACTATTTCAATCCTAAATTATATTGGATCTACCAATCGGATTTATGTATTGTCCCTATACACCTTATACACATCTTCATATAGCTAAAACTGATAACCAAGGCAAAATAATATTAATCAGGATCATAGTTACACTAAAAAAAACACCCTGTAAAGTCCTACCATTGTCCATAAAGTGGTCCAGAACTTCTCCAGAATATGACATTATTCACTAAAAACGTTGGATTTAATAACAAGGTGACACTCTAAAAAATCTACACTTTTGTTGCGTCTCCTGCTCGCCAACCACAGAACGCATCGATTGCAAATACTGATACAATAATGTTGGCGATTCAAGGAAACAAAGGTATGTCTGACCCATCAACCCTGCCTTCCATCAGGTATTTACCCTGCATGCCTTATGGTGACTCCAGACCTGCCTACTTCCAACTACAGAAGGAGAAGAGAAAGTGGACAGACGTTAAGTATTTCTTGTGCTTCGTAGAGCTACGAGACTTTGTCGAAGGACTTATGGGATCAGTTGCAAAGAGAATGAGAAGATGCTACCTAGCGGATACGTAAATGCCATTTACAAATACCCTCTGAGTTTGTCAACGCTCTTAATTAATGCATTGCCCAATTACCAATATCCCCTGGATCCCTCCAGCTGCTGCAGGACTACATCTCCCATACTCCTCAGCCAGCCCCTTAGCTGAAAGAGAGCATTGTGGGAGATGTAGTCCTGCAGCAGCTGGAGGGATGCAGGTTTGGACACCCCTGGCCTACAGCATTACTTTGTATTTAGTATCATAACTGGCTACGTACTTATGGAATTCTTTCATTTGTCCTTGAGTGGGTCAGATCTTATATACTTAGGGATATCACTGCTTTAAAAAAGGTGAAAAAAAACTCTGGCTGAAGCTTCGAATACTAATAAAGACTGCTTACCATCATACATGTCATATAAAGACTTGTAGCATCTATCCACGAGAACAATAATGTATTTTATTTACCGGTTCACCAGAACACCACACATTCTGGTTACTTTCTATAGAATAGTGATACGCTCAAACATTCTGAGCTCTGTACTTAGATTGCAAGCTCTGTGCCGCAGGGACCTTCTTTCCTAATGTATTCATATCTATTGTATCTCAGTCAAAATGTATATAGACTACTGTACTGTTTTATGTGACTTCACTGATTGTACCTCCTCTTAATTATCAATAAAAATATACATACGTGAAAGGGGGGCACGGAAAGTGAAAGTGTTTCTTGTGACAGTGAGTGTTACCTCCGCCTGGCACGTTCACTTCCTCTCATTACCACGACAATAACAACAGTCGCTGTGTACTCACACACACAGGCTTACACACTTTTTAGCACAGACTCACACTAATACAGCATCCGACACGTTGTTTAGGCTGATCGCTACATACATGTGTGACCGGCTTCCTAGCTTAATAAAAGTTTTTCCAATTATTTTTTTTAAGACAGTCACACGGACAGACAGACAGTCTTACAGATAGGAAGACAGACTTACAGACAAACTTAGGAATATAAATACAGACGTACAGTTATATATAGATAGATAGATAGATAGATAGATAGATATTAATAGCATGTTAAAGCTACCCCCAGCAGGACATGTATATATATTTACATACATATATATATATAGTTACCTCTGAGTGTTGCTTCACGTGCTTTGCCGCTATACGTTACATACGATCAGCCCTTCGCCCCTTCAATGCATATGGAGAGGCCCTAGTAGGACGCGTCGCCGTAGTAACGGCACAAACCATTGATCAAAACGAGGGGGGCATGACTTACTTTACAAATCACACAGCGTATACTGCTACCTCTGCCGTTTACGGATTTTAGCCGAAGGATTGCATAATAACATTCGCGCAGGGTGAATACTGCTGCAAATATTTCACTTTATGGATAATTTTGCAGTCTTACCCCCCTACATTACATGGTAGATCCGAGTCTGAGGGCATTCAGTCTGCAGAAGAGTCCCAGAGCTGAGGGGACATGTCCGGTGAAAAGATTTCCCGGCTGTTGCTATAGTGACGCCTGGCGCAGGCAGCATGTCCGCACATACTGCGGGTTTACGTTAAATGTGGCAAAAACACACATAATACAGAAGTTCAAAGGTGAAGGCGCCCTGCCCTGTCTATAACTGTCCGTCTAAATGCAGCAAACCTCATCAGATCTGAGGGAAGAAAAACAGGCTTTATTATTTATTGTTTTATATAGCGCCATCATATTCCGTAGCGCTGTACAATGGGTAGACCAGGCATAACAAGTACTATGTAGCATAACAATTAGAAAAACAAATGAAATCTGCAATTTTTATGTGACTAAATAACACAACATCCTGTGTGTCTCCCGCGTGTGGGCGAGTGTGATGTTATACACGCACGTACTTTACACGTGTGAAAGAACGGGCAGATTTTAGGGGTTAGTCAGTCTAGTGATGATTCCCTGGTGATCTGTAGCATCGTGGGGCTCTTCTCCCGGGTACAGGAGACGTTTACTTTCTGACAAGATTTTCTTAACATTAGTTTTTAGTACAATTACCGTCTCTAGCGACTGTGTGAGGGGGTATTTGACAGATCAAGTCAACCAGTATTGTTCCGGTTACTCCAGGCCCGGACTGGGCATCTTGCACACTGGTCATATGCCGGTGGGCCACTGGCTGATAACGACATCCAATCTGCAGCTACATTTAATGCTTGTATAGTGTAGGGCCGCTCATAACCTGCCGTTGACTGCACATAAGTCATTGGGCGCTACTGGCCTTAAAGTGTCAGGACGGCAGTAGTGTTGCCAGTCCGGCCTTGGGTTGCACCTTTCTTATTTCATCTTTTGGGGTTGAGGAAAACAAACATTGTCCTCTCTTTGACCCTTTAAGATGTTGTGAGAATGGTTCAGGTCTAATTGTGGACCAGAACTAGCGCAGACGCTAGCCCAGGAACCCAATTCATAATTTCCCAGCAAACCCTTCCTTTGCCGTAACACGGTGGGTTGCAGTGCCCGATGCATCAACTTCAAAAAGGGAATGGGGTCAACAGCATAAGAAAGTGTAAAGGAAACTGGCGCTATCAATATTTTAAGCGCCACTGCTGGTCATCATTCTCTACGTCCTTATTAGCATGAAGCGGCTGGGGTCGTTCTCTGGCCCTGGTCTAGCGGAGAGAAGAAACATATGCCGAGACACAGGGATTACTGTAACCGGCACAGTGTCTTCTAGAGAGTACAGCACAGAGCACCCTGTAGGAAATCTGAACAGTGATCACCGTACTTTATGCTGATTATGTTTTAATATAATACACTGATCAATCTTGGCGATTTGGCCAGTATCCCAGACTTAAGCGACGCAGAACACACTTAACCACTCTAGATTGCCGTACATGCACAATTGTTTCTTATATTGACAGTCCGCGGAAGGCAGGATCCTCTCTGGTTATGGGTCTTCCTTGAAACCCCTTTGGTGTGACTATCTTATGATGTATAGAGAGTCCATGCAGCGTGTCGAGTTATACTATGTGCGTGATGTATTTTGAGATATTACACTCAAACACATGTAAGGGAGTTTTACTTTACTGAGAGGGTGGTAGATAAGTGCAATAGTCTCTGAGCAGAACTGGTAGAGGGATGGACATTTGGCGAGACCAAGGACTGAGAACGACCCATCAGCGAGATGGGAGCGGATGCTTCTTATCTGCCGTCGATTTCTTTGTTTCTGTCTTTCTATACTACTGAGCACTTTGGATGATCTTGTCACCTGAAGTGGAACTTGGCAGATGACCCCATAAACCCCTCGGTAATGAGTGATCTATCAGTCCTCATCGTCACCGTATGTGCTTTGGGTAGAATGGTAGCTCTACTTGGATGGCAGTCAAAGCTTTGAGAGAATGCACAGTTTTTGGCAGTAGGGGAGAACATTACACCTGATGTCTGATGATCTCACTTCGGATCCCCGCGGTGTCCTCTCTGCATTGTTCGAGGTGGTGCTTCTAGCAAAAGAAAAATAGCAGCCGTACAGCTCAGTAACGCAATTACCTGTAGTGTCTTTGTATAGATTGCTAGTGGAGGTATGGGACTCCCCACCTGGACGGTGGTGTTTTTCACACTGACGTATACCCCACAGCTCGCATGCATCAGGTAATGAACATTTCTTCTTTGTTCATCTATCATCCATATTATTTTTGTTATTATCATAACTTAAGACCAATTTCTGTAGATTTATAATAATAATCATTTTTTTTACTTCCCCTTATATAATTTCCTATGTACATGCCTTCAGGTATTTTCAGTTTGTGTTTTAATTCTAGCTGGTGGTTTTTCTGGATCATTTATGAAGCACATTTTCCCTACTTTACCTCTGACATTTAGCAATTCGGTGAGACAGTCTTGAGTTTAAGTTACATTTGCTCGTATCTACAATTCATATAAAAAGAGTATTTGTAAACCAATATTTTAGTTAATGAACAATGTATTTTTTTTATTTCATTTAATTTTCATTCATTTTTTCTATATTTTCTCATTTAGGGATTTTTGCAACAAGCGGTAAATAAAGTAAGCTTTTAGTTACATGTTCATAACACATAAACAGTGAACATAAAGCATACCTGACATATCCAGAGAATTAAAGTTTTAGTATATATATATATACATATATATACATTTATATATTATATATAATTATATTAATTTTAATATAATATATATATTATTTATATATTATTTATGTGTGTGTAAGTTACCTATAGCTGCCATAGGAATTATGGAGAACCAGAGGTAAGCACAGGGACGTGAGCCTCTCCAGGATTCATAAGCATTGCTTGCTCGGCAGAGTGCATGCGCCGCTACTCACTACCAGTCAGCCAGCAAAGTCATTGATGCTTATAAAGGCAAATTACTAAGTACTTTAATTTGCATTTTGCTGAAGCTGTTTGGGGCAGTAAACAGAATATCCAATATCGGTGGCTCTTAGAACAAAGTCTATTTAGGGTATATTTCTGATACGTCATGTTGGATTAGATGTCGGTTGTTAGTCGTAATAAATTTAAAGGGTGGATTAGCAATTCGAGTAAAGTGTCATGGGCCCTAAAGAGCCTTGGGTCCCCTATTTTGACGCTCAGCGGACATAACTGAGGCTGGTAGCTGTCTCCTTGTGCACAAAAGCAGCCAGTCCAGCCAGCACCACCAATAATCCCTATTTCAACGTTAAACATTTAAAAACTGGATCAGCTTATGATTTAAATGGAAATGTAAATATTGTTTATCTGGCCTGATATTAATAATGCTGTAGTAATAATTTAGTAATGTAATTAGTAATGCTGTAGTAATAATAATGGATAATAACACTCAAATAGTTACTATTACTCAAGATCAAAACTGCTGTAGTGCAGAAGTGTTAAAGCATATTTGTTTTTTAAAGGGACGCATTGGAAATGTACGATGACTTACTGTATGTGCAGAGAACTGGACCCCGTAAAAAATCATCCCACCCACCCATTAGGAAATGTTTTTAGGTGCCAGATCAATGTGTTCTAAGTATCGATGAATGTAATAATACCATATAGGAGAATGGCGGCCCTCTAGTGGACAAACTCTAGATGGCTACGTAGGCTTTTAATCATATAAAATAGTTTTTTGGGTGCAGCATAGTTACTTCAGATACAAACTGGCTCCGATTATTTAAAATTAATATAGTTTTTTGGTACAGTGGTACAGAAGATATTGGAGACTACGTCGGATCCAACATTGAGATTTCATGGATGCCCAACTTGGATGGATTAATGAAAGGATATGCAAGGAATTTTAGGCCTGGAATTGGAGGTAAGAGAAGGTGATATATTACACTTAAACATAGAACTATAGAATTTGCCGACAGATAGGAACTATTTAGCCCGTCTAGTCTGCCCATGTAGAGACTCAAACCTTACTCAGACGTTAGTTTCGTCTTAGGGCCAGGTTAGCCATATGCCTGTCCCATGCGTGTTAAGTTCAATAACTATTAACCACTTACCCACCACCCTACCAGTAAAGTAAAAACAATTAGAACATTCTTTGAGGAGTATGCAAACAAGTGTACATATGTAATTCTGTGTTATCTTTCAATTTGGTGCCTGCTATGATATAGGAAAGGGAATGGGTTAAAATCCCTTTCAGATCTTAGAGACTAAAGTAAGAGGCAACCTGCATGGGTCAGTAGTTGGGTCTCAACATTGCGAGAAAGGACCTTACATACATGGGCTATTACTTATGTTTCAATGTATCACTTGTCTGAATCCGACAGTCCGTGTGGTTTTCTTGTAATCTTGCCTGCTTTATCTTTTGACACAGATTCAGGCAAAATATATTTATACTTCCATATTCTCTTTAACATCACAATGCCCTCCATAGTAAAACACATATAGCTGTAATGTTCCAGGAGAAGATGGAGTCTTAAGTTAAGTATTAAACCTTTTTACTAGGCTAGCATTAAACAGTACGGACCCATATAAGATTTTGGGCCAAAAGATGTCTCGTCATATTTCCTCCAAGGTTCTGAAAGCTCATGTGACTCGTATGTTTTCTATTTTGGCCTCAATAAAAGGAATCACTATCAGGGCCCGAGGTGTCCTTTGCATTGGTATTCCAGATGGACAGTCCGGGCCTGATCACTATACACTGAAGATCTCAATGTGCCTCTTCAGAGCATCAGCATAAAGTACTATTTCTTTGAGCTATAACCATTTCTATTCTTGTTCTCTGCTTGGTAGGTCCCCCTGTGAATGTTGCTGTTGACGTTGAGGTCACCAGTATTGACCATATCTCGGAAGTGAACATGGTAAACGGTTGTATATTTCCTGTACTCAATGGGTCAAACATATGTTATCATTCAAAAATTGCTGGTGGCTGAAAGATCTTATATTTTCCCAGTTCAATAACTGTGCATTATTTACGGCTGAAGGAGAAGCAGATGCCCAAGACAAAGCTTTACTAATATTATAATATAAATATACAATGTGTATGGTTTCACATAGAAGGCAGCAGTGATACATCAGAGTTTGATGGCAGATTTGGACCATCTAGTCTGGCCATATTTTCCACTTAACGACTCAAACCTTAATCAGTCCTTGGATCGCCTCTTATATTCAGGATTTTCCCTTTAAATGGGGACATTAGCGGGACCTCCCACCGACGTCATGGGACAAATTGAAGCCACATAGTAGAATATAATATATTCTTACCCGGTAGCCTAAAATATATTCACCGCCTGTCTGTTTATGGTTAAAAAGATAATGGGGGAAGCTTTAAGTAACTATGAGATGTGAATATCTATGTCAATGAAATAAGAACTGTGACGGCTTTTACTATAAGTAAATTCAGCCATTGAAACTACTGATTGTGTTTGCTGTAATCATTTTGGTGATGTTTAGTTTAAAAGTTTGCCTTACGGAAACTGAGATAGATGCCAGCCTGGGGCAGAGCCAGCGTTTATTGTCCTAACGTCATCAATCATTTCCTTCCCTGAGAAAAGCTACCTAAACCAATCAGGGTTCGTAAGACAGGACAGTTATGGCCCCAAAAGACGCCCCTTTTGTGTTTCTCGAAATTCACTTTTCACCCCATGCCTTGTGCCAATTGATTGAAAAGGAGTTTGTAGAGCAGACAGGCTTATATCAATTATATCTTCAGCATTATGAGGTCATCAAGATGGTTATAAAGTAAGTAATGTGATTTAAAACTCAGTATAGGCTCCGCTTTTAGAAAGGAAGTTATTTAACGTTACAAAAATCCCATTATGCTGTCTATAATTTTTTAAAAAGCTATTTGTTTTAATTATTTATGATGAAATCTAACACTATTTTTTAATAATGATATACACTGTAAACAAATCCTCCTAATCTTTGCACGGGTATATAGTTTCACCAGTCAGTGAGCATTAAAGGGGTTGGTATTTAATTCTGTTACTTTTCCATTATTTTATACCAAAAAGCGCAAATGACTAATCAGTGAGAGGCTGATTAAAGCTTAATGATTGCCTAGTGGGACGGTACGCACTAGGCCCTACGTGTTCTCACCATGCTCCCACGCACACGTCCTTAATAAACACTCTGTACAACTTAAATCCAAACATTGTTGTTTAAATCCAAACAATAATTGTGCCCGTGTTCCTGTTTTAAATATATTCAAATATATTCAAATTTAGCCTTCTATCTGATCTTTCTGCTAATCAGGATACTTCTGGGGAGGCAGTGTACCTTAGTAGTCAATGAGAATTCCATATAGTTGAACATCCATTGATTTCAATGATTTTAGAGATAAAACATCATAACCCGGGACCTTAGGGAACAAGTAGCGAGATCTGTGGAACCTATTTTGGCCTTAAGGGAAACGGTCACTCACTAACCTCAGTCATATGCGTCGAGTAGAGGTGAACAGCAGTCAATATATTTGGAACATGCATCTCCCTTCCATCTAGTTGTACTTATGCATTGCAGCAATTACTACTTTAATGGAAGTAACCCTATTGAGCCTATCGATGGGATAGAGATACAGCTATCCTAAATCTAAAGCGAGACCAAGGACCGATCAAGGTCGGAGTCTTTACATCAGGAAAAATAGTCAGACTATAATGAGGCAGTAATGCTGTTTCAATAGGAGTACACAATGACGGTGTACCTGCGGCAGAGCTGGCGGGACGAGAGACTTTCCTATAACCACACCACGAAAACTCTTGGCTTTGACAGCAGATTTGTTGAGAAACTCTGGGTCCCGGATACTTTTATCGTGAATGCCAAATCTGCGTGGTTTCATGACGTTACCGTGGAAAACAAGCTGATCAGACTGCAGCCGGATGGCGTCATCCTATATAGCAGCAGGTAAAATGAATAACAGCCTGTAATATATCATTGAGGGTAATTATTTTATTTCAGCGTATAGTAGCTGCCTCTGTTCAAAAAGCTTGGGCCATTATGTGAATAATAATCCAAATAAATGGATTTCTCTTATATATTTGGTAGAGATTTAAATTACTGAGAATTAATAATAATAATAATATACTACTCTAAAGAATTTAACAGGGAATGGAATTAGAAGTTTGTATATAAGATAGAGGATTACCCCCACACTGATCTGTGTGCCCACTCGTGATTAAACGTAGTCATTTCGCTCTTCAGAGCTAAAAAGATAAACCCGACTTGTCTCTGTAGCGACAGTCATAGTGAAAGGCTGATATGTAACATCTGAAGTTCTTTTACGCAGGTTTATTAGTAATATTAAAGACATCATGCCTTTTGGGAGATGTGGCCCCAAAGCACTCTCTGAACTATAAAAAAAAAGTTATTACTCGTACCCCCCCCTTGGAGGATGGGTAGATAGTGGAACCTGGTGAAAAAGAATTTGAACACGAAATTTAGTGAAAAGTAGCACCTTTAACTCCACATGTAACACGTGTTTAAAAGACACCGCAATTCGCAGCAGGCAGCACCCTGGCTTCACGTGTGATGCTTCAGGAATAAACTCGATCTCCATCCACCCCAGCCCGGCACTCTAAAAGAAGCAGGGACCACCTAGCCGGGGCAAAGTATTTCACAGAGAAACATTGTAATGGTGAAAGGGGTTAGCTGGGGCCATATATTCAGTTAAATTTGGAATAGTCATGGAAAAAAAAGCATTATGACTGTTCTTTTACGCAGAATGGTGCGTATCCAGATGAAGGGCCATTTTAAATGTGGTCTCCAGTAATTAAAAAGTGGGTTTTTTTCTGTATATAGATCCCAAAATAAAGTGCGATTGGCATTAGACACCGTTTTGCTTTGTCCCACAAGCCGATGCTTTAGTGTGAACCTCCCGAAGCTATCTTGAAGTGTGACAATTGTAAATGTTAAGGAGAACATCCATGGTTTGTGACATTTTACTAGCTAATTTTGAGTCTCTATGATGGAAATGTCGAAGTATCACAATGTTATGATTCACTTGCAGAATTACTTCCACACTATCTTGTGATATGGACCTGACCAAGTACCCCATGGACGAGCAGGAGTGCATGCTGGACCTGGAGAGCTGTAGGTCTTTCCCCGTCTTTTTTGTAACAGACCCGATTGCTGGTCTGGCGCCTTCTGTATAGAAGACAAAACACGTAGGCACAGACTTCTTCCCAGTCCATTCCAGCTTAGATGATTTGTTAGCAGAGCGAGTATGTATTTCACTCTACTTACATCACTTCAGTCAATGAGGTGGAAATAGATTTCCAGAACTAGGTAAATACATAAGCCCAAGAAATAATGAGAACATTTTAGCAAATGCATTATGTGAAAACTCGTCTAGGACGGCATTATCGAAAATAGATCAGGTCTCCCGGGATATATTGGTAGAGAACACCGGCAGGAGCCCTTATTATTTCTCTTTTTTAAGTATAACCTGATCATGATTCTGTTGTTGAAGCTCCTTGTGCTGTCTGGGAGTAGAAGCACATAAACACAAAATTTACCAGAAAAACCAGCCCATCAGCTTTTGTTTCCTTATTTTGTCCTTGGTTTTGTCTAATATTCAGGATAGCTATAAACCTACCCCTCTACCACTACTGCTGGGAGGCTGTTCCACTTAACTACCATGCTCCCAGTGAAGGAAAATGTGCTTACATTTTATCTAAGCCTCTGACAGTTCAGACTATGACCTCTCTTACTGGCATTGCTCAGTTATCTGGGCACTAATGGTTCCTGACAAATGTGAACAGCATGAGGTCACGGGTGACATTCTGTACATCCTTCTAGATACATGCATGATTTGAGCTGTAATTGACTTTGCTACAGTAAATGCACCGGTTGGCATGTAGCATGAAGTTATTGTGCAGTGGGACATTTTTGTCTAGGGAGGGCGGGGGGAATCATATTGATAGACAAAAAGACAGAAGCAGCGGGTCACACACGTAATAAAGCTGAAACAATGTCAAAAGTGATAGAATTCTGCTGTGCCAACAACCCATCTCTATAGGAAGATAGACTTGGGTAACTAGGTAACACAGCATGCCATTGTATTGTTTTCAAACGGAATAGCTCAGTAATGGCTTTTTTTATGCTTTTTATTATTTTTCACACTCATCCAAGTCAAATAACAGCATTTCCATCATTTGGAAATAAATATAGTTCTCTCAAATATATATTGAAACATTTCATAAGGCTGTACAACATATTGTATGTATTACATATCCAGAAGTAGACTGTACAGTAATAGCTTTTTAACAAAACACCCGCTTACCTTCAAACTAAAATAGAATGTTTTATTAATTACATTTATAACATTATTATTAATGTTTATTAATGTTCTCTACTTGCTTCCACTTGTCTTATTTTCAATTGATTCCCCCAAAAGAGTCTTCCCACTACTTGTTGAGCTATGAGAGTCAGACAAACTGGTTTAAAATCTGGATGTCTGCCTGAAGCAGTTATATTCTGCTTATATCTTGATTTGTAGATGGCTATTCTGCGGAGGATATACTGTACCAATGGTCAGAAAACCAAGAGCAGATCCACGGCTTGGATAAACTTGAGCTCGCCCAATTCACCATCACGAAATACAAGTTCACAAAACAGCAAATGAATTTTAAATCAGGTAAAAGGTGGGGCTAGGGATACAAATGTTGCATTGTGTGTATGTGGCAATGCTAGACATATAGATCTACACTTTCCCAATATTTATTAGTTTTTCTAATAAAATCCTTGCTTTCTCCAAAGATGAGATGAGATGGTATGGCTAATATTTGAAAAATTATGTAATGACTGTAGCTTACTTTGCTCCCCAGCTGGTCAGTTTCCAAGACTGACCCTTCGCTTCCAGTTGAGAAGAAATAGATGGGTTTACATTATACAATCCTATGTACCATCCATCCTGCTGGTGGCCATGTCTTGGATTTCATTCTGGATCAGCCAGTCAGCAGTTCCTGCAAGAGTTTCACTGGGTAACATACTTTACAATGATCTAAAGCTGGGTTTCTCAGCCAGTGCCACTTTTTTTTTTTTTTTTAAGTTACGTTTATTTGATAATTAACCAAAAGCATCTAAATTTACTGTTTCCTAAGTATGACAAGTGTTAGCCATACCCACTAAAACCTAGGCAGTGAAGAGACGTCCCACAGAGTCCGCTGTGCTCTTCATTGAGTGGGTATAGAGATACTCTTCTCTGAGAATATTTGGAGAATGTTTGACAAGCAAAAACCTGAGAAACTAGTCTTCAACTACAGTCCACCAATTTCGTTATGCATTATTAAGGGCCAACCTTGACAAGATTTCGATGTAAAAATGACTGATCCGGTCCTGTACAAAGACCCACTTTTTAAAACTTTTACTACTTTAACTATGTATTATAGAACTTTGCTGCCAAAGGAGACTCTTTGTCTTGAGTGGGAACATTTTCTTCAAGTGGACTCACTTCAAAACTTATTTTGGTTGCTTCAACTTTTTGGGATGCTTGTGTACCAAATTAAGGCTGAACTTTATAGATGTATGTATTTTTCCAACCATTCTAACTGTAATGATGTAAGAATATGGAACGATGTGTTCTGTTTGACAGGTATCACAACTGTACTCACAATGACGACTCTGATGGTGAGTGCACGCACGTCTTTGCCTAGAGAATCTGCCATCAAAGCCCTAGATGTCTACTTTCTTATATGTTACGTGTTTGTATTTGCGGCCCTGGTGGAATATGCTTTCGCTCACTTTAATGCTGATTACACGAAGAAGCAAATAAAAACCAAGGCGGAAAAACAAGTCAAAGAGGTGAGAAAAATGGCTACTCTAGACGCATATTTTTGAGTTAAGACAAATAAGATCACTAGCTTTCTTATTGTTTTATGTTTGACTATTTACTAGACCTGTGCATTCTGATTCGTATGAATTTGAATGTCCGAAAATGAGGAGGGACCCCCAAAGAAACAAATGACAACAAAGTAGAAAGCCCCAAATTTGTGGAAAATGTGAATTTTCATTTGTTCATTACACTACAAGTTCAAAAGTTTAATACACATTCTCAATTGGGATACGTATTTGGTAAAGTGGACCAACGAGGTCAACCACATAACCCAAATGTTGCTGCACTTACTAAAATAATTCTATCATCATATATATATATTTTGGCTTTTGACTTTAGACCATTATTGTTGTCTCTAATTTAATTATAGGTGGCTATGGAGGATGCCAGATACGCCATTGTGTTGTTGACCCTTTCGGTGCTTGGAATGAACCCAAATGCATTTATAAGCAATTTGCCAGACAAAGATGAAGTAACAATGAGAAGATCTGAAGATGCAACAAAGCAGCACAAATTCATGCGTCGTAATAACACACCTGAGAAGAAGGGCAGGTTTAACGATCTACTGAAGCCTATCGATGCTGATACCGTTGATAATTATTCCAGGGCACTTTTCCCTGTAGCCTTCGGTGCAGTTAACATCATCTACTGGTTGGGGTATGCTACAAAGTAGATCAGACATACTTATGATGTCACCAGAGACCGTGGCAGTGGGTTTTTTTTTCTTTAAAAAGTGGTTGTCTATAGTTGGTTATCCCAAATAAACAACAGAACCAGCACTTGATGTGGTATATGATAAATAATAAAGGATATTGGAAATGATGTCCAAAAGAATATATAACCCTCCTCCGGATCCAAGCTTAAACATATCAGTTAAAAAAAACAAAACAATACACCAGCATTAAGAATCAACATACTGTATCATACACTAACGATATTGTGCTTGATTTAATTGTCAGACATTAATATATCTTATTGAACAGTAATTCCGCTAAAGCAGGGTTCTACAAACTAGACTCTTGGCTACTTTAGGGTCCTTGCTGTAATATTTAACACTGTAATTGCTGTTTCATTCTTCAGAAATTATTTTGTGATACAAATAAGTATCCAATTTTTTCTGTTTACTGTGTTTTTTAAATGCTACCAGATCATTTGGCCATATTGCTGAGCTTGCCCTCTGTGCCAAGAGTTACCCCTGCTCCCTGTAAGCACAGGTTCGGGGGCCCTGAATGTATGTGATAATACTGTCCTTGGTCTGTGAAGGAATGTCTGAAGAATTATTATTATTAATTATTGTTTTACATAGTGCCATTATATTAACACAGCGCTTTAAATGAGAATACTGCTTTTAAGACTGGAATGGAAGAAGAAAAAGATAAAAATGGATATGTTTCTATTTCAGTTCATTAATCTGACCCAATATATGTTATATTTTTCCCGTAGCAGTTGTTACGTGGGAGGATTGCTGTATATTTATTTCTGGCAATTGGGAGATTTAATTTAAAATATCTGGATTGATGCATAGGTACCTATTTCTGATAAAAGTATTAATAAAATGTTCATTGAATCTCTATGGCCTTTTAAAATTACAATATTCCCAAGGCCACTGTCTAATTTCTTTATCATTAAGTACATCGGCAAAGTAAGAGTTGGTGTGTGTGATTGTATGTGTTTATATGTAAGTGCATGTTACCGTGAGAGTATGTAAGTGTGCATGTGTGTTAGAATGAGTAGAATAAAAGCATTAAGCTTTCTTAGAAGAAGGCAAAAAAAGCTTAATGATTTTATTTACACAATATTGTCCCAAAATGGTTTTCACTGCATCAACAGTAAACTTAAATGCCTGTGTCCTCCTACATCTGCTAAAACCACTTTACTTAGCAGTGGATTCCACATCTCAACCGCCCTTAATCATATTCAAGAAGAAAGGAAGGGGCCAACAAAGTTGAGGGGGGCATCATGCAAAAGAAGTTTGCATGACAGGTAACTGAATGTCATCACGAAACCAAGCGGCCATCAGACATACAAAGGAATAATGCACATACATGTATAAACACACAAGTATTATTGTTCATATTCAGCATAATATAAGACTTAACCAGTAGCGCATAACATAACAATTTGACTTAGAACAACAAGAAGTACAATAAGCTTTTCTACAGAGACATCTTCACATAATAACACACTGAATAAGAAGCTTCTTACAGGCTGATCATATCACATGACAGGAAGCAGGAAGCTCACTCTGCCATCACTGATGCCCATAGTGGAGTCTATCTTTGCCCTTCAAATACCCATGCTGCAGGAGAAGGCCCCACGCACCAAGTGGGTCCGTAGGTGAGTGGAACAGCTACCAAGCAGAAGTGGTAAATGTTATTAAAATACATAGAATGTAATTAGACAACAATAACCAGAGTAAAACCAAAATACATTTTTAAATGATTATTTCATGTATAGAAGGGAAAAACCTTACCTGGCCTTATGTAAAAAAGTAATTGCCCCTTAGTTGCTAAATCAACCAATTAACCAAATGATTACTGCCAGCCCTGTTGAATCTAAACATCACTTAAATAGAAACTGTCTTGCAAAGTTACGTCGGCTAAAAAGGTCTCAAAAAAAAATAACATGATGCCGCGATCTAAAGAAATTAAAAAACGGATGAGAAATAAATTAATTGATATCTGTGAGCCTGGAAAGGGTTAGGGAGCCATTTCTAAAGAGAACCCCCAAAGTCTGTTGGGATAATATTCTGAGCACTGATGAGTCAAAAGTGGTCGTAAAGCTAGCAGAGCATTCCTCAATAAGAACATCATCACAACAGTCAAGCGTGGTGGTAATGAGATGGTCTGGGGCTGCTTTTCTGCTCCAGGACCTGGGCGACTTGCCATAATTGATGGAACCATGAATTCTGCTCTCTACCAGAAGATCTCAAAGGAGAATGCGACCTATAGCTGAAGCGTAGTTTGGTTATTCACTGGGACAATGATCTGAAGCACACAAGCAAGTCCACCTCTGAATGGCTCAAAAGAAACAACATGAAAGTTTTTGATTGGCCAGGTCTAAGTCCTGATTTCAATCCAATTGAGATGCTGTGGCATGACCTTAAAAAAGGCAGCTCCAGTTGCCATGTGGCTAAATTAAAAAAAAAATCTACCAAGAAGAGTGGCCAACCACAGGTTATCGTTGTCTTATATTAAAATTAGTTGGATGATCTGAAACATTTAAATGTGAAAAATAAACAAAAATATTTTTCAGTGGAGGCAACAGTGCTGGTGCTAAAAATGTGATGTAATGAAAGAAAAACGTAAATAAATTAGCATAAGACACAAGTACTGTAAGGGCTCTTGGAATGAAGATGCTGTATGTGGTTATTGTGTACTTGGACAAAAATCTGTGTTAATGTTTTATGTTTTGAGACCTTAATGTATATTTAAAGGGGGTGCCTCCAAACCATGTGTATGTTAAACCAATTTAAAATATTGCCTATGTTTTAGGTTGGTGAAAGCAAAGTGGCTTAGAGGAACCAAGTTTTATCAAAATTGCACGTGGAATATTGGTTCTTTTTCTGCATTCACCTACCTCCTAAAAGATTGTAAGCTCACAAGAGCAGGGACTTCTTTTCCTTCTGTACCAGTATGCCTTAACGTGTGTTAATCTTATTGTTAATATTGTATATTGCAAATTTTAACTTTGTTGTTCTCTTCTACTTTAATAGCACTATAGAATCTGCTGACGCTCTATAAATGACATACAATGTCATGTAAAGGGATGAACATTAGCACTTTAAGCTGTTCTCTATGGCTGACGTTTAACATACTACAGAATGAGAAGAAGGCTCTGCCATTGTGAGCTGATAATCTAGTTAGTAGTTGATGGGGAAGAGAGGCGGTAGGAGAGGACTGCTTGGGTGAGGATGACTTGATTGTAACGAGGGCAATATGGAGGACTTTGTTGATCTTGCAGGTGGACATAGCAGAGTCTTTCTTTAGCATACTGGCCAAGGGACTGGGAACAGGTGATAACAGTAAGTTGATGGAGAAACAAAAAGGGTGGTTGAGAATGTAATTACACATGAGATGTTTAATATGAATTTAATTCTGGAGTGTATAGGGAGCCAATGGAGTGATTGGCATGGCAGGCAGCATAAGAAGGAAATTAGTCGGGCAGCCATGTTCAAGATGGATTGGAGCAGTGAATGGTGGGAGAGGTGGAGACCACTCGTATGAATATAGATGCTGATACTGTTGGTAATTATTCCAGGGCACTTTTCCCTGGATTGGAGGGGAAGATGCTTACTATGTTCTGCACAAGAGACATTACAAAGAAGAAGCAGAGAGAGAGAGAGAGAAGAGTACTTTGAATTGACAGCTCTTTGTATTATCACCCCAGAAAACAGATGTCATCAAAAAAAAACACCATCCGACCTCGAGACTCTCATTATTTACATCACTAGCCTAAGTGTTTCTTGATAGGTGGGGAAAGGCACTTATCCATTGTTTCTCCATTGGCTCTGTTATCCAACAGGGTGGGTGTGAATCTCTGCTCACTCCTATAAATGCTTAGCAAAATATCCATTAATTTAAGAATCACATTTCTGCTCAATCTTGTGCTCTGGGCATTGAAAATTCCGCCTGACAAACCGAAGAGGTAAGCTTTACGGGAGATCAATTAAAGTACTTACCCTGAGTAACATGTTGGTACATAGTAATTGCTTCCCATCATCATATATTCAAAGTATCATAAATTTGTTTTTGTACAGTTCACACTTTATTAGTAATTATCATTATTTACAAGCAGCCATTATCTCTGATGTGATATTCACTTGAAGAGTTGTAATTGCATGAGAACCACACAAATGGCTCTGCTTGTGAGATGACGGTTTGCATGGCGTAGAATAACAGGAATAACAGAATGTATCCATCCGATTTATATCTTCTTGGTCATCCATTGTAAAACATATAATCGAAATTATTTGTTTTAGCTTTGAATGCAATTTTAGGGATCATTTTGCCCACCAGATAAAAAGAGCGCTCATTGGTAATATAAAGTCTTGAGCTTATTTTTTACGGTTTTAAGAAAATATTTGTGGAAAAAAAACTTCATAATATTTAAATGTATTGTTTTGATGATTAACCTGCCTTTCTAAATAATAAGAATACGATTTACTTATGTTGATAGGTGTAAGTTATTACCTTTGAAGTGTAAATACCTATTCTATTATTATTCTATATATCCTCACTTTATAGGCAACGATTGTGCATTTTACTTTAATAAGACAGCATATGGGTTAGACGTCTCATCCTGTACTTCGGCCAGGTTGTCCACCTCTTGTATAATGTGTCAAGCATTCTACTGCAGTCACTGGACCAAGCGTACCACCAACAAACAGCAGCCTAATTAATTACCGGAATAGTTAAAGCAGAACAGAAAAAACAGCAGAGGGTTTTGACCTGGGAATTTCTTACATCATTAGAAATCCTGAGATATGTTCTGCAACTAAGTCACCTTCAATCCCAGATATACATCGGTCACAAGTAACTGAATCGCAGTCCTTCCGTAGCCTGTTATAGAAAAAAAGTGTATTGGTCCAGCCTTATGAACTGAAATAAAATGTATTACTGGGTTTTTTTATGTCTTTTGTTTTATTGCGGTAAATCGGAGCATTGTTATTCCGTTACTTGTGATCACTGCCAGTGAATCTAGCACATTGCTTTAGAGAGCTTTAGAAAAAGGTGTCCACCACAAAGTATGTCTCTGTGTAGTGGAATACTTATGTGTAGGTGCCTCGCATACCCCATCACGCCCTTTAAACAAGGCTGACCCTTTAATATAGTGAAATCCAGCAGTCGCCCCAGGAGGGTCCAGCTCTACCGTGAGTCTTTCCTTGAGTCTGTACTATGAATGCACTGTGAATGGGAAGAATATCTCAGCAACCTGCGCAACAATTAGACAGATCATTTAGACCATAGTGTCAGGAAAGCACCGGGGTTCACCACTTTCCTTGCAATAGTGTAAGGCCTGCAACCCCTAGAGATGCTATACTTTTTCTGCATTAGAGGTTTAGGGTTAATGACTGATGTAAGGAGTAAGATGTAAGATTTTTGCCCCTACGAGCATTTCTGCTGCAGTAGAACTGATGTTGCCGGATATTGATGATACCCAATGCCTTAATTCATTAAAACAGTAGACCCAGTGGTGTAATAATAGGGGTCACAGCATCTGGAACCTGCTATCGAGTCCATTCCCAGTGAATACTTTTGTCTATGAGTCTAGTGGGGGAGCTGAACCACTTGTACCTCCATTAGCACAGATCCTTCTTTTCGTGGTCCTAGTCACATCGACCTTTTTACCAATAAGCTTGTAAGGGGTCCAGGGGCTTTGGCACCTTAAGATGACATCCTTTTAGACCACAAGATCAATTTGCCCCAGTATTACATACCGTGCATAAATATGGGGGTAAGCTGCTGCATGGGGACACCATGTCTTAGCTATTGAGTGGTTGAACAGGGTAAAGAGATATTTGCCACTGGAGGCAGATTTTCTCCTGTTCTATGCCACTAGATCACGGAATAGAAGGGTGTACTAAATGGGAGTGAATGGATAGACCTGCTTAAAGGCTTTATTTGTGTTTGGCGCTCCCCAGCTAAATATAATGCACCAAGACTTTTAATGCACCAGATTTTAAAAATGGCACATTGACAATTCTGGTAATAGCAAATGGAATATTGTTTATCAGTTCTGAAAACTATTAGTATTATAGCAATTAGCTGACCATAGCTAGTCCATTATGTACTTGTGGCAAACACCAGTAGAGTAGGATTACTTATAAAATGTGAAAGAGAAAATTCCATTAGCTATAGTATGATGACCATAGGAATTTGCTAGGTTTGACTCAGTCTCCAGGTAAATCAATTATTCCACGAGGAAGCCCTTACGGAACAATGCACTGGGAAACATAAAAATATCCAATTCCCGTGTGTGTGTTAGAGGGTCCATGTCCAGAGACCACCACTGTTAGTAGGGAGATAAGTTAAGTGAGTAGCTTGTTAAAGCAACACATTGCTCGGATATAACAAGCACACCGCACAACTACTCCTGAATTTGGATTATAAATGGAATAGCTGGCCTTTTAATTCAGCAGGTGCAATATACAAAATCACATTTGAAATAATCAATTTTTATTTTTTTCCCCAGGGTTCACCTAGTTAAAATCATCCAAGACTAATGGAGAATTCTACAGCCACCTCATCAGATACAGTAATGAATTAACACCTTTTGTCTGTTCTTTAAGCATTCGTATGAATCAAATGTGTATAAACATAAAAAATGTGACATTAAAAAACAAAAAAACCCTTTATACTACAGATAAAAATCAAAAGTAACAAGAAAACAGGAACAGATAGAAACTTTAAATTTAATGGCATTGAAGAACTATTTAGCCCATCTAGTCTCCCCATTGTTCTGGTCAAAAAGTCCAATTTTCTTTCTTTTGAATGAATCCCATGGAAGTAGCCCAAACACGGCAGGCAATATCGCCAATAGTCATCAGTGTCCATTAACTAAATGGACTGCGGTAAAAGCTCACAGGAATACCAAAAGGATTCCGACGTAATGTAAATGGTACCTACCCCTCCGACAATGGTAGGCAATGTCGCTTTATTTGGAACTGCAGTTTAAACACACAATAAAGGAACAGAATGGTAATGCCAAAGTAGCCTGGGGGATAATGACTTCTATGATCATCCTAGGCTGCATATACAGGTCAGTAGTCTATCCATCATTCTATACGTAGAAAAGTATTTGTTTACTTGTATATCAGACCTTCATAGTCATCATGGTGGAATTTGCAGCCATTCCTTATTCCTAAAGGGAAACCCCCATCAAAATGTGTATTAGTGTCATCAGATAAAGATACTTTTTAAAAATATGCATCGCCATGTTCACTGAGAAATATAGTAGACGCTTTTGCTGGGTCGTTATAGTACGCTACTCATGCGAAGCATTACTTCTTCTGTGGTGGGTGCCCATTACCATGGAAAAAAAATCTTTAATCCCAGAACTCTTCTTTAAAACCGTATCTTCCCAATCCTTAATCGTTAGCAAAGAAAATGTGTGGGCACTTTACAACGTAATGTGGGGGGGGGGTTGCTAGGCTACTAAAACATCCTTGGCTGGAGCCAATGATGACAAAATAACCACATAAGTGCAAGTAAAGTCCTACCCATCTTACCCTCAAGTCTCTTCTGCATCATAATCCCTAAATGGCTCCAACCTCAGGTCGCTTTTGCAAGCTGCCTTCTCGGCAACCCTCTCCCTAAACCCTTTTTTCGAAAATATATATTATACACACCATTAAAAATTAATCATTAAATAAATTGTAAAAATACAGCCAAGCATGTCATACGGTATCAAGTGTGATATCATCAGTGATGTCACTACTAACTCTGTATTATGATCAGTGATATAATAGCTGTCAGTTATTATGTCAAATTTGACACCCTAGAAAACATTAAAGTTTATGAGTCACCAAATCCCCTAGTTTTCTGTTCATTATTTATCCGTCATTTAAATATATATTTTTAGTTGATTATCTAAGATATTATTAAGTTAAAATTAAATGAAATCTTTTGCTTCTTATGAAAATGAAATTACGGTATTTTCTTTTAACAGCTCCATAAAATTGGGGTAACCAGGACTAATACTGAAAGTTCCATATTAGCCCACATTGAGACCTCTGGCAGGTCGAAGAAAGGTAAACAAAAAACATATTTTTGGGTACTTGTTTAGAACACAGAAAACAAGTGGAGTGCAAGGTTTCCAGATATCTACGATCTCTTCTTCAGACTTAATTGCAACACTTAAGTATTCACATAGTAAAGGACAAAACCATATGTTTTAAATTGCAATATCAAGAAAATAGCCAAAGCACCCTAATAAGTCCTGCGCTGTAAATATACTGTAACCACCCGGGTACGTTGTCTTTGACTATTTGCAGAGTGAGGATATTGAGGGTAGGGATGAGAGCAGATATGTAATGTAAAAATGAGGCAGTGAAAAGTAGAGCTTAGTTTGCTAATTTTCATGCTGTAGGACTCTTCCACTCAGTATCCTGTACATCACACAGGGCTTGGGTATCCCGATGAGTTCTTAGAGTCATCCCTAGTGTAGGAAAACCAGAGCGTAAACCTCCGTCAGCATCCTAAACCTAAATGCCTTAGCCTTGGGCAACAGAGTTTAGTGTTAAACCTCCGTCAGCATCCTAAACCTAAATGCCTTAGCCTTGGGCAACATTTGGTTACGAAGTATCTGAAAATTGCTTAAAAGACTTAAAATATTCAACATTGCAACAGCGTTGGTTTCTCATAACACATTTTTTCCGAGTGAAAAAATGATATAGACTTTACATGGTATGTTGGCGAGGATGAAGAGGGGTCTGTCTTAGTTTTCTAGCCAACGAAGACTAGTGTGAGACAATGGATGGCGCTATATTACAAGCTCCTTATAAAATCAGCCATTTAGACAAAACTTATACAGCTACGACTTAACACCCCAAGATGCCAGCAGTGTGTAGGGGGTAGGGTTACGTGCCAGTGGATTTCATGTCTGTTATCTCCTTTATAGGTAAGAGATTCCGAAGCATCAATGTAGCTAGATGCAAGAGGATCCTGTTGGCGTTCTTGAGTCGTTGTCTCTTCACAGTTCATAGTCTTCTGTTATTAGGGATACTGGTAAACGTGAAGGACAATCCTCAGTACTGGGCTCTGCTGATTGGTGTCCTGGGCTTATACCTTGAGATGTTTGTGACGTTGGCTGTGACCAAGAAAGGAGAATGGAAATGGTAATTATAATGCAAGAACCCTGAACCTACCATCACCGATAAGGTGGGCATATTGAAGATATTGCTAATTGTCAGCTATTGTTTTCTTTGACAATCAGTATTCTGGAGGTATTTATTTTTAAAATATACCTCATGAAAAATGAGATCTGTGGCAGATTTGACTAGCAGGTCTTATCAGTGTCCCGTCTTGAACTTGCCACCTTTCTCCTCACCCATGCAAAAGCTACCCAAGCCACGAAACAATGAGCAGTTTAATAATAGGGGAGTGATCATTTATTGAGGGTGGAATAATCATGCAGATCCTGAGAAAAGTAGGATTTTAGAGATTTCTAAATGTTGGCCCATGATTTATTGGTGGTGGCTATGATATCACAGTCGCAACTTTTAGTGTCATTAAATTAATTAATAAAAATGTGTCTCAGCAGAATTGTTTTGAAAATATTTCATTTAAAACTATTTTTGTGAGCTTTGGCTGATAAAAAAAAAGTTCCTGGGCCTCAAGAGAAACATTACATCAGTTACCCTTTCTAGAGTAAGATTATTCAGATTTCTGCTCTTTGTTGTCTAGGTTCTCTCCCACGGTATTTATCTATCTCTGCGTGGCCATTCCCTGTATCTTTTTGTTGGAACTTCACCTACGGGAAGACAGAGTCATAGCCCTCAACGTGACTCTGGCGAGTTCTCACCATTTATCCAAAGTAAGTGTCATCAAGGCGTGACTTGGAACTTTAAGGTCCACGAAATGACGTATGTGCAGCTGTCATCTGAATATGTGTAGCTGCAAGCTACATTCTTACCAGGGGCTTAACTAGAAACCACAGGGCCCTGGTGCGAAAATTGCCCTGGGTCCCCTCCAATGCTGGTATGTGCCATCGTTGCCCCCAAACAACTCGTCTGTGCCTTCTTTTCCCCTTGCCTCCTTTCCAACAAACACATATTTGCATACACACTTACATAAATTACACAAACTTACTCATACTCACTAACAAATACATTCACACATCCATGCTCACACACAATTAGACATCCATGCCCACACACAATTAGACATCCATGCTAACAATCATACAAACATTCTCGCCCTCACGTTTCACCTCTCTTGCAGCTTTCTATCTGGCTTCTCGCACAGTGTGTAAGCAGCCTCGGTTTTAACACGGGGTCCTGTTATGTAGCATGACCCTGATACGCTCCTATCTCTCCGTCCCAGTTCAAAACGGTTTAGAAAGGGCCCTTCCAACCGGGAGTGGTCCAGGTCGGAAGGGTCATTTCTAAGCTATTTTGAATCGATACAAGGAGACGCGAACAAGGGGTAGTTATGCCATGTATTCTTACACTTGTGTATCCAGCCGGCAGCCACACATTAAACACTGAATCTGCTGAATGAGCAGCAGTAAAGGTAATTGACCCAAACCATTTGCCAGGTTTGCCAGATAGCCAGCCCAGGCCTGAGTGCCAAAAACCTAGGTTATCCTCTACATGACCGGCTCTGCTTATGTTTTTCTATATAACAGTTGTTTCAGTCTCAATATTCTTATCATATTTTTGGGCTTATTAGGTACCTGATTTTCTCTTGGAACCACTGGAGCAGATCATGGTCCTTGTCTTGGTCATAGGGCGCTGGCTCATGCCAAAAGGAGAGATGACCCGAGACCAACTTGCAGAGCTTCTTCGAATTTACATTGGCTTGGGGGCTGACATATTGGACTTATTACGATTAGTAAAGGAACCAACAGTGGGAAAGGACAGGAATGTAGCTGTTGTGGGACTATGCCTCTTTGGCTGGGCACTTATGCAGTTTACACTAGTGCTCACTCAAACTCAATCATCACAACATAAAGAAATGAGTGGTCATCCAGAGGAAGATCCCAAGGCTGCTGTAACTGAAGATGGTTGCTGGTCCTGGTGTTCGATTGAAGTATGGCCTCTTGTAATCGCAGTGGTGATGCAGGATGGACCGTTTCTTGCTTTTCGGCTTTACCTTATTATCATCCATAAAATGAACACAAACTCAATGATCTTCTTCATCTGCAAAAATATACTGACACTCATAATAGAGATTTACAACATTATTGTGGTGCTGAGAGCCCACAAGCAGAAAGATAAGAAGTGAATGTAGACAATATGTAATAAATTCATTTATTGGCAGTACACAACCAGATGCAAATTCTTTCAAAGGCACTATTTATTGTTTTATATAGCGCCATCATACTCTGTAGTGCTGTACACTGGGTACAGACAAAGGACATAACAAGTCAAAAACAGGGACTGGATCTTCTAAAAATGGACAATCTGTAAATGTGCGCGCACCCCCCCCCCCAAGGCATTTGTGTTTCCCCTTGCCACAGGTCAAGGTGATCATCAAAGTGCCATAAGGCCAAAAGGAAACTGGATCTCCAGTTTTTGTTTCCTGGGACTGCACTCACAGACATGGGGATAGGCAGCCATTCATTCCTTCCCTACTTGGCCAATGTCTAAGGAGGGCTAGATATTCTATGCCCTGCTCTGAAAAAGGGGACAATTAAGTCGTCAAGAGGGAATGGTAGCCAAAAAGCACAACCCAGCAAAAACCACATAAAAGTATCCACTGAAACATGTGTGGATCCTGGGCAGTTGTACACACTATTTCTTTTTTTTTAATCTAAATAAATTCTATTTTTATTAGTTTTTTAAATCAGATTTAATTTTCTGCATGTTATAATTGTGTTTATTGGAAGGGAGGAGGCTTGGGAGGTGGGCTACAAGCTTTGTTGCACTTGAGCCCTTACAACATACTGATCATTTGCTTTTCCATTTTTAGTGTAATTGTTTTAGGATGATTGGCTTACAAAGTAGAGACTGTTTTCCCTCAATTGAGTAGAATGTTGGCTAAAACCCTACACATTAATTACTCCCCAGACCACTGGCCATCGGGCACACCAGGCAAATGCCCTGCGGGCCACTGACCAGCGGCGCCCCATAATCATGTGATCTTAAAATTGGGCATATTAAATAATGAATGTCTACACAAGCCCTACCAGGAAATAGCCATATCAGGGTTTCTCTAAATAACAGATGACCTAATAACTTTCAAAATATACCATTTGGGTTTACAAATCACATGAACATATTTGTTGATACTAAAACACACTCCTCAATCTTTCTTATCAGATGAAGGGTGTGTAAGAGAAAACCGTCGTTTATCTGCTGGCTCTAATCTCGGGGTGGGTACAGGGCTATTACTTGAAGGGCTTAAGAAAATACTCAGAACGTACAATCACAATTCTACTCATTCCTATCTCTTCCACCAACAAAAAAAGCTATCCGCGCTGAGAATTCCACAAAGGAAAATAAAGGTAAGATCGGAATAGACATATTTTTCAATGCATTGGTAATGAGTATATTTACAAATGGTTGGGTAACACTGCAAAGATTCTTACAATATGTTTCTGTACAATTAAGGTACATTGCAGCATGTCATGGTTACTGGAAAAGAACATTTCTACAGCGAATTAAGAAAAAAGTTTGCCTTTTCTTTCTCTGATTAGAGCTGTTACTTTTTCATCCTTATGATTTGCATCTGATTCAGAGTAGTTTGTTATACTTTCTTAAGACCTACTATACATTTTTTCTTATTACAATCACATATTTGCCCCATAAAAGAATGCTTTCAGAGCGAATCTGTGTTGTACGTGTAGGTTAACAGAGCAAAATGTAGATTTTTATTGGGTTTTTTTTTTCTGATGGGTGGGTAAGGAACTCTGGGGCTGTGTGGCTGCATCTGCTTTGCTTTATTGATTAGAATGTGGGTTTTCAACGTTATATACATTGCTATAGTTCTGATAGTTAGGCAACAACAAAAAAACTATGGGAAAAAGGTAATTAATGAGCCTTAGATACATACCTATACTGATCTAATCCTAAAAGAAATAACCCTTTGCTATAATAGTGTCACAGAAGACAGTAAACTCAGTTTGATCCCAAGTAATATTGTTGTCCACTAGAATATTGTAAAGTGAAGGCTAGTAGTTCCCATTACTCAATAAACCAAATGTATTAGAGTTCAACGAGATGCCTTTGTTTCTACAGGCTGCAGACACATGGGAACAAAATGATGTCCAAACTCATGAGGATTTTGTTGGCCATTGTCAGCCGCTCGCTGTTCACGGCACATGGGGTCTTGCTGGTATGGAGAGTGGTCGAGGAGAAAAAGAACAGTCTTTACTGGATGCTGCTGATTGGGCTAATTCTGGTATATGTGGAGATGGCGGTCACACTCACTATCACCAAGAAAGGAGAGTGGAAATGGTAATAACCTAAAGGGTAGCCTCTACATCTCACCACCCATGGTGCAAAAGATAAATATGCCCAGGGAAGATTCTGGGAGAGGGTCATTAATGGAGGTAAGGTGTAACAGTCAAACAAGGGGTAGCCAAAAAAAGCTCACCACCTTTTTAATGCAACTCCAAAGACTGCTATAATTAAGCGATGTATGAGCTCATATTTCATATGTTTTTCCACTAAAACATAAACTTTTTTCACCATTAAGAAAATGATTAAATAAACTTTACTTATATTAAGAGTAAGGTTTGCATGTTTTTTACCTAGTTAAAGAGCAAAGAAAAGCCCTGTTACCCATCTTCTGATACTCACTGCCTGATGCCCTTTCTCTGCCCTCCTCTGCAGAAGCCGGTCTCTGACAGTACAGGAGCCGACAAGGTCCATACTGTGCAATTAGATCTTTACAGTTTGAGGAGCCTTTTCCATTTCCATGGCAACAATGTATCAGTGCCTCCTTTTGTATCACATCAAATGTTCCCAGCAAAAAATGACAAATGAAAAAATGTAACTTTATTAGGGAATTATTTCTGAGTAAGGTTTCAACAGTACTAGGAATTATGTTTCCAATGCTGCATTAGAAAAGTGGAACACCCCCCCTAAAAATATCACTGTGACAGTGATTTTCAATAACAAGCTGGCAAGGGTTGAGTTTTAATGACATCATTATGTTTAACTGTGATCTCACTAGAGAGCCACATGCGCATTAGATCAGCTCAGGAGACAATACCGATCAAGTTCGTAGCGTAAGCCGGCGCAAAGCCGAGAGACACATAATGAGCTTCTTTAGTGTCCACCCAAGTACTTAAACATTATCTTCCCAGAAATAAAATGTAAAAAAAATTATGTTTTCAAAACATTTCGGTTTATATTTTCCTTATAATAACAACGTACTTTAGAAAATAATGCCTGGCACATCCCAGGCATTAGCAAGCAGTAAACTGCAGCATTCATTATTTTAACTTTATGAGCCACAAAATTACATAAGTTCTATTTGGGGGGGGGAATTGGTTTCAGGTGGAAATTGTCAGTTTCGCTTTGATGTTACTTTGTAATAAGCGGTCATCACCTGTATTTAAAGGATTATCTTTTCAGACGTCCATTATGTTATAGTCAGTATGGTGCTCAATTTACTAGACTCTCATGATACGGACTTAATATAATCATCGGCTTGAAGGCATTTATCATTGTTAATCGCATTTACTTTGAGTATTAAGAAGAAAAGCAAATGACACTATTTTTCCTCATTTATATAATCCCGGTGATACTTCTAATGATATAAATACTATGAATAAACAGCCGGTTTAAGATGGATAGATAAGGAGACAGAGATATAATTAGGTTTGTATGAACAGAGCATTTTGTTCGGTACACAGAAGTGGTACTAAGATGACAAATATCATGCTAGTACAGAGTTACTCAGCTTTATAAGTCCTGTATGCCGCGGACGGCTGCCGGCTGCCACCACTCAGCCCAGGACGCAAGCCAAAGCCAAGTGCTCAAAAACATTTTTAATATTTGTTTACTTTTTAAAACAGTTCTAGTTTTTTGCATAATATAATGTTTTCAGGCAGCCACATATTAGCCATTTGTATGTTATCTTAGCTCAGTCTACAATCACTCTTACTCTTTATCATGGTAATAATAGAATAGCTTGGTCTTAATCACACTGCTGGACCTTCTGACTAATTCAAGCGTATGGAGCTATTAGCATTGCCATAAAGAATCATCTCAGTGTTGTGTGCGGGAAATTCATCCTAAACATCACATGACTAGCAACTAGGGCATCCAGCATATCTGCAGATAAAAAAAAAAAGTTTATTGGAACAAAATTAGATAAAACCAGGTTTTCATCAATGCCGACTCACATTTCCGTTTAGAACGCTGGGTTTTATGCTCAAACTGACTTACTGATCGCATTCATACATTTAACCAGTATTGATAAATCTTTGTCTTGTTATGTACTGAATGTCTGCTATGCAGTTGGACCTTGATATTAATTAGATTCTCTGTTGTGTAGGTTTTCCCCCACGGTGTTTCTGTATTTGAGTTCTACCATCCCTTCTGTTTTTTTATTGGAACTTGATTTTCTAGAAGACAGAGCCCTGGTCAGAAACTCAACTGTGACTCAGACGGCCGTGGCCCAGGTGAGTGCCCGCAATGGACTAGAGAGAGTAATCGTTTCTCTAGAATGGTCTTCATTATCAGCAGTAGCCCTGTACAGATGAGGCGTAATAAACACACACGATGAGGCAGGAGACTGGGGGCTGAGGGTGCTTCGCTAGATAAACTGCAAGCGCACTCATTGTCTCACATCGCTTTGTTATAAAAGGAAGCCACTTACTGGTCATATTGTAACACTGCAGCTACAGGAGCCACTCAGCAGCAGTGGGGAGGAAGAAAGGAGGCAGACATGGGTAAGCTGAATCTGTAAGGGTGTAAGAGTGAGTGAGGTAACCTTCTTCACTTCCCTGGGCATTATGAAGGGCCAACTTCATTTTAGGAAGAGCATCTATTGTCTAATTGTTACAAATGCAGTTTTTCAGTTGTACCAAGAAAGGGTCTGGAACGATACTCCAAAAGTCTAACTCCAATTTTTCTCTGGTTTCCTATCTTTCTAGCCGTTTGGATCTAGAACAAACATTTTATACACGTTTCTCTTCAAATTAAACTCTATTAATTTGATCTTTTATCAGGATATCATCTTCAATGAACCTTCGCAGTGGCTGGAAGCACTGGAGCAGACTATGATGCTTGTCTTGGTCATAGGACGCTGGCTCATGCCAAAGGGGGAGATGAACAGGGACCAGCTTTCACAGCTTCTGTTAATCTACATTGGCTTAGGTGCTGACATATTGGACATACTACAATTAATTAAAGAACCGGCGGTGGAAACCAATCGGAATGTAGTTATCGTGGGATTATCGCTCTACAGCTGGGCACTCCTGCAGTTCACGCTAGTTCTTACCCAAACCAACTCGTCGCCGTCCCAGAAGGAACAGGACTTCCCAGATTTGCAGGATGCCCCTGCCGTTGCTGAAAGCGATGGCTCCCCGTGTTGTACCAGCGAAGTGTGGAGTCTGATCACTGCGGTGGGCATGCAGGACGGACCCTTCCTGGTCTTCCGTCTTTACCTTGCAATTAAAGAGGGAATAATTAATGAACTGATGATATTTTTTATCTGTAAAAACATTCTGACGGTCACTATAGAAATATACAGGATCGCTGTGGTACATACCAAATAGTGATTTATTAAAGAAAAACAGAAGGGTCTACAAAGATCTCATTTTTGGTGCTCAACAATGATAATTGTCATGACAACCTAGAAGGTCCAGGTACTGGGTTTCTTCCCCCCAAACCCTTTTAATTTTTCTAATAATCTCCTTCCAAAAGACCCAAGAGAGTTTATTTATATTTTTCTGTTTATATGCACTCTTGAATCGCCGAAGAAGTTGCCAGGTACAGCAGCTAAATATATAAATGTTATTCCCAAACAAGGGGGTGTCATTATATTTTTTTAATTGACAAAGAAACATATCTGCAGGGGAATGTGTTAGTGTGAGTGTCTGGGTGTATGAGTATGTGCGTTAGTGTGAGTCTGGGTGTGTGTTAGTGTGTATCTGGATGTGTGTTTGTTGACTGCTTTTGCGTTATTGTGAAATGCACCCTTTATTAACATGCAATACACAGTTATAAGGCCATATTTTGTGGCCCACTGCAGAAATCACCTGGACAGCCCTCTTCTAGCGTCTCCCCGAAGAGGAGACCCACTTAAGTCTGAAAGGGGGAATGGTGGCTAAAACGCTCATCCCAAAAAACGCTCCCCCCAAAGAGTCTTCAGGGCCCGGCTTCGCTGTGGCATTTTCAACATCAGTGACTGAAGTCAGTTCCACGCGTGCACTGAACACACAACGCGTGTAACGTGTGCGGCTGGTGTCATAAATATTCTTCTGTCTCCACACAGCCAGTCACAGCCGGGGCAAATTTACGTGGTAAATAACAAAAAAGTGCAAACCGCCCCCCAAAAAACAAACAGGTGATTTTAGTGATCTTAACCGCAAACCCATGTAACTTAGTGAGGCATTTATAAGAAGAAGAATTAAAATTAATAAAAACATTTTCCTGCTGTTTCTAGACACATTAAAACTTCATACCCAGCAAACATTCTGAGCTCAGGGCAAAAGAGGGACTGTCTATCCTAAAGATGGGCACTTGGGAGGTACAATATAACAGCATGCCCTAAGTAACATTAGCCACATTCCAACAGTGACAGCCGCCCGCAACAGATCCTGTTACTCAGTTACTCAGACACAACCCCCGCCGCTTCCTTTTCTGGCATCTTATTGGTTACAGGTGTAATCCGTTCGTTCCCTCATTGGTCAATCACGTCAGGTAGTTTCATCTCTACTCTTATTGGTCGCAGCTCTTCGGCCGTTTATTCAGATTGGTTCCAGCAGGCACTAGGTCTCGTTCTGATTGGTCACAGGAAATCCCAGAAGCCTCGCTATTGGCTGAGGTGAGAACCCCGATTATTCCGCCATGTTCCGAGAGTCCGGTTCTCTTCAGACGGGGCGATGTTGACTTCGTTCTCTGGAGTTTGCCCGGGCTGCGCTTTGTGCCGTGACCGTCGCAGTAGTGGAATGTGTGGGTTGGACTAGTCGAGGCTGGGAGTTGGACGCAGTTTCGTGGAGCGGTCGGTGCCGGCAGGTGGATACTCCGCCTCAGAGACCTGTTCCCGACTCACGTCGCTGTGTAAGAGCGGACAGCGGTCACACCTGTCAGCAAAACATTTCCCGGGAGCTGCAGTGCTGGTAATGATACAAACCCAGTGACTTACACGGCGATAACCTCTCCTGACCCCGGCTCCTTGACCTCTGACCCCATTCACTCCGGTCCTTTGAGCTGTGTCCCGTTCCACCCGACTCGCTTCCTTCCGATCCCGCTTCGACTTGTTCTCTGACACACGGTGCTTTATGCTAACGTCCCTGACCTCTGACCCCGCTTCACTACCCTGTGGGCGCTGTTCACCCAGTTCCCAGGCATTTCACCCCACCCCACCCCACCCAATTGGCCGCCCGCTCTCTCAGTAATGCCTGGCATCCGATTCCGCGTTCCTGCTGGGGTGGGGACGGTAACTCTGGGCACAGTGACCCGGAGCAGGTGAGCTCTAGATATGCACGGAAGTGGCCGAAACCACCCGGCTCGGAAAACTTGGACAGTTCGGTTACTTGCGGGCTGTCTCTCTTTACCGCCCTCCCAATTCTAATGCCTCTATCTCTGATCAGCACTCTCTTTGTCCCCATCTCTTCCCTCTTGTTCTTTTAGCATCATGTTGTTTGCCCCCCTTCCGTACCCTGCAGCCCCCCATTCCAGTTTCACTGCCCTCTCTCTGCTCACTTATCAAGCTTAGAAATACTATAACCTCACTAAAGAAATTCCACATAACTTTTTGTATCAAAGGTAGTCTTTCTTCCTGACCTGCTGCTATACAATTAAGTGCTATAAACAATAAGACTCCTGCAAGCCTACTTCACCTTTATACAATTTACAGATTATCCTTATAATATTACTTAGATTCATTTAAATATAACATTATTGTGATTGTCGTTTGCCTTAAATTATACAATAATCCTAATGTGAGCAACGTACAAAGCAGACATATAGTATAATCAGTTATATATTACGGTATATACAGTGTGTGTGTGTATATATATATATAATTTTTTTTTGTATTTTTTTTTTAAAAAGTAATTTTTATTACATTATTAAAATACCCCGCCAGGTATTTTAGAACATATTAATACATATATAAAGAAATCTAGGTGCAGAGTATTAGGCACACTTCTGTTTTAAACAGTTATTGTATTGACTGTAAATATTTTGAATGATTGGTGCAACATTGTAATTGTTTTATTATTACTATTGGCTGCTTGAAGTGGTTAGGAAGCTTCTTGATGTCTCATGTACTGTGTGTCCCACATCTGGATTAGTAGTCATCGAATAGTTAATGCCATCGTGATTGTGTAATTTTATTTCCTTGGGGGTTTTATGATGTTTGACCCTTGGATAAATAATCAGGCTTATACTTGCCTGGGAGTTACAAAAGCAATTAAGAAAGTGGAAGGAGAGAAGAGCTATTCACCCGCAGTGCAGTCTAATGAACTTGTTTCAAAGGCAAGTTTTATTACTAAAAATAACTTTATTCCGTTGCTGTGACTTCACATTTAATACTTTACTTTTGTGTTTGGCTGACCGTGTCATGAATGCAACTGGATCTGAAAACAGAAATATGAATAGTTAAAGCTGCTGTTCCGGCTGAATCTAACACGTTTGTAACTAAATGCATGATTAGAAACATCCTTCCAAGGATGCCCAGACTCCTCCCGTGAATAATTAATCAGGTCTCCCTCATCATTTTTGCCTGGACCACTTAATTGTCATTTGACCTAAAAGCTGATACTAATGAGTCGCTTCCATAGAAACTGCACACGCTTCTTAAAATGTTATTTCTCTATGTGATTCAGCTTTGAGTACAACTGGTATGCAACGTTTGGTTAGGAAGTGTGATAAATATTTGTCTAGGTGGAAGAGCGCTTTTTAACGCAAGGTCCTTGGCCTGAGGGTCCATGGAGCTATGGATTCCTTTTGTAGGAATCCATACGTTTCCCTCTGAACCTGGTGCCGGAAACGAATAAGCATTTTGGTTTGCGGGGTCTCCGTGCCAACATGGCAAAGGTCATGATGTGCATGAATATGTAACTGGTGAACAAATGGTAATAAATAAGTATTGTTCTGATAAGCAGAAGCTAAGTGCTAGATCTTATCACAAATATTGTCGAAGAATGCGTACAACCGTCTACCAAAGTAGTTTTTTGTGGTTTTTTTAGACCTCGGGATAGGTTTATCTGTAAATATCCACATAAAATACAGAAATTGGGACCACCAGTAAAACCTTTGGAGATGTAACTATGAGACTTCTGAGACTGGGTATCCCTGATCAAGCGTCCTGCCTAATATCCCGTATGACATTATTGCCCGAATATTATAAGTGGCACACAATGCTGCCGGGCTATTTCCTCACCCACCCTACTTGTAGATAAGTAGTGTGGTTTTTCTCCAATTATTTTTATTGAGTTATAAGATGCCAGAGTGCTTAAAATATTTGATATTACAATAACCGTATACTTTAATGCGGTGACTCATTGTTTATTTCCTTCGCAGGTGAGGCTCGCAGCTCATGCGCTTTGTATGCGACCTGCCCCGTCCGATCTCCAAGAAACAGTTTCTTTAGAAGGGAGCAGCAGGGAGTGCGTTCAGTATCATGCCAAGCAGGATGGGTTCAAAAATGGACTTATCTAAAGACTACATCAAAATGAAAGCGCACTACAACGGGTGAGTTGTGAATTCAATGCCGTCTAGCATTGTGGTATTCTGTATGATTTTATATATATACATGTATATTATATATATGTGTGTGTGTGCTTAGTGCTGGCAGTCACTTTTAAACTAATGATCTTATTTGTTTAGTGGTAATTTCCTTTTCGCATGATTAACTTTTTAGGCTTGACAAAAAAATCTAACTGACTCTCAAAAGCGCGTTTTATTAAAGGGATAAGTAAACTCAATAGTATTTCCACATCGTAAAATGATGGATTGACTGCAATAAATTTACAAGAAACTGGTCATCTTTTAGCTCTTTGGAACACGTCTGTTCTCTCGTACAGCTTGTGTACTTCAACATTTAGGTTTCTTATCTTGCCAAAAGCTTCTGGCATAATCAGCGAAATAATATCCTCTTTAGACCACACTTTTTAATTAACAGATACTAAGTTACCTTGACATTGAGCTGCTGTTGGACAGCGTGACTTGCAACAACAACAAAGAATTGCTGTATGCGTTGTTTCCCATATGCCGCTGTCCCTGAGTTTCAGTTAGGAGTTTGATTTCTCTTAATGTCATTGCTCATGTTGTCCTTCAATAAAAAGTAATTACATAAATACTTAACTGCTCTTATTTTACCTTTATGCTTTTAGTTGTGTATTCCTTTCGTGTTCTATTTTCAACTGCCCTCATCCATCTAACTGGTAAAGGGGGCTTCCCCTCCTTGCTGTATGCATTTCTGCCTGGAACTCAAACACGGGTTAGGATTGTAAAAAAAAAAATATATATATATAATAATAATAAAAAAAAACCTCTTCACAGGGTCAAGTTATAAACAGAATATTATTTTATAGCTCAAAATGTTCTCTTTCAGAATCATTAGCATATATATTTTTTTTAAAGGAATATACGGCCCCAGGCAGCCCTTTAGACAATGGATAATAGAATTCTTTGTAAGTAGTTCAATATGCATTCTTTATTATTATTATTATTATTTGTGTTATGTAGCCCATCAAATTCCATAGCGCTGTACACAAACCTAAAAAACACTTACCTCTTAGTAGAAGCTGCTACCCTGTGTCGAGAAAGATATTCCTATGTTTAGGATACAAAAGTATAAATATAGTATTTTTTATCCTTGGCTCTATTAGTTCCTGCTTTGAATTTGCTAATCTCTAAACATCAAAAATAATCCCAAAATCTAGCTATTGAATTTCCAGGCAAATGTACCCAGGAAGTTTCAAAGTCTCTACCAGGTTACTCCTAGGGCTCAAATAACACCGTACGGAATTCATGTAATATATTAAACAGGGATCGGTGATCCTCGCATACCTTTAATATCTTGAGTGCCCTAGGAATGAGCCATTCATTGCACATCCCACATTCAGAAGGTAAAAATGCATTAAAAGGAAAAAAAATTGCCCCCTTTCTAGGACTTTAGATCATTTGAAGGTCTGTCTGCGGTAAATGCTAAATGATTCACATAGCTCTGGAGTGTTACTACACCTAAGTGTGTTTGAAAATAAGACAAACTCATAAATTCTTTGACGTGTCATCATGGTGCAGTTGAAGGAACGGAAATTATACTACCTGCTAGTAGACAATTTGCTGCGATGACAATACAGGTATAGTTTGGTATTTCAGGTACTACAGGAATTGTTTTTCTGACTTTTACAGGAATGTAGCTTTACAGGCTTTGTGACATCCACGTCTCCTCTCTACCACCTCCTCCTCCTCTTTATCTCTCTCTCTCTCTCTCTCTCTCTGCCTCCTCCTTTATATCATTATCTCATTTTCTCTCTCCCTATATCTTTATCTCTCTGTTTTCTTATTATCTATCTCTTTCCTTTAAGTCCAGTGGTGGGAATGCGAAGTCTGTTCACACAGTTCTTCATTGTGGTGCGTGGCTTCAGTGCTGAGCAGTGCAGCGTCAATAGCCGGCGCGTATCGCTGACCTCATTCTCCCTCTGTCAGTTAAAGAGAGTTCCAAGTGTCAGTGAGAGAGAGTCAAGGGTTAAGTTAACCAACCCAAGTACTGGGATATATTTGCTGCAGCCTCTGGTCCAAAATGAACTAATTAAATTTTTTTTGTGTACTGGGAACTTTGGCCATCGCCACACTATTAGCGCAGTGCAGCTATACATTCTCTATAAACATAAAAACTTTTTTAGATCCCATCTATGCTGTCAAATATTCTGAGCATTCAAGCGTCCGCTGTCTTCGTGACATATATCTCCGTACCAGTTTACAGTTAATTACCGCGCTCTGCACTTCACTGGAGGTGCAAACAATGAACAGCCACTGAGCATAAAGGGTGTAAAATGAAGTATAAACGTGAGATTTTTTTATTTCTTTGGCAATCTTGCCAATTATTCAATATTGTGTTATATAAAATAACCCTCATGTTTAATTCACTATTCTTTATTCTTTTATAACACATACATGCAAACCTACACACACGTGTAGCCTCAAGTGTATTTAAGGAATCATTTTTCATGCTATGCAGTCTGGATAGTGCCTTCTCAAAATAATTCATGTATAAATCAAATATTGTAAGTGATCGTACAACACTCAAATCTACAGTATATATTAACAAGTGGAGCTACATTATATGACTAAAAGTACCGTATGTGGACACCTGACCATCACAACTAAATGGACTTGTTGGACATCACATTCCAAGTCCATGGGCAATAACATCCTCCACTGCTCTTGGAAGGCTTTCCACAAGACGTTGGAGCGTGTCTGGCTCGCCTATCTTCCTCTTTAAGCTTGATTTTTTTTAATTTTTTTTTCCTTCCATTTTGTTTAAGAAACGTGAAAAATAAGAGAAATGGCTTTTATTTTCTTTTGACAGTCTGTGTGTTCACTTCTAGTAGAGTCCTGATTGATATGTTTCATAGGCGTGTAGCATTCTCCTTTGTAACTGAAGCACAGCGTTATGGTGATACATAGCAAAACCAGCCTGCCTTTCTTTCATTATTCTCCAAGGAGTCTTATTTTCCGAAAGTAGCTTGTGACACTCCTGACAGATTTATTGAGCACAATAGAGAAGACCAGAAGAGTAAATAACTTTGAGGACTTGATATCAGGAACTCGGCAGAAATAAATCAAAATGTTCTGGATTAACTGGAGCCCATATGAAGCTGAAAATCAAGAATTCGGTCAATCTTTATAGATAAACCCCAGTCTTTCTGTATCCAACCCATTTTTCTGAAGGTTTGTTGTAGTGTGCGTTCTTTTGTCTTTTAGTGTCTTGATAGATCGTTAACTTAATGTGGACTCTTTTGTCCTTGCAGGCACCTTCACTTCAGGACAGTGTTGGCCCCTAAAGGTTTATATCCACTATTTATACCCATTTGGTTTTATTGCAGCACCTGAGATGCTGTTAAAGTACATTGCCCATAACCAAGTGCCGTTCCCTGTAGCTTTCTATACAGTGCGGTCAGAAAGGAAACAATCAAACGGTCGTCCTTTTTATTTTTTCTCGGCTCACAAATAAACACACCGGTAATTTAATGGGGCCACGTATTATGTGACCACCTGTTATGTAGCTGGTGTGGTTATTTAGGTCTGTTTACTTATTACACCAAATCACAATGAGAATTTTTTTCTCCAGTAGAGTGAAAGAAGACATAATACTTTGAGAGGCTTGTGATTTAACCGTTTCCTACTGGCGCTGTCTGAAATTACAAGGAGCTTTGCAGCTGTTTATATGACTGAACTCGAAGGACACATTTTGTCTATTAATATAGTCGCGTATGTCTGAGGGTCCACATGATTAGCTGATAACCATTGGGTTGCCTTTGTAGCCATCGCTCCAGTGCCAACATGCTGTCCACATCCCTCACAGAACTCAGATGTTTATAACCCTCAATGTTTGAAAAACTACTTTTAATAATACATTTCGTATGTATTTATTAAATGTTTTGCTTGTGTTGTCGCTGTAGATAACTGGAATAAATTATCTGTTTGGTATACTTTTATTTTTCCTCCACAAAACTGTTTATGGACGGTTCCTTTCCATCTGAAGAAGGACCTGGGAGGTCACATAATGTTTGTGTGATTCTAAATGTATTCTATATTGGACAAGTGAAAGCTAACGCCATCAACTAAAGCCTCTTCCTTCTCTTGGACCAATATGGCTTCTATCCATTTCCATTAAGTGGTGGAACCCACCGCATCATTGTGTGTGTTGGGACTTGTAGTCCAGCAGTGCTTGTAATACTTCAAACTACCTAAAGGTATTTAACGGTCACCTTCTCTTTTATGCAATTTACTTCTGTCCAAAAATAGAATGGAATTAATTAAATTCTGGTGTCTGCATCTTTTATCCCTTTTAACATATTACAGCTGCGTGTGACACATTTCTGCGATGGAGCACAAGAGGACAACTTGAATTTTTCACCTTGATTTAGACATGTTTAATCTGCTGAGAACATTGTGCTGTCTTGAGAGTTGCTAAAATCCGGGTTGCTAATAACGTATATTGGGAGTGTTATAGCCGTGTTGATACATTCCTACAATTAATATCCTGTTATGATTAGAACACTCCCTGATCTGTAAATGTCGCTGTTGTGACTCCTCTTACCTGCATCATACGCTTGTCTTAACCATCTGCCTTCTTTTGGTGTTTGTTTTGTGCAGAGACATTCTGATCACACGCTTGGGAGCTTCAATGAGTTATGACGAACTGTGCGAAGAAGTGAGAGAAATGTGTAATTTACGCCAAGGGCAGCCCATCACGTTGAAGTGGATCGATGACGAAGGTATTCGGTTGGACCACTTGAAAGAATTTAAATTAAATTCCATTGCGTTTAAGGGACTGATCTCTGCTCGTTCCTGCCCAAGAGTGTTTTACAACAAAACCCAGATGGGGTTAACAGCTACACAGTCTTGATTACTAACTTTTTAAGTGAATCTGTCACATTTCCTAAATCCCAGATTTAGGACTACATGCTAAATAAACATCGTTTTTAGATTAAAATAAACTATGTATTAAAACCCCACCTCAGCCATCTTAACCCTATGTTCTCATAACTTAGGGAGGAATAGTCACGCAGATTCTGTCTTCGGTTAAGTTGCTATTGATTGGTTCAGGTCGGCTTCGTAAGCGTGGGGTAGGAGAAGAGAGAGAACTTTCTGATCAGAAATTGGCCAGATAATGCTGGCTTTGCCACAGAATGCCATGACTGCTTAATTTGGTGAACTTCAAAGCTAAATATCACAAAACGGTGATTTATAAACAAAACACACAGGGTTTAGATAACTCCGTTTAACTGAATTTAGATATGGAGAAAGTGGTTAAGACGACAGTTCCGCTTTATCCCTTTCAGTGTGAGGTTCCTGCAATGGGCCTTAGCAAACATGGCAATGTTATGTGTTAACACGGCCTGACACCCATAAATTGCATGTGTGCTTGATCAGGGAGTCCTTAGTCCAAGTTGATCTCTTTGTTGGCCCAATAAAACTAATATGTTGGTTACATATGCATTCTGGATCTCAGGGATAGAATCAGTAGGGGATACCCTCCAAAAAAAGATACACCTGGTGACTGAAACTTAAAAAAAAAAAAATCAGCATCACGTAATCATAAAAGCTGGATAACTAAATATATTTCTATCCTGAGCCTTTTCCCCTCATCCTTTTCAAGACTACAATACAACCTATACGTCTTCACCTGTAACACTATTGTACATGTAAACATACGTTCTTCTAAAACTGATGAAAGCATTGGAACATATATTAAAACATATATCGCATGATATTTCATCTGTCCACATGGTCCTGAGGCTAAACACAATGAGCAAAGCATGTAATCGGTGCTCATAAACTTTATGTGCGAGATAGCGACTCGTATTCTTCTATTACCGCTGAGCAGCAGCCTCTCCCGTGGGTGTCCTTGACGCTCGCTTTGGCAGTAGCTTCATCTTCCTTGCTGTCTCTCGTGTTACTCCTGATGGCAGCTTCCCAACTGCTTTGTGATTCAGGCCGTGGAATTTGTATGACATTCCTCCCAAGGTCTGTTGGGTGGCCTAGAACTTCTTACATTATTACTCTTACAAGTTGTTTTCTTGATCCGTATCTTTTGTATTCTTGCCACTAGTTAGGAGTTGTCATAACATAAACACCTCTTCTTCTAACTAGAGTCAAAATCCGAAGATGAAGAAAAGTTTCCCAAATTCCCCGTGGGTCACTGCTCAGACTCGAATCCCTTCTTGACTTGTTTTTTTTATTTTTTTTTACAGCATTTGATGTAAAGACCACCTACCATTTGATAATGTTCATTTATAATCGTATCACATTACATTTATTACTATAGCTCCACCAGATTGTGTAGCGCTGTTACAATATAGGACATTGACAATATTTAACAGACAATTTAAAGTTGTCAAGTAGGACATACTGATACAGAAGAGCCCTGCTCTTGTGAGCTTACAATCTATTGTATTCTTCTTAGTCCTTTGATATTGTGATACATTTAATATTTATTTGTGTTGTTAAGGGATGATAAGGATTATTTATAAGAGTGGTGGAGACAGTTAAAAAGGATTTTATCATCACAGCAACCAGTGGAATATTTCTTCTGAAATCCATAAATCTCAGCAGAGAATTGTGTACACTTTAAAGGTGTGAAACGGTTAATGGGTTTGCCATGTACTGTGTACCCATGTAGAAAACGCAGGGAACGGTCATCGCGCTGACAGCTTTGCACGCTTCAACTTTAACATCAGGGATTTCTTTAAGCATGCAGTGACATTGTAGGAAAAAGTGTCACTTACTGTCATTCCACATTAGTCATTTCTTGTGTATTTTGCTAGTGGGGAGCAGCACTATTTTATGCATTTTTGTGGTGAGGCATTTGGTAAATATTGTATCTAATAGAACTGTAGGAAACTGACTGAAAAGCCTCTGGAGGCTGCAACTGAAAATTGGTTTTAACCTATATGGAACAAATCGCAGGGTTGGTGGTGTGTTGTTAATTAAATAACTCTCATATGACGTGTCGGTACCGACAAGAAGTTCTGGGCTGCCTCTGTATAATGCAGTTCAATGTCTGATAAGGCTTTGATGAAGTCTCCCTAATTTAATTATACATTATATAGGGCCAGCCCATCTCGTCTTGACGCAGAAGCTCACTGGGGTTGGACAGTCCCTTTAGTAAATATACCCACATACTTCTATATCCACATATTCCCTTACAGCTAGGTTTAGGAACTGAATCCAACGACCATAACATACCGGTATATACCTATCAAAATCTTTATTTGCTTTATACATGTCACATTTGTATTTTTTTTTTTTTTTGAAGTAAAAAATTATGTTCAGAAGTAAATGTATTTTGTTTCCACAGGGGATCCATGCACAATTTCATCTCAAATGGAACTAGAAGAAGCTTTCCGTCTATATTCCATCTACAGGGAAGAAGGCCTCAGCATTCATGGTATGGTCGGACACTTATTGCCTCGTCATTTCCGTGTGATAGAGCAAACAACTGAAGATGGGAGCACGTGGTATACAATTACCTTATACATTGTGTTTTTGGTGACCCTCTGACCAGTGCTATATAACTACTAACCAGTTCATAACCCGTGTCATCAAAGATCCTTCAGCATTGCACCTGATCCATAACTCCTTCATAGTGCTGTTGGCAACAGTTCTGGAGTTTAAATGAAAGGAATACATGTTTACGTAGAGTCTATAGATAATGGTATAATCCAGTTCCAACTGATGGAAAGGGCCTGCTCAATGAAGTAATGGAAACTCTTGTGATATGGCTGATTGAGTAAGCCTTCTATCGCTTGTAACGTTTATTTCACGTTCAGTTATTCCGATTTCTATCTTTTTAGCGATGACATAACATCTGTCACAACCAAAGGCAAAGCCAGGGTATTTTTGCCAGATAAAACCCTTAAAGTCATTTTGTTTTCCAGGCTTCTAAGATTCTTTAAGACCATTTCAGTTCTCATTGGAGAACAGCCCTTTCTTATTTTCTGTCAAGCATTCTCGCACTCCTCTTGCGGTCTCGCACTCCTCTTGCAGTTCCAGCAAAGTCATTTAGCTATATTACAGCATGTGGTTTAGAGATTATGTGGGGCTCTGTGTCACTTAATATATTTAAATTTAATTTGTTGGGTAGACGAGAGACACTGGATTCTTGAGTTCAATTTTCTAAAGCCTTATGAATAATTTAATTAAGTAAACTGTTTATATTTTAACAGTTTAAATAACCGAGTCGAAGGTTTGACATTCTCTCCCGCTGTCATCGATGCGGGATTGAGTCCAGCAGGTGACCCTGAACAGGTCTCCTATCAGATGTTTTTGCCATCCAATTGCATTGGCTTCTTTAATTGACTATTTAGATATAATACTTAATTTTAGGTTTGCTTGTCTTTGTATTATATAAGAAACAGGGAAATTTCCAAGCAAGCATTGTTTTCTATGCTGAGATCTGTTTAAATTAGTATTAAGTGTTTAAAATTGAGTTTTGACTAATATTGGTGTATTTCTGCAGATACTAAAACACATAGTCGATGTAGCCCCTTTTTTCTTTAATATTTAATGCGTACTGGAACCCATCATGCCTTTTACTGCATGCATTATTTTTCAGGATATTTAGTTAAAATATGCTTGCAGTGTGCCTTTAAATTTTCTGTTAAATGTGTTTTGTATGTTTTTGTGCTTTTTGTTTTGGTCTTTAAGGAATATAGTTTGTAATTGAATTGCAGTTCATATTGAAGGTCAGCTCCGGATATAATAACCCAGGTGATTGCCACTAAACTCTAAAATCTTTGAAGCTTACGCATTTAATTTAGTTTAACACAGAGGTCACGGCTTCTACAGGGAACGTTGTGAGTTTCATCATTGAAACGAATTGTCCACTTATTCAGAGAGTGCTCACTGATAACGTTTCTTAATTTAGAAGGCAGTGGCCGATATCACCCATACAGTGTTCTATCAGTAATAACTGAATCTTTGAGAATTCAACGGGTTTTTGTAATTTAAGCTTTATAAGGGTGACCTTTTCACCTTAATGGGTCATAAAAGCGCAGTCTAATCCATTTTCATTCATTTTCTGGGATCAATGAAGCAAACAGAGTTTTTACCTGCCTCTGTGGGCTCTGAGCAGTGCTTCAGCGAGGCAAGCGACTCCTAAGAACATCTTGACTGTAAGTAGGGCTCTGCGCATGGCCTTAGTGGTTTCCCTACTTACATCTCCCAATGGGACTGTATAAGGAACACCCAGCTTTAGTAGGTACAACTTATTGAACTTGATTTAATTTACTGATTGATGGAGGTAAATGTGATAATGTGTTTGGCAAATAAAATATCAGTATAATATTCCATTGAGCTCTCAGAATGTGATAGTTGTTTTTCTCTCTTTCTGCAGTGTTCCCAAGCATCCCTGAAAGGCCAGGCCTTCCCTGCCCGGGAGAAGATAGTAAGTAACTGCAATGTTGTCTCAAAAAGTATTTTGACTAATTGGTTAAAGTCTATATCATGTCTCCTCGTCATTTACATGTAATAGAGTAAACAACTGAAGATGGGAGCACGTGGTATACAATTACCTTATACGTTGTGTTTTTGGTGACCCTCTGACCAGCTCGATAAGGCCCTGGTCTTTGGGGAACCCCTTAATGCAAGTACCTGGTACACTGTATTGAATTTGGTCAGAAAACAAGTAGTCATAGCATTTTCCACCCTTCCGTATTAAATTGTTGCCTTTCCATACCATATATGCTGCTGTACTTGGGTGCTCTAGACAAATTTATGGTCAAACCCAGCATCGGTGCCCCTTTTTATTTTCTGTGTGTTCCTGGAGCCAGGAATTGATCTACCAAGTGAAGTGTAATTTTTTTTTCGTTTATTGATCGGGAGGCCATGTGAAAAATGTTTCTTTAACCTTTTTGAGCTGCCTTATTTCCAGTGTTATAAGGAGCTCTAGCTGGTGGCGTCCAAAGCCTTAGCTGTAATAAAAACATCGGTGCTGCCATCTTTTATAACTGTACCTTTTTTACAGGGTTTTTCGCTTATTTGCCCTAGCTTGTTTTTGAGTAAATAGCTGTATTCAGTAATGTATTATTATTGATTGTATTATAATGCGTGTTACAAATCTCGAGCCGGGCCCAAACTTTGCTGAAATGTTTTTCCTATACTATTGCTTTTTGTTTCATATTTGAAATGGCTCACATTCGCAGAAATATCCTCCTATCTCTTCAGTTCCATTACATAAAACTAATACAATTTCACCTGCAATAAAATCAGACGGGTGTTTGGTTGTTGATCTAGCGGAGAGTGAGAAGCCATTTGTTTTATCACACATAGTATTGTACAGCCCTGGGTCCTTTGTGATCTTGGCTGGTGAAGTGAAATGTGCTCTGTCTATTAACTATACTAAGAACAGCTGATTCTTTGGCTCTTGAGACATTTTAACGTACGCTTTGGTTGTATTGTCATGACATTTAAATATTTTTAACTTGGCCATTGCTGTTTGTTAATAAGGAAGTGATGGTGCCATTATAATACTGGATTTAGATTACGGTGGAAGTCCCTGACTAGAGATATAAAGCATTTAGAAGCACTGGCCGGTGTGAACTCCAGCTCCCCCAGTAGTGACGCCTACCGAAGTCGCTCGGGATTCCACAGTTTTTGTTCTCGATGGCTTTTTGAGCTGCCCCGTGATGAATTATCCCGTGAATCTAGGTAAGCCCCCATGGTTACTTGTACCCTGCTCCTGCAGTTAAACTGCTATCACTTAATTTAGTATGCAGATGTTAAACTGCTATCACTTAATTTAGTATGCAGATGTTAAAATGGGAGACATTGGTGCCAGTGACCCTTTTAAACATCCCCAGTTGGAGTCCTGTGGCCCTTGAGCAAACCCTGGCAGCACGCTAATCAAATTGAATAATCTCCATTGGTCTCCTGAAAGTTCCTCAAACGGATCTGTCATTTTCTGGATTTTCTCTGAAGCTTTTTGCTCCTTTCCACGGTAGTGATTGGTGAATTATGAGTGGTGTCAGTCACAGACTTTCTTAGCTTTGGTGAGTTCAGCCGTGGCCCATGGGCTTTTTGCCTCGGTGCTCTGTTGACATCACTCTTGGGATATCAACCTAGTCGGGCAATTCCATTGTACAGCGCAGCTGAATATGGCAGTGCTATATAAGTAAATTACAATTCTCTGGTCTATGGCAGAGTGGATGTGATTGTTTAATGAATTAAGTAGAAAATGTGGTGACGAGAGCTTTAAGATAAATAGAGAAAAATAAGCTCAGTCCACTTTACTCTGATTAAATGGACATTCCAAAGTATAATGACGAAACCCCACTTATTATATTGGATATTGCCACTAGCCGGTAGTCCATAAGATGCGTCTACTGCTAAGAACAGAGCTGCGAATGAACCGCTCTATGGACAAAATTACATTTTTCTCCAGCCCCAGATAGGCTTTTGCTTCATCAAAGTGAGAGACCCTGACAAAATCAAAGCATCAGCCTCGTTATTCATGCGGTCATGGAGGCAGAAATAGTCCGTAACATGATCAGCTCTACGTTTTATGCGAATGGCTCCATTAATAATCACTTTTATGCGAGACGCTTATATTCTTTAAGATGCCATTGTGCTTCCTGCAGTTATAATAGAGCTATAAAGAAGGCAAAGCTCAGGGCCGTACGCTTGTTACTGGCCTTTATTTATATAAAAGTGAGGACGCCATCATCCATCAATTATGTGTTTGGTATTTGAAGGATATATAATAACCTTTAACAACAAACTTATTTACATTTGGCTCGTCGTGTATCAAATACGTTGTTACAAATGTATCCAGTGAATGAATAGGAGCGATAGTGGTGATATTTTCTCACGCGGAAAGTAATGTAGAAGAAGTAAAGCACAGTGTTTTGTTTTTTTTAATCCCGGTTGTTAGTTTCTCATTCCCTTCCATACTGCGATAGACCACAGTCTGCCAAGTCACGGCTCACCTGCCAAGGCGGTATGTGACGGTGGACACGAGCCGGCTGACCCCAGCAACCCTCCGTGACAAGAACACCTCCCTCTCGTCACCTAGAATCTCAAAAATCCATTAAATGCAGATATATGGCTGTGTGTACCCTGTGCTTCAACCAGAAATCGCTGAAAAAAAACAAATCTTTTTGATTTTGTTCTGTTCGGTTACCGTACTATCCTCGCCGATATACAGATCTGTTTAATATGATCTCTCTATACGGACCAGATATAATATATACAGATCCACCGGCTCTGTGTATACCAGCGCATGGCTATGGATGCTTTATTTAAAGGACCTTCTCTCTGCATTGTACTGTTTGTGCCTCGTTTGGCAATCTGTGTAAGGCTTAACGCGCACGATTTATTCATGGAAATGTAATTCTGACCAATTACACGCATTACATCTAATTACCCTTTGTTATTTAATAGTCACAATTAGTCAAAAATGTAATTGTAGAATGTGAAAGTAATGCGGAACCGCGGTGTAACCTGCCGTGAGTGTGTTGTGTACGTTTGAGAGTCGCATCCCCAAGTTTACCAATCTATAGGCGCAGGCGTGACGTCTAGTGTTCCTTCACATTTACACGCCCCCCCCCCCCTTGCCGTGGGTGGCGGTGGAGCAGGCATGTGCTTTTGGCATGTAAATCCCACTTCAGAGGCCAGTAACCGCAGGATTCCTCCTTCCTAGTACCACAAACAAGCGCTGCAAGTGTGCAGCCGCTGAAAGGAGCCCAGTGTTTACGGCACCCCCCCCCCATTAAGTCACTTGTTCCGTTTTCTACACGGCGTGTAAGCTGTGAAAGTGGCCTTTCGGAGCCGTGCGATAATGTTTTCCTACATGGGAGTCTCCCGGGGATGTGTGTGCCGGGCCCTGCACGCTCGGTAATACGGCTCGGAACATCCCGCCCACAGCCTCTGAGCATCTCGCTCGCTGTAGTTCCTGATGCACAGAGAAGCCTTTTGTCGCCTCGGCACTGCCTGTCCTTTTACCTTCACACGGAGGGAGGAGATAGGTGGGGGGCCGAGGCTGTCTGTGTGCCGGGTGTCCGTGCGGAGATCGGCGGCGATGCCCACACAATGCACCATCTGCGGCTTCTGGATTTATGCATCCCTTTAAAGGTGATCCTTTCTCTGTCTGTCCGTAGCGCTCTCATCGGCTCGCAGCGTTCCGGTGGATTTCATTGTCTATTGTATATTTAGGGAAACTTCATTCAGGCTGCTTCCCCGGTGAAATGTATGCCGGTAACCCTGTACACCCCAGAGTGATCTGGTTAACGCTTTGATGCCTGCAGCCGTCCCTCATTGCACGCTGACATGCCTAGCCGGCTTGTCGTATGAGAATGACCACGTAGTTTTAGTATCGGGATCAATTTCGTTTCAATCTCTAGCAGTTTTTTCTTTATTTAAATAAAGACGGTGCTTTTTAGCTACAATATATTTTTCTTTTTTAATTGGAGTTTTGAGTTTTTTGCTACTAAGGGCCTTTTAATGTGTAATATTCAAGCGGTTTCCGCAGCCGTGGCCTGTACTTTGGTTTTCTGCCTTTGGATTATGTGTGTTGCGTTAATACCCCGTGCCCACGTTCCACAGTGCTCTGGATGCTGTAAAGTTTGTCTTTTTGTGTGATGTGTTGTGGGGACTGGTTCGGTTACATCCGTGCCGTGTTTTCCGCCGGGTCTCAGCTGTTTGCCGCTTCCTCCCAGGGGAGCCGGTACCACCCGTGCCTGGATATGTGAGGCAGAGGAATGGGAAGGGGGTGAACAGCATTGCCAGCCTTCCATTAAATGTTTGGCTTGTTTCTTTTCATTCTTTATTTCTTTTCCCCTTTTCAGTCATCGTGACCAGGCTGATCCTTTTCCATTGTCCTTGACGTCTATTTACAGTCAGATAGCAGCATCAGCCGGAGCGAGAGAGAGGGGGGAAATGTTTCCTTTTATACGTCCTTTGGCGTAAGACGCAGAGAATCGCTTTGCCAGGGACAGTAGAAAAGGAGAATCTATTTCTCGTGGGGAATATGAGTGTGCGCAGATTATTCACGCGTGTAATGGCTGGTGTGATGCGGCAGCGTGTATGTGTGTGCGTGTAACGCAGGGAGGTCAGCATTCCGCTTCTCAGGCTTCTGTGCCTTTAGTTGAGATTGGCAACCATTGATCGCAGGAACCCGTGAAGATATTGTTTGTCAATCTATATGCGTGGGGCTGTTGCTGAATTATCTCTGAGGCTAGTCACTGGCTGGGAGAATCATCGGTGGGAAGGGGGTTGCTTTTGCTGCTTGTTATCAGAGGAGCAAGTCATTGCGGATCGCTGTGGCCAAGTGATGCTGCCGATAAGGAACATTAAAGAAAGGAATGTATCCCAAGAAATCTGACGGTATGTGATCAAGGCCTTTTTATTTTTTTTTTTAATAGGAATACGATGAGCGATCCTGATTTCTCCCAGAACCTCTTCCTTAGTTGAACTGTTTCTCGGTTTTGCTTGATAACGATAGCCCTGATTACTCCCTCTGGATTCCAAACGCAGGATTCCTTAATTATGTTTTGTATCTTGTCCAAGAGTTCCTGTATATTCTGCATTGCTGCGTACGAGTAAACGGCAAGGAGTTTACACGCGAGGGGAGCCCTGCTATTCTATGAAGGAATTCAGGGATGGATGTAGCGTTCCTTGGTTCTAGTCTCGTTTGTTGACATGTGCTGTTACATATTGTTAGCTGTAATATTTACATATATTTCATTGTTTCCAAACAATCTGTTTCTGTAACCCACCGAGGTGAGAAATAATGTTTGGCTGTTTTTGTTTTTTTGAAGATCTTGGTTTCTAAGCAGAGTTCAGGGTTAGAGAGATGATTTGTATGCGTTCTGTCTGAATCTTTAACCCTCTCGTTTTCCCTTTACTGCATAAAGGTTTATTGACAGCTTTGGTAAGGTCTCTTATTTGAGTGCCCGCTCTGATCTGCTTGTTAATAGATGACTTTAATGACCGTAGGATACTAATTCTTTTTTTTAAATTGCTAATCAGAGGATTATATCTGAGCCTGACTATGCAGATAGTGCTTCGCTTTCTCTATACCATCTCTTTTTAATCTGGATCACGGACGGCTCCTATCCGCATGCCAGAGCACTGATTTCCGATAAACTCAATCCGAGTCCCGTAAATAATCCCCAAAATACCTCTGGCATGTTGTATGACTGGTTTTTTAAATCGGAGGCGCTCTTAAGAGTACGTGCAACTCTGCCCTTTTTTTTTTTTTTTTTTTTTAATAAAAGGGAGAGGAAAATATAGCACTGTGGTTATGGAGAGTATTTTTATAAGTAAGTTTGGGAACTAAATATAGACAGTCTGGCCTACAGGAATATTATTGTGGTTCATTAGTCACCAACCACCTCCCTTCCTATTACATGTTCATAATTATTGGGTACATGACAAATGGTGCTTTGGTGTCCCTATTTAGTAAGGTTTTATTCCATTATTGTATACCTACTAGCCATATTTATTAGTCTCATTGTTTTCAAAGATGTGTATTTCTGGTCCATCTCCTACTTTCGGGCGACTTGCTACAGGTTGTGATCTGCTATGAGCTGGAGAAACTGTGCTGGTAGCTCTCAAAATAATGCTTCTTCTAAACAACGCAGAACTTTTAATTAAGCTGATTCCACAAGTTAATTTCCCTTTAGCTGCTGTTAATTCAGGAGTGTTACAGGTTGTGCATTATTTTTGCTACACGAAAGGCTGAATTGGCCTACTAATTCCAGATCTCCATCAGCAGAGATACCAAGGTCATATTCATCCCATAATGGAACCTGATGTTCAGTCAGTTTGTCTCCGCAGCTGTCAATCACATTCTCTGGGTAGATAGGAACCATTACTTGGATATTGGACAATTTGGGCTACTTGTTCAAAACCGATTATATATTAAGTGAGGGCAACTATGGTTAGACAATGTGTATGTATAAAGTGCACCAGTTTACCAAATGGCGTTTACTGATGCAGAGCTACTCTTCCTGACATATATGCCATCAAATAACTATGCAGCAGGCGAAGTAATGTGTTTACCATACAGTTACTCCTTATGTATACAGTATAGTTATCCATTGTTATAATTGCCATACATAGTAAGTGTAATGGCAGCTCTGAAATGGCCAGTGTGTTTCTGCTGGTACCAACCTTTTCACCAAACTATCCAGCTGTTATCTGTCATTTCCTTACCATGATATTTGAAGAAGTCGGTGCATGGTTTGTGTGCAGATACATACATACATTGGATATAATGGCCCACAAAGCTGTGTACTGGACGGTTCTCATGGCCATACCAGTCTCTGTCCCCATCAAATGGTGGTCCTGTGCTGTTCTCCGACCAGAGGAACATTCAAGAATTTAAACTCACAAACTGCAGCACTAACTGGGTGACCCTGTACAATAGATAAAACGTGAGATATCCCACCTCGGCAACACAGTTATTCTTTTATGGGAGCTTAAAACTCCTGCTTTAAGCGATAGAACCTTGGAACAGGGCTCTACGCGACAGCGCAAAACAAAATTACGTTTATGTGATACTGATTCGCGGTAAGTATATTTTTTGTGTCTGTAGTTTTAGACTGGTAATCAATTTGACATATTTTTAAATTGAAATAATTACTGACTATGGTGAGTGCATTCGTTGTTTTTAATATCCATTTACTTTACATTGATGTGAGGGAAATGCTTGGGGGGCATTTCCAGGGGCAAGTGTGATCTGGGACAGAGGCTTCTATCAGGGATTTGGCCCTGAAAATCTGATGGCTGTTATCTATGGATATATCCTTACCCTGCCCTAAAAAGAACTGACTTTGGCTCATAAATTCTACTTAATTGTACTTGGGTCTGTTCTGCTCTTATATTAATATAATTATGTTTACCAGACTAATAACTCGTGACATAATTGCATGTTCTCTGTATGAAGAAAGGACCTGTTTTTCTTCAGTCCTTCTGAATACATCCCACCCCTTACCATGTAATGGAAACTTTGGAAAACGTATAACTTCAACGTTACCTGCCCAGGGCCTATACGCACCCTTCGGCAGCGCCTACTCGGGACCTACGTACTCTTCGGCAGCACCCACCCAGGGCCTACACATTCTTCATTCATCATTGTCCTTTGCTGTTGTACATCACAGTTATGTATTTTTCTACATTTTGCCATAGAAAATGTTTGCTTTTCTTAAAACTGGCTTCCAAAGTATGGATCTTTGAGGGTTTTTTTCTCATGTAATTTTCAGATTTTCCTTGAATTCAGGAATACAGTTGAGATTCTGGCGTTGCCGTCACCTTGAGCCTTTCCCAAGCGCTGTCTTTTTACATATCGTATCCTCTGCCGAGCCTGTGCGCTCCCTGACTGACATGTTTCTCCGAAGGGATTTTGTCACCGCCGACGGCTCAGTGCGAATATTTAAGCTGCGAAAGGACGCGAACCTTCGTGAAAGTAGGGCAGAGTGCTTCCTCAGTCAGTCTTTCAAAAAGGACCTTATGTTCTAAAGAACCATTTTTGTTGTAAAAAAAAAGGGAATTTTAGTTAATTACAAAAAAAAAATCAATCACTCTGAAAACATTATTACATAGAAACATAGAATTTGACCTTTGATAAGAGGCAGTCTACCCAATGTCTCCCGATGTAGAGAATCAGTCCTTGCCTTAGACTCAGGAGCCATATGCCTTTTCTATACATGTTTAAACTCCCTCACTGTAGTACCGGTATTAGTCTATACCACTTCTGATGGGAGGCCGTTCCACTTATCTACCCCCCTCTCAGTAAAGTGACGCCTCCTTACATTGCATCCTCTGACCCTCACATTTTAGACTACAAACTCTTGTTCTAGGATGTCTTCTCCCATTGATAATCTTTTAGATACAGCCTCAAAACGTGTATGCTTTGTTCTTTATAATGCTCTCTTTGATGTGTTCCTATAGTTTGGTTATTTTTTTAAATAGTTTTTAATAAACAGTAGTAGAGTAGAGTATTTCTTGACCAAGGTGTGATATGAAGAAGGCCTCTTTGTCTACTAACACAGGTTTCCTCTCTGAATTAATAGCCATGCTATATGGTTCCAATGCATCTTAAATTCTACTTCCAGTGAACGGGAGCTTTGTGAGACCGTATGCACCATGGGAATGTCTGTTCAGCAACCAACATCTGACAAATAAACAGGACTAGGCAGGATTCTTTTTTAGATCCCTTTTATAAAGCGAGACATCTATACCAACTTTCCCACGTTCTGTATAACATATAAAATATGTGGACCGTATGTGGGTAACGGCATCCATAGTACCTTTTTTAATAGCGGTTTTTAAGACTTTTCATAAAACATATCTGGCACATTAAGTTTTACGATAGCGTTTTAATTTACACGTCTTGCCCAATGTGCTTTTCAGTGGCAATCTTGAATTCCGCCGTTTCCATCTCGGATATGAAGCATGGTATTTTGTGGAGAGTGCTGTATATAATATTATGGGTTAGCATTGGGGAAAAATGTGGTGTTTAATTTTACTGCCATAAACTTTTTATGTACGGACCTGGAGACGGCCAGAGTTGTCGGTCAGCGATCTGTTGATTCTCCGTGCCTAATCTCCACACCGAGCCGATTCTTTATGGGAATTCTAAAGGAACTCCTGTTTGTTCGATTTCTTTCACATATTTTCATTATGGTGAATATGCAGCTGTCTGAAAACATATTATTCAAAAAAGGAATATATGTTTCTGGTTTCAATGTGATACTAGTGGTAAAAACGCTCCCCTTAGATAACCTCTGCCTTTAACGTAGTATGAATCTCCAAATAAATGCTTGAGGTACAATGGCTTTGTGTCAGTGCTGGCGTTGGAAAGGAGATTAGTGCTACATCGCTGACACGGATATCGCATATTAAGTTAATGGCATGTAACAACCTTTTGCCGAAAGCAGGTAATTTGTTGAGTTGGATGATCTTGAAATGTGAAAGACAACCTCATACTGTAAGTATTAATATGTTACGATGACATCAGTCATGTTTTCTCTCTCATAGTCCTATTGTTATTTGTTATCAGGTCCCAGTGATGTCTGCTAATAATAGTCTTTGTGGGCAGTGGCAGTATCATAGGGAGAATATTGGTGCATCCTATAAGGGAGATCTCTCTGGGGTATGTTTAATGTAATTTCTAGTGAAGAGGCAACTCGGCCAGAAGCTGCAATCAAATAGAGCTTGTTAATAAACAGGAGCTGGAAAATGACTCTGCTAATAAGACTCCAGTCTAAGCCATGTATGACTAGCTAAAAAGCAGAAACGGGAATGGATAAGATGGAAACCTTGCTGGCTGAGATGATTGTTTTTAAGCAGGTTGTAGCCTCTGAAAAAGCAGAAGTGGGCAATTGTTTGGAGCAAGTCAGAAGAGAGTGTAGTAGTGCACCGTAGCCTTTAGATATGTATTCAAGCTGGGGGTCAGTATTGCTTATGGTGGACCTTTACTGAACTCTGTGGTGGACGATCTACTGATCTTCTATGGACCTTCACAACCTTGCTACAGACACTTAGCCTATTCCTGATTCAAGCTACATAAGCACAGGCCAGCATTCTCATGTCCATTGCTTCTTAAGGCAGCCAATGGGAGATGAAATTGAAATTCAATTCAATTTGAAACAAATAAGCTATGTTGACTTGGTGCAATTAGAATAGCAGTGGATAAAGACCTAAATGAATAACAAAGGCAAGTCCCTGTGGAACCTTCTTGGCCTGCTCAGTATCGGGATATGCTATGTATTATAGAACAATTTTACCCGTCTTTATAAATCTGCTCAGCATTGAAAGGAAGTGGTTAAAAAAAACAGCTTCTAAAAGAGCTAGTTAATTCCAGAAACCTGGATGATCATCAACATAATCGGTCCTAATGTTTCTATAGAACGGCTGCAGTTTCTTGTTATAGGAGCTGTCCAGATTTGTTTCTATGTTACAATTATATTAAAGTCTAGTGCATTTGCTCTTTTGCTACAGCCAGAATGATGCAGGCTTTCATTAGTTAAACTTCATGCCTCGTTTAGCTCCTCCTCCAGCCATTTCTACCGAGTGCCGGAGCATACTGCAGTATGCTTCTTAACGTGCTCAGGAGACCGCCCATTCTAGTCAATGGAACATGATTTATTGCGATCAATAGGAGCGGCAGCCAGTCGCATGTATGCACATGTAGCGGTGCTACTGAAAATGAGACATAAATCCAATAAACTAAAGAATGCCTGCATGCATTAAAAAAATATACTTCTGCAGACGTGACAGTTTCTTTAATGTAATCATTCTGCAATATTGTAACGGAAAATGAAAAATGTACCAGTGTGTGCGTATCTGTTACGATAGCGCATTACCATATGGAAGTGTTTGGAATTCTTAGCAAAAAGACAGACATTTAGCCATTCAGTCACTTATTTTATTCTAATATACCATGTATACTAACCCTCTGGTCATCCTTAAATATATATTCAAACTGAAGCACGTGAAAAAGGAGTTTCCAGTTTAGTATAAGGCATGGCGGTGAATGCCTTGTCCTTGACACCAGGTGCAGCCATGTGTAATGATGCCTAGCACGGTACCTTTTTATTATTAGGCACAGTGACATTGTGTCATTAGGTGCTCCTCTCAAGGTGTGGAAATGTGAAGGACACGATTGGGGTGACTGCCGGTGCAAAAAATGCATTTGGGAGCAATGACTGATGATGCGGGCGTTTAAAGGGCATGAAGAGCTAGTATCCAGCCTGTGTCCCCACGGTACCTAATATAGTTCCACTTCCCTTGTAAAGGATAGCTAGATGCATTTTATTTGGGTAGAATTTAAACACCAAAGAAGGCAAATAACTTGGAAATCAGGCCTTTTCAAAAAGTTACATTTGTATGTTTATTTCTACTTTAATGGCGTGGATTATTTTGCCTAGATCACTGAAAATTCCTCAAACTTTGATTAAATTAAACAAATTATTTATTTTTTAATGCTATGTCGCAATAAATTAGCAGGGATACTGGAGATGGGGTAAATATCTATGTGGTTCTGCAGTAACAGCCTGAAAACAAGCCTACTCGGCCCAGCTGGACGCTTTAGCTTCATGGCCGAGTACCCACTAGAATCAATAAGCATTTAACTGCGTTGAACTCACACTGTGCACCGAGGCAAAAGTGAATTAGTTTAATTCAGAGATGGCCGTAATTGCAACCCCCCAATCTTTAAAGCTCCACGCTAGGTTTTAGCAAACCACCTGCAGTTTGTTCTGGGAGATGCTCTAATTCTACCTATAAATGATTATTCCAGCACGTTGGGTGGCAAAAACTGCAACAAATGGGCTCTCTGTTTTGAAAGATGTTTGGGTGCAGCAGGTACAGTAAATAAATGAGGTTCTTTGAAACCATCACTGTAAAGCAAAAATACAGCTGGCTTCTTGCTGGTACCAGGAATTAAGTTGTTGCACTATGGAAAATATACCCGCCTGTGACCAAAGACAAAATGATTAAAAATGTACAAAATGTGAAGAAGGCTCAATCATCCACAGAGAACATAATACCAGTAAAAATAAGATTAAACATATGTATAGCGTGCATCATAAACAATGTGCCATGCAAAAGTTTCATATGCATCGTAGGAGAAGCTATTAAGCTCATCTCAAACTTCTTTCAATGGCATTAAACCCTTCAAAGACCTTTTGGGGCCAACCCTAAATGTAAAGGTGAGATCAGATGTGGACTTCCTTGCTCATATTAGTTTTGCACCCACACAGATCTCCTTGCATGTGGAATACTTTCTACCAGTCATCTGCTTTGCTGGTTCTGCGAATGCTGCGTAAAAATTGCTCCCGTTGATTTCAATCAGTGGCAAGAATCGTCAGACCACATATTATGACCCCTCCAAAAGTTATTAGTCATTAAAGTAATGTGTGGCCCACAACTGGAAGTGTATTAAACAATGTAAATCAGTATTACTTAATATATCCAGATTTGAAGGTGCTTCTAGTAGTCCGCTGGATACGGTATAGGACGCGGTAGCGGGGAGCTTGTGAAGTCCTCTGCAAACAGGGTCTTCTTGATGTCGGAATAATGGGAAGCGGAGATCTGATTATGTGTGTTCTGTCAGAGGTACATTAGAGCCTCCATATCAGCAAAATGCACATTGTATACGTTCATGAAATGCCGATATTTAAGTACCGTAATTTAATTTGGCCTCGGGCAATAAGCATGACTCATCCAAGAAAATCATGTTTTGGCGACAATAATAATGTTAACGAAATCAATAACGCATATTAAAGTTTCACGTATGTTTGAGCAAGTATATTTCTATGAGACGTGTATAAGTATATATAATATATATTGTAGATTTAGGGACTCGGACCCCTCCGTCCCTAGTCCCTTCCCTGTTGACTTTTTGCTTTTGGTGCCAGGTATATGACGTCTATGGGAATAACCCAGTTCTGCTGTTATATGATTTGACTTCATATGCATTTAAATTTTATGTATAGATTGGTTTAAGCAAATTGAGTTGGTCTTGGCACCACAGAAAATGTGCATTATATTAAGCAGAATTATTTACCCAATGGTGGATACTCACACCATCTCTGGGTCCTAATCGCCAGCTAGCCAATACTCGGAGGCAGTTTATTGTCCCAGTCACCACCTCAAAAGAAGAAGGCCTATTAAAGTGCCTGGTGTAGAATCTGCCGCTGCCCGCTTCCTCTGTGGTTTCAGTAACCCAAACTCCCCGGCGTGTTTAATCCCCGAATCTTTCTGCTGCTGGGAGAATTGTTAGAATTGTTTAAGGTACGTGTCTAGCTTTTGGCATCTTTTGACATTTTTTGGCATCTTTTTGACATTTTTCATCAAACCACAGACAATCCTCAGGCTAAAGTCTGGGATATCGATACCAGCCTGAAGAACACATTTCAGCCATAAGTTACCTGCAGTCGGCGCAGATGGACAAGGTCGGTAAAGCCAAGGAATTCTTGTTTTTATTTTTCGTCCTGGCATTACTGTAGTGAAGCAGAACAATTACCGGTATATTTTAAGATGGGTGGTGCAGTGCATTATCCTGCTGCAAGTTCCTTATTGCAAGTGCTTTCCATTGCTTGTTTATATGGCAAGCAATTTTCCTTTCCGAAGTTTTTATACAAACGTATATAATTTAGGGCAATTTTTTCCCAGAAACAAACACAGCTTGACAAGGTGTGTTCTGAAAATCAGAGATTTGAGTGTAGAAATGCGACTTGCTGTATTAGAGGGACTGTATACTGTCCATGACGGCCCAGAGTAAGGAGGAATGTGCATTAAAGTGATCTGGGAGTAATATGCATTTTTCAAAAAGAAAAAAAAAAAGACGCTAACTTGTGATAGAAGCTGGAGCTGGCCTTCTCTTACCTCGTCCAACATCTACAATCGATGCAAATAAAATAAAAAAATACAAATTTCCAATGTCCAAAGATGTACATGTTTGTTTTGCAAGTAGAGACTTTTTGCTTGCGATTTTTAGTTTTTGGGCAGTCCTCCCCATCAGCATTCTGAGCCTCTAGAAAAGGATAGAGGGATTTGGGTCCCAAAAGAGGGTCTGTCCCTCCTGCAAAGAACTTAGAAGATAAGGAGCCGTCCACAAATGGCTTCACGCTCACTGATCCACACACAGACCTCTGGAACAGGATTATTTATTCTGAACATCAGAGAAGTAAAACATTGACTCATTTAGAAGTCTTGCCCCTTTTGCTACTATTCCAATCAAAATTGTGTCGTTTACCTTGTCCCTTTTTGTATATGCTGGGTCGCCTTTCCTCGCGTGATAGAACAGTGCATCATAAGACAACGGCTAGGGTCTCATTTAAACGAATGTTGGAATACATATCACAATGTACTATGTAATATAAGCGACCAAAGAGTGAATTGGCACAATTTGTGCTTTCATGGCTGATTCGTCCTATAGAATATGATTGTTCTAATGCGTTCCTACAGAATTGAGTGTCATGTTGTGGTATACTTGTGTTTTTAAAACCCAAAGAGAGCTCTCTTAATAAGATGCAGACTTGTTTCCCTGGTGACAGAGATCCATGTGATCTTATCTTCCCGTTGCCGTGTAGATAATGGCAAATATCTGTCCTATTTTGCAGTGATGGATGATGAGATATGTTACAGGGAAAATAAAACCTTTTTAAAAGGAGCTGTCCAAAAATCTTCCTCCGATTAGATTTAGCTCAGTGTTTCATTTTTTTTTATATCATGCATTCACATTTTAATTGAGCCTTCGTTAATTTAGTCTACGGGTACCGATTACCAGCGGCTGCGCTTCCTCGAGCTTCTCCCGCCCTTGCGAGATCTGATCAGTGAACTGGGAAGTTGCCTTTTGGCCCCCGAAGCGTCTCTGGGCTCTGCTGAACCCGCACAAATCCATCCCGGAGACTCCCAGATTCACACCGAGCCGGCTCCAAGACGATGAAACCAATCTCACTTTATATCTTTTAATTAAGCTCTGCAAATGTTGCGGGGATCTGTGTCCTAATCACTGGCTGTAATGGAAATAAATAAGCGATAGACTGCTGTGTTATGTCTTTAGTCTGATAGAATTAGCTCAGCAAATATTCAATTAAAGCGCCGCTCCTCGTGTGCAACTCGGCGTTTTAGAAATAAGAGTCCCTATGCGTTGCAGAGTCATGCTAAGCCTTGCGCCACAACAAACCCCCCCGACGCATTTATACAATCAAACCACAGCTAATAAAAGGCTGGGTGGTTTTTGTTCTTTTTAGTTCTAGACCGTAACTTTTCTTTTTAATATATATCTGTATCTGTACACCCGTTTCTGGCTTCCAAAGTAGGTTTTCTATCTGGTGTCCATTTGTAGAGTCCGACAAAGGGTGGTATCTGCTGTATCTACATCCCAGGTAGCCATGGTCTGTAAAATCTGAACTTTCTCAAATTGTCACAGATATGGCCAGTTCTGCTGCGTAACATTAACAGCCGTGCGGCCCAGCTCGAAATAAGCTTTAAAGTCACCTCCGTGTTCTTCATCTTTAGAATTCTCATTATTTCTTTTGGCGACAGCCGGATCTTTAGATTCAAATAATTCCCAGCAAGGGCTGCTCGCTTCCCGGGACTCTTTATTTGCGATGGAATCTTGTGTTCGTTGCAGACCTTGTTTTTGTACTTATTTCTTTTTATATCCTAACCAAGTTGGGGGTTTACAGTAGTCGAGGTCCGGCAGTATCTCTCCATATTTTTATATAAAGCGGGGGCATGCATTGGCTGCTATGGTCCTCCTGCTAATGGAGACGCTTCATGCTGATGAAACAATGCCCCCCCATTGTATGACGCAGTGAATCTGGAATGCCACCTTGCTATCGGGCACGATGCCATCCTACCAGATGGGTGTGAGATGAGTCTGACAGCCGTATATGTACTGATAGACTGTTTGTGCTGGGAGTGCAAAGAGAGCCAGAGTTAAATTAATATTTGCGGCAATTTGGGTAATGACTTGAATACTGCAATGTTTTCTGTAAATAAACCGAAGATGGCTCTGCATGCAGATGTTGATTGCTCCGGCAGAGCTTTGGCTCCTTTCTGCTTGGACTTCATGTGTTTTTCTGGTGACTGGATGGATAGGAACATTTTGTTTATCAACCAGTTTTTCCGTATCCAGCCATGCATGTTTATGAATTCTGATGGTCGAGCTGTTTGGCCTGTTTTTTTCCTTTTTTTTTTTTTTCTTTCTCTCCCAAGTAATCCAGGTTTTGAAACGGCCCAGCAGAACTGATTAAATGAGCAATAACATTTGTTTTATACAACACGCAAACAAAAATGTGTTCAGCTCTGTTGGTTAATTGAATGGTGATTTTAGGTTGACAGCCCTGCTGTAAGAGAATCGGACCCATCGCATTGATAAGGCGGGCAGCACGGCCGTAGTGCCTTAGTGCTTTAAGAGTAATTGTAGGGCTATTGGAATACAAAATCAAAATCCATACTTCCTTATGTGACCATCATCGTACAAATAGCAAAATGTGTATTTTTGACAATTCTGTGGTTTTAGAGCACAGCCTCTTAATGCCCAAAGTCCAGCTAGGACAGGTGACACTCGACTATAGCGAACATTCTTCACATAACAATCTAGACGTTGCTGGGTACCCTACTGACATATATAAATATGACACATACAGGAAATAAATGGTGGTATTACATTCTTTCAGGCTGGGGAAACAAACTTATTTGTGTCTCCTGCAGGCTTATCGATCAAACATATCATCCGTATCGTGAACTGAGCCTCTCATCCAGCCAAATACAGAAGACTGAGCCACCTTATTTTGTGGTTGTAAACTCCGCCATTTATTCGCTTGTTAACATTGTCATGTGTCTTACGAAGAAAGGCATTCTGTATCTTCTGTATTATGCATTCTGCTTTCCATTGGCAGCCTTTAAATCACTCACTGTTGTTCTGGATTTGCTGGCATGCCAGACGTTGTGAAACCTCTGAGAAGGCTTACCCATTCACATGCTTTTATATTTCGATGAATTTCTTTTCCGTTTAACACGTGTCCGGTTTTGTCAGTATGCTCTACTGGCTACAGAGTTCTTATGCAGATTCTTAGACGTAAGAATTAAATGGATTGTTGCAACAAATTGTTATTATATCGCCTTGTGTTGTAACAAAAGCAGATGACCAAGCCGGCATTCAGCCAAATGCCTGGATCCACCTGTCCAGAGGAGAGGAGCCAGAACCGTAGCCAAGCCAGGCTGAAGTTCTTCCTCTTCTGTTGATGGCCCCTTCTCAATGTCTGGAAGGACCTGTGTATTTAGCAGACCAGTCCTAATTGATATGACATGGGGTCCAGCCAGCCACAAATTTAATTAAATTGAAAATCTTAAAAGAATGTTACCAACTATGAATTCCTAATAGTCTGTAAAACAGCATCAAGATCAAAAATAACTCGTCTTCACCTCCAGTAAGTACAGTCTGCATGTACCTTGGCCCCAAATTCTGGTTAAGATATTTGGATAGAAGTATGTCAGTACTTTGGGGCGGCCAAGGTGAAGCACAATATGGGACACAGGCGAATACCATCAATGGCTGCTAGTCCAAGGTTTTATTTCATTGTGGTATCTAAATCCTGAAAGTTACACAACTTGCTGTATTCTAATATTTGTTTAACTTTGTGTTAAATTAAAAACTCTAAAGAAAAAAAAACAAACTTTGTGTGCTTCTTCTGCCAAACTGTCTCTCTCTTCATGTTTAGTTCCATCTGCTGCCTTGGAACGCACCTACAGCTTAATCTGCATTTCGGGCAGAGAAATACATTGACATGCAAAAGGCCCGGTGGTTAGCACTCACACTGACTAGTGAATGAGATTATTTTACATTGTAAATTAAGATCTGGAAGAAACAAAACCACTGATTTTAAATGTAGCAGTAACCCATTAGTGTTTGGTTTTATGGTGGCACATAAAATGCATTTCCATCTGGTGTTTGTCAGATTGGAAATATTAGGGGTTGATAACCTCGGAAGTAGGCATTTGTGTCCCACTATTGGGTTGCTAGACAGACCTAGACGGGACCCGTGTTTGTTTACTATATAATCTTCTGAAGGTATTTTGGTTTTCACCCAAATATATGGAGGACCAGCCAGTATTGTAATATTTGTCAATTTATTCTACTGGATCTGGTAACTACACTCTACTTTGAGTACATTGTTTAGCAGATAGAAAGCAGCAGGGTGAAAATCCAGCCAAGTTTAGTTGAAGAACCGTTCCCTGATTGAAATAATCCATCTTTAGTCTGGCACATGCTGCAGTGATGTTGTGGAACTCCTTTTGTATTTGCCAAGTTGTGACCAAATTGATAAACGCAGGGGTTTCAGAACAGAGGTCCAGTTGAGAGGCTTCTCTTCCAGGATGAAAACCTCTATCTTGACTCGATGACTTCATTTCACATGTTTAGTTCCTTTTCATACCACTGCCAAAACCTCTCCATGTTCACAGCTAGAATTGGTTATCCAAGGCAGGACGAATGATGTACTTCTTGCTTTGGTCTTGTGGTGCTAGTATGTGGCAAACGTGAAATGAGGCGTCAGGCTCTCCTTCGCTTTCATGTTGAACAGAGAGATTAAATGGCTTTTGGATACTTTCCCCACGTAAGGCGGCTGCAGGATGAGTAGGGTGAACTCATCTTCTATCGATACGGATTGCCTTGTGAAAGGAATCCTGCTTTCGTTAAACACTTTTTTGGATTTTGTCAAGAACATGCTTATTTCTTTATATTAAAATATTGTGATATGTTAAAAGCTGATGCATTGCAGACGGCGGATCTTGTGATGTAAGTTTGCTACAGCAAGCCCACATAACTCCCCCAAATATATCCAAACTTCAGCTGCGTGTACTGCGGCTCATCCAAGTTTAAAATCTGTAAAACTGGCTTCACGCTCCGCTGAACCTCCCGGCTCCCTGTCCTTTTATGTGCCAATTGATAGCACAGGCTGAGATCTAGTAATAGATGGTCTGGGATGCAGTCTCATTGGGATTTAGTTATAGCTGCCTTTTGAAGTTGGATAGCGTTAGATCAAGCACTGCTCCGGCATGGTACGACATCCGAGAGATTAGTTCATGTTCCTAAATCAAGAATCCAGAACTTTTGACCGTTGGTTCTACGGCGTGTTTTGTAAGGTTCTGCAAGAAATCACGTTTGCCTATATCTTCTCAGCTACCCAGCTGCTAATGCAATGTCAACACAAATACACTTTTTTTGTACGTTCGCTCAGAGATGTGGATATATATGCTGACATCTGTTCTCGTTTGGTGCTCGGGGGTTGTCTCGTTTTGGTATTGCTTGCACAAATCTTTAGTTAGTTTGCATTTTGTGTAGGTGGGATGATGGCTTTAGGCAGGTTTAACAGCCGAGGATTTAAAAAAAAAAAAACGGCTTCTTTTAGGTGATCCAAAGCCGTTAAGGCAGAAAAAGTGATTTATGATTTGATAAAACGGTAAAAAAGTTCTTGAGGAGGTAGCTGCAAAATCGGCTTACAAATCTGAAAATAAATTGTAGAAGCTTGCATGTCTTGGTCTTGCTGATAATAATGTTGACGTGGTTTGGTTGGAGGACACCTGTACCTTCTGGGATTTGGCGGTCTCATAAATAAAGTATTATAAGCGACTACAATGAAATCTTTCCAATAGTTTCTGGATTTATTTATTTAAAGTAAAGGAGATTTCTTATATTCCTGTATTCTTAATAGTGTTTGGACTAATTGTAATCGGTTATGCCCATTTATAAAGGGTGCTGCCTATGTCTAATGCCCCCACCTGCCCCCTTTCCAATTGCATTAAATGAGCCCCTCTTGTTTTAACCTTGTGGATGGGGACTCTTTCAGTCTTTCGTATACTAAGTGTGTTTTATAAAATCCTAAAATGTATAATTAAAGTGTTAACGAACAAGTGTGGTCCATCAGTGATCCCCAAGACACGTTGAGGTGGCCTTCAGCATTATTATCGAATGTGTTTGTGTTCTTAATTGTGTTGGTGGTTGCGAAAACCAAGCAGTAGAGCTGACGCTCCATTCCGAGCGGGGGAAGATTATCAGCAGTGCCGAAAAGGAAAACCCAGGAAAGTTGTTTGGACGTAAGAAGCAACAAACGCCTTCCAGTTCATGATCTGCTTTGCTATAACGGCGGCTTTGCAGAAACACTCTAATGAACTCATTGTGCCTCGGTGCTCTTAATCCCCTCTGCATTGATTCGTCATCCTTTGAGGACAAAATGAATTGTTTCATTTCTTTGGTGCATTTGTGACTAATTGCAATACAGCAATTAGTAGCGTAGCTTGTTAATGTGACTGTCTCCCTTTGTATGAGTCTTCGGGTTCCAGTGAGGCAGAATTGTATAATCAGAGATCTTGCTGAAATGGGGAGAATGAGAATTATATGACAGGTATTCAGAAACAATTACTTAAGTTGGATACAATGTACTTTTTTTCACATTTATATTTATGCAAATACTATATTACTGTATTTTTAAGGTTTATATCTAAATTTCTTTCAGATTATATATAAAATCAAAGTAATCCTTTCGCCGGTGTGTTTCATTCCATGCGGTTGCTTTTTGTGTAGTTGGGAGTTGTGTTTTTGTGCGCACTAAAGCAATACGCCGCTAGCAAATGTGTGACCTTTTCATACATTGACCTTTTCATGTGACTGATCAAGGATTATTAGTCTTTATTTCTTTTTTTACATATTTCGACCTGCCAACGCTTGTGATCTTCGCAGCTGCATGTTTTGTAGCATCGACACGCAGTGCTAAAGATAAGGCACGCTTCTGTTCGCTGACGTTAGAACACCACCTCTGGGCATTGTGATTGAACGGATTTAGTATAATCGTTATAACGCCGGAGTATATAGCAAAGCAAACCTACCCAGATCACAGCACCATCACGTGTATTTACTATAACGTATAGTTTATTTACCACTGGAATTTTGAGATGGTACAACTATTAACTTCCTTTACCTGAACTTTTATTATTCATACACACTTCGACCCAAAATGAAGTTCTTTCCTAATTTTCTAATATGACATTCACCGGGAAAGAGGGCTGCAAAAAGTTACACGTTTTATGGACCAGTAATGATGCTTGAAATATTAAATGTATATATTATGGTCACTCGTGCACCCGGGTTTATGAACCAGTCCTTATTCAGATGTTTTTATTGTCTTTTTACTTTATATATTTTCTTTTCTTAAAGGGGGGAAGTCTTGCCAATATTTTATATCATTAGAGTTGGATTAAATTGACTTTCCAAAATTTTTTTAAGCTGTTGTAGGTTTTACATACTGAATATTTGTATGCGTTCTAGCTGTTATCTTAGCCTAATCTATCAAACACGCTAATGTCTGAGAATAATAGTTATCTCTTCTGCCGTATGAGGCGTGATAACAGGTGGAGCAGAGCGTTATCGCCTGGTTTATAACCCCTGGGTCCACCTGGTTTGCACAATGGTCTGGATCGCTGTATTCAGAGCAGAATTAGAGCCGGCATTTTTTGGGATACCAGGTAGGGGGGCGCCTGCTCAGAGAGATCAGAATGCATAGAATGAATTGGATTTCATAACTCATATCATTTTATATTTCACTTATATGAAAAATGAATATATTGCTAATATTTCTCCTGATCTATTAAAACGGGTTCATAATTTCATGTCCTTGCCTGAGTCGCCAGTTGCCTTGTGTGCCATGTGCTAATAGCTTGGAAAGAAACTGGTCGAGCGCGGTGCAATCTCTGCTTCTTAATAGAGTGCGAAGGCTCAATATTAAGGTTCCCTGCTGTGATAACCACTTTCAATCAGAGCAAAACCGCTGGCATCCAGTGTCCCAGGCGCAAATAGTTTTTTGCTTAATGCTATGAAGGCAGCAGCCTGCATTTAATGTTTACCAAATAGTCCTATAAAATAGCCATGTGGCTTACAACCCTGATCAAGACATTGGAATGGTGTATGCTGATTTAGCTAATGTGTGTGTGTGTGTGTGTGTGTGTGTGTATTATATATATATATTCTGTGTTAGTTTCAATTTGACTCCTCACTCAGTCCTTTGTGGCTTCCAGGGCCGATGAGAGATACATTAAGTAGAGGGGTAACAAAGCATCAGATGGCTAACATATGGTCCCTGGAACGGAGATGTAAAACTAGTAACTGTTTCTTTCACTGACTTCCAAGGCTATAATTTGTGGATACATAGAAGAATTTTCTTATTGCAGTTTTCTCATCGTTACATCCTTAGAACAAAAGTGGAGCATGTATCAAGGGTGTTATAATGAGGTCGAGTACAGTTTACAGTCTTTTTCATCTCACTGCTCTGGATTATCTCCTCTCCTTATGGGTAAATTTTAGCTTTCCCGATTAAACGTTAAATGTATAGAATCTACATATTTGTATTTTATTTCTCTCTTTAAAAAGGATCCCGCCTTGTATTTTTTATGTTTCAGTTTTGTTTTGCATGAAGTTCGCAGCGTTGAGATGGTAACAAAGCCCTCTTGATTATTGTCTTAAAGTCGTGAAGTTCTGAGATCAGGATGTTTCTTAATCCTCGATTCACGCAGCATCCTGTGATATATTGCGCTTCTGAACCTGGAGACGACGCAGTATTTTGCTACCTTGGATCCTTCTGGTACTGAAATTCTGGTGGTGTATCTGCTAATATCTCTGCTGACAGGATCAAATATAATCGGGTAGAATCAAACCGGGAATGTCCGCCAAACCAGCTTTGGGTCCAAAAACTAGATTGTGGAGATTTCCATGACTTTATTCTGTATATCCATTCTCATTGTAGGTTGATGAAAATCCTCCAATTAGCTGGATATCTGTGTGTTTATATATATAATATATATATAATATGTATGTGTATCTAGGAAGATTAGGAGTAAGGCATTTTGGACTCGCCATACAGTATATGATTCCAGGAGTCTGGTGGTCGGTCAGTTTGTCGTACACATCTTTAGCCTTTACTGATGTGTTGAAATCTGCCTTTTTACACTTCCTCTACCATTTGCTGAAGATTGAAAACGAAACTTTGATTTTCTTTTGTGTTACTACTTGGCTAATTTTCAGTTAGCATGCATATTCTTTTTTTGAAGAACTCTTTAATGTGCCACAGATTGCTGTCCGTGGTGTAGCATATAAATTTTCTGCCGAATCACAGGCGTTGGGTTAAATCAGAAAAAAGTCGATTGAGTTTTTTACATCATGATTATTTCACAGACAAGGTAATACTGAGCACTTATATGGAGCAATCGGGAGCTTCCATGGTGAGTGCTTCACATTTACCACTGGGAGAGAAAATCTGGGATGATAAACTTGTATTTGATGAGCCGCACATCATAAAAAAAAAAAACAAGCTTCAGAAACTGGAATCTATTTAAATACATGTTATATTGGTAAATTAAATGTGATCTTGTATTTATCAGTAGCAGCACATCATCCTCTGCGTGATTTTACACCCACTGATTGTTTAGAATAGCCGCGGCCATCTCATCGGTGTGGGGGTGATTGGGTGGGTGGCTGTGGAAGGGGCTGGTAAGGATGTTTTATCTTTGTTCTGGCTTTTTTTTTTTGCAGCAGTCATCGGCTTACTGAGAAGTTTTTCTCTGGATTTCTTTTTTAAAAAATGTATTTATTTAGTTTTTTTGTTTGTTTTTTGAGATTTCCAGAAGTCCAGTAGATTACGGTATAGATCAACCATCATAAATACCCCCATAATGCCCACGCAAAGTTGTTAAGCTAATACCGTCTTCAGGTTTTAAGCGTTTCTTGTAAAGACACAGAGGCAGTGCCAGTGTAAAGTGCCCTTTAATGCCAAGTACTTCACATCAAACCGTGTTTCACCTGCCTCTGCTTTCTCCAGCAGGGATGGACTTACACTGAGTTGATCTCATTTCTAGAAGTATTTGACGTTTTTAAATCGAGTTCGTAGTCGAAGGTAATACCTTTTTAATGGGCTGACACAGAGCAAGATGTAGTCACATGAGCTTTCAGATACCGCTTTGGACCCTTTTTAGAATCCAGCTCAAGAAGTTAGGTGCCGAGCTGTGGCTCCTATATGTGTCCGGCCATTTGGGGATCACATTTGTGTTTTGTACGTGTTACTTTGTGGCTATTATACTGTGTCGCGTGGCAGAAGTTACCGTTGACCCTCGTTCCACCAAATCTTCAGGAATAGAGAGTTATTGGAGATGAGATTTCACGGTCACTCATTGAGTGTGACGGGATTATCTCTAAAACCAAGTGTGTGTTATTTCTGAGGTTAGCCAAGGCGCAGGTACCATGTTTGCAGTGTTATATACCTACTTTAATGATTTCACGCCATAACTCAAGCTGCTTTTCTGCAGAACAGGAAAATCCCAAAGGTGTTTTGATTTATAATCCTATTTGTCGGTAAGGGTTATGGATCGTGTTGTGTAATCCGTTGTGGGTGGACAAGTGCGATTGCATTAAGGTTACAGCGGGGTGGGAGTTGTGGTGGTGGCGGGGTATGCTCGCAATATAGCTGTTGATATAGAAGACATTCATATTCTAAAAGAATTCCCGGCATTGTGAAGTAATCATGAAAAACTTTCAGAGCCGATTGCTTCCTGGCGCTGTTTGTCTTGATTTAGCAAAGTGCACTTTTTTGAGGGAACTCGTGGCTATTTTGAGTTTGTTAAATAATTTAGCTGACACTTTAATCTCTATGACCAAATCACAGAAAATAGAAATATACCAAAAACAGATAATATATACAGTTTCGCACCAGTCAAGCTGTTAAGACACCACGTTGCCATAGAAACAAGAATAGTTAAATCCAGAGTGGCCATACTATTAATAGACCTCCAGAGGAAAAGCATCAACACTTCTAATTTGATTAATGTATATACGGTATGTGTCTACCCATCTACAGGGCAAATCTGTCATAAACATGGAAGATTTCGACTACACGGGTAGTGGACTCATTGAGAATTGTTATTTTGGGGGTAATCCAAACTTCTCTCTTGGTTGGGTCTTTATACTCTGTGTTTTCAGGCGCTTTTATTGGGGGGGGGACCACGGGAGGCAAAGAAGTGTTTCAGCTATAACTCACCCATTTCTAATGGCGTCGGACCCCTTTTGACTAGATTCCTCAAGCTTTGAGAACGCTCCTCCCAGTTTTAGCCTAAGCCCCTCCCACAGAATACTTATAATAAATGGGGCATTATTAGCTGCCTTGCGACTACGGAGCAACCCCAATCATAGCATACTATGGTAACGATGCAGCTGCGACTTACTCTTCTTGTGACAATAACAAAATAAACTAAAATAATATAAACAAATAAAAATAAACAAAAATGACATCAAAATAAACACAGTTTATTCGGCCAACATTTTTATCAGGGCTAGCAAATAGAAGACCTTTCCTGTTAATTTCAATTATACGTTCGTTATCTTTAAATACAATTCTAAAATGCTAACTATAATGTAGCATAATAGTAACAAAAGACATAGATCCGTTATGATTTCATCTCTTTAAACAGGCCTGTGGCATTGTGCAGATATTGAAATTGATTATGCATGACTTGGGGTATCGTTCCGAAAACCTTATTTCTCGGTGGGCTTTGTGTATGCTGTCTGATCCCATTACGACATTACTCCACTCATTAATGAGGTGATTAGTGCAGGGTTACAAGAGAACTGACCAGCTAGGTGATATGTGCTAAATACATTATTGCATATACCGATGTGTGTATGTATATCTACTGTATGTGTGTAATTATATATATATAATGTATGTATATGTTATATATAGAAATACCTTTGACTTAACGCAGACTTGAATGGTTCGTTCTAGAGAAGAAGATCCTAAAAACAAAAGCCACAGCAGTTAATTTCTGTAGTTGTTCTGCATTAATATTTAATATAGCAGCAGAGACAATTTTTTTTACTGGTTCCTAATCTGATCGGTAATTTAATTGGCCCTCTATGAGAAGCCGCTATTTTACCAAAATCACCTCCTGGGAGCCGCATATAAAGATTTATAGTAAACCAAATACTCACCATTTTTTAAATCATTTTAGGTTTGTTTGTTGTTTTTTTTGACTAGTAATAACACCAAAGCAGTGTGGTCTATACTTTTTGTCTTTTTTCCGCCCCGGTTGTATTCATTGTAGAGTATTCTCAGTACGGGGTGTTTTTATTTCTGTTTCACATAGAGATATGAGCAGGGGCTGCTCGCCGTCCCCCCGCCGCTGTCTTCCTCACCCAGACAGAGCACATATTGTGGGATAGCAGTTATTTAACCTTGAGCGACATTATTCGGTGAAGGGCATGTTCCCCGGTGTCCTGCGAGATATCGTGCTGCTCTACGAGGCAGACGCGCACGTTTCGAGTGCCATTTCTGGTCACCGCACTGTTTATTCACTAAAGCTGCAGTTTGCAGGTGAGCTCCTAGCGTTTCCACCGCCCGGTTGCACTATGCATGGTGAAGGGCCCTTATTGTTGCAATCAATTAGCAGCTGTGTAATTAAAAATGCATAGCCGCATGATATATATTTAGTATTATTTTAATTACATTTTTAATGCTTTCCAACTAATTGCATAGCATTGGGCGTTCCATTTTATCTAAAACCGCATTTTTCCATAGGAAGCAGAGGCTCCAGCATTAGTCGGTTTTACCCATTACCAGGGGGGAACGTAAAATATTACATGAGCAGCCATCTGATATTTCACGTCATTCAAAAATACGTTAGAACGCAAAAAGCGACCAGGTGCTGGTTTTGTGTTCAAAAATCCAACATGAAGATATGTGTGTAATTTGTGTGGTTTTAGTGCAAATTGTTATCTTTTATTTATATAGCACTGACAATGTACTCTGTGCTTCTTACAGTCCATACATTCAAAGGGTCTGACAAACTTAGACTTGACAGCTCGCAGGCTTAGAAATGATCCAGTGTTGTGAAGATTTTGGTTCTAGTACTTTATTTTTTTTTTTAAGGAATCACCATATAAATTATGTCCGGTATATTTGCTTGTGATGTCTACGTAACCGTCGTTGCTAAAGAAGTCATTTATGTAGGACTGTAGGATTTTAGTTTGACTGTCAAGGATGGAAGATAAATCGAACAGCCTCCCAGCAGAAGTGGTAGAAGCTAATACATGCATGGGATAGGCATAAAACTAACGTCAATCGACGACAAGACTACGTCGGGGAAAATGGGCAGACTAGACGGGCCCAATGGTTTGGGGAAGTGACTGTTTTTGTTACTTATAGAAAGCTCACATCTCCTAGTTTTAGGTTCCAGGTAGCTCAAGTGCGTGCCTTGGCTTTCATACATGATTGGAAGGCTCGGCAATACATTAAGTTGCCTGTGATGTTTTGCGCTTTGCCGTCTTTCTGAAGCCGCTGGCGGGGTGTACAGAATTAGTGATACTATGTATCACCGGGCTGTGTGTTCCTCGGCGGATCTCGGCGGATCTCGGCGGATCTCTCACAATCCATCTTTGTGTTCTGACCGCTGAAAGAAGCGTAAATTATTATTCGTAAAGGAAGCTTCCTGCTCTTCTCCTTTCCCTGATAAACCTCTTGAAATAGTTCCAAGATTAAAGCTGCTGCTCCAGTTTTGTTGTAGAAGCCACTTCCCCCAATTATGTATGGTCGTGTGGATTAAAAAAAAACTTTATTTACTAAAATAAACTTTAATTTTTATTTATTTAAAAATATATATTATATGAAAATGTCAAGAATGAGATTCCAAAATATAAATCCACAGCACACTTGTTTTTATTTAATGGCCGCTTATTTAGGTTTAATTTTCTACACCAAAGGCATAACCTGAGCAGTTCATGCAGATCTTCATCATTCCCCAAGATCCTCAGTGAAGATTTGTCTTCCTTTCCCATCAGTCGCCCTTGAATATCGCATGAGTATACTCCTATCAGTCCAAGCAACCTGAATCTCAGGACAGCGAATTACGAAGTGGGAGGTGACAGCGAGATGCCAGCCCCCCCAACAGAACACATATAGGAAGTGATTTTTATACAAATAATTACGAGTTTGATTAACGTGGCATATGAAGATAGATGCGAATAGTAAAAGGAGAAATGTGACCGTGCTGAAGCATGCACAGTATTTTGTGCTATTACCGTTAGATAACAGACACTTTTTTTTTTTTTGACCATCGCAGTAGATGAGATTACTCTGTCTTGTATGTTAGATATACATTATACCCAAACAGCGTGGATTGAAAAGAAAAATACAAGGATGCAACATGTTAAGTAATAGTTAGACATCTTATCCTGTTATCCTTAGAAGGGGTTCCTGTTGATTCATGGGGATCCTAAGTAAATATGGTAGCGCCACCTAAAGCTCTGTCAACTCTATTGTTAGAACAGCCGTGGTAGGAGAACAAAGATGGCTGCCCCCTGCTGCCATGCTCCATAATACTGTACACCTAAAAAAGGCTGGTGACACGAGGCGCTACACATTTTATAAAGACCTTTCTTCCCATCTTGCCTTATGACTTAGCTGCTCAGATCTCATCAAAGACACAGATTTATCTCTTTGCATCCATTTAAGCACAAGGGGGGTAACAATCATTGCATCCAGAGAGGAGCCACCTAACCATAAGATCCGCACTGGGCTGCTATAAACATGATGGTGAATCCTATGTAAAGGTATAGAATAAGGACAGCAGACATGCTGTACCCTTTAATGGCCTTGCCTTTTCCCATTTCACCTGTTTTTCCACCAGCGAGAAGACTCCCGGAAAGGCCCGTAGCTAGAATACAGTCATGTGAGGATGTGGGAGGGGAAGGGTGTTGGAAGGAAGAAAGAAGCGTTTGCTGAAAGAGCTTCATCTGGAACCTGTCATGGAAAAGCTCCGTTACAGAAGTGATCTCGCAAGCACTCATTATTAGGGGGAAAAAAGGCGAATTGTTTCCTCAGTCGCAGGCAGCCTGCAGTTGTGTGCCTGGCACCGCTGACTTAGCATGCTGCTAATTTACACATTTATTTTCTTCCTAGAATCCATCTACCGTCGAGGGGCCAGAAGATGGAGGAAGCTCTACCGAGTGAATGGGCATCTGTTTCAAGCCAAACGCTTTAACAGAGTGAGTACCAGATGAAAAGGATGCCTTTAGAGTCTCTGAGCTGCTTTGTGTGTCTGTACAGAAGGGCAACACCGATATATATCTGTGTATATTTAGTGTATTCTGCTCTTATGTTCTATTACATGTATTAACATTGTATATAAATTACAGCCTGTAGAATAGGATGCAACATTAATTTAATCTCCACTTAGATGCTGCTAACAGCCACACAATGCCTAATAAAATGTGTTCTCTAGATGCAGCCGTTCGTTTCTACAAATGATTTCTTTGTACACCATAACGCTCGTTCAGGGTTATGGTGTACGATGCAAAATGATTTCTTTGTGGAGTGATGGCCACCTTCGAACTCATGCAATGAACGCTCTCATTAGGTCGATTCTTATATATTTGAGAGGCCGAGGGCGAGGCAGCAATTTTGAGAAGTGGTTTTCTTTCAGTCACTTTTTCCTACTCCTGTATTCTTGCTTCATTAAGACACTCATCAATTTTAAATGAAAACGAAGCACAAATACAATATGAGGTTTCATTGGTCTTTACGAGGCTACTGAGTTGTCACGAAGCCGGATTATAGGAGTCGGCTCCTCTGTCCCCTTACAGCAGCGTACATCGCATGGAATTTTACTTTGCAGGACGATGGACTCTGTTTAATCAAACAGTTAATTTTGAAAACTCCCTTTAATGATTCTGTATTGCATTATGTGTATGGATTATGCTGATGTCAGGGTTAGTGCAATAGACAACCACTTAATCCTAAAACACACAGTGCCACATGATACAGCAGGCCATTTAAAAATAGGGGGACCATCAATATGGTATGTTATTCCCTATAGGTAACTGCAGCACCTAGTGGCAGCAAGTAACTTTGTTTCACAGAAATGTCTATTTGCAAAGACTTTGAATGCTCTTACAATCCTTATCTCCCCAGGCCGGTAGCGGCACCGTATTGGTGCTGCAACATAATGCGACGGTCACATAAAGCAGATTTCCGTTACGTTGGTCTCTGTGTGTAAGGCCTCGGCAGGCTGCTCCTGGTTTTTTGTGAGAGAGAAAAGACCATTACGGGGACAAATCAAACTCCGCTATGGGGGGGTGATTGCTCGACAGTTCCATGCTTGAATGGAGACCACCAATAATTGTCACTCTCCGGTACATCTTAACATGTGAAACTCACATACTCCTTTTTAATATCTATCCAAAAAAAGGTTAACAGAGTTTCTGTTGTTGCCATGGTAACAGGGTTGCTAAAGCCTAGTCTGCGCTCAGCGTATGCACTGTGTTCTATCGTGTTGGCAAAGAGGAAAGTAGAATTTAAAGGGCCCAAAAACTCTATCCGAGATTAAATATCTTTGGTTACAGAAATGGCCGTATGGCTATTGTCATACCTGGGAGTTTGCATCGTGTCTTCAGCAGCATGAGGCTGAGGAAAGAGGAGAAGCTGGTGTGTGGTGGGCACTGCTTAATACCTCCCAGATGAGAAGGGCTGAAGAATTGTAAGGGTCCCAGGGATAGCCAAGTGGATGAAAATGTACAAGACTCCTTTGCATCTATTTAGGGGGCCACATGGAACAAGTGTGTAAACTTATACATGCACCTCATAAATGGACGTCCATTTGCACATGGCTGCCACGGTGACCAGTGTGTCTCTGGAATATACTGTCTGCAGAAGAAAGTGTATTGATCGCAGTTACTTTATCAGTACTGATGAACTTTAAGTGCATTCATGTTAGCGCTGCATTGTTCTGTCTCTCTGAATGTCGGAACGCGTTGTTAACCTTGAATTCCCCAGCAGTCACCGCACATATGCTCAGAATAGGCCCCCCACACATGAACAAAGCAGCCCTCTATTCACCGCTCTAATGTAACCCCATTTAAACGACAAGATCAGGCATCATCTGTAAAGTAAAATGGAATGACCATTAGTGCAGAGACTATGGATGTTGTCCTCCTAGCGGAGTCCATTCATTCCCTGTTCTGCTAGATTGTAGGATAACAATACCGTCCATGAAAGGCCTGCCAAGGGCACTTTGTTTTCCTGTTATAATTTCAGTACATTGCATGTTAAATGACATTTTGCTTTTTTACGTGGTCAACTTGGCATAGCCCCATTTTTCCTCCTTTGATTTCTGAGCATGCCTTTTGTTTTGGTGTCTGGGCATAAAGTAACCTTTAGCGTATCCGCGATCATAATGTGCGTTCTATTGTGCTGTGTGCTTTCAGAAAGCCTACTGTGGCCAGTGCAGTGAAAGGATATGGGGTCTTGGAAGGCAAGGCTACAAGTGTATCAACTGCAAACTGCTTGTCCATAAACGCTGTCACGTGCTCGTTCCTCTGACCTGTAAAAAGCATATGGTAAGTTTCATTAAATTAGCCGAGCTGGCATATACTCAACCGACCCGGACGTCAAGATCTATCAGTGTTCTAGAATCCATGCTTACTTCATTCTCCTGGTACCAAGCTGCTCCTGATGTATGGAACACAGCAGGGTCCTGTCAATTACCGCACCTTCAGATTCGTGCAAACATTAATGTTTTTTGCAAACGATCGAATACTTAGATACATAAATAGCCTAAAACTCACAAGCGCCCTTGAGGTTTATTCACTAAAGGGAGAATTGGTAGGAGGGTTGCAGGTTCAACTCCTTTGATTCACTGTTCATTATAAAGGGCAAGAAGCCCTGAGCTGGCTCAGTATAATGTATAATTCAATGAGCAAAGAGGCTGTACAATTCGATTTAGCTATATATAAATATATATATAGCAGGGCCAGCTCTGGAAACCATATCTCTCCTGACAACTCCCCTTTAGTGAATAGATTTTGTTAAAGCCCGGTGAATCAATTATATTAGATTCCTGCTCTTAGACCACTCATTTACAATGTAGCAGCAGTTTGTGTGTCTATGTATACATGTGTTTATGTATATGTAGGCATTTTAATACTTTGTTTACACACACGTTATCTACTATAACAATATTTTAATGTAATGCATAATCATTTACACCTCTGATTTGTGTCAGTACGAAGCATAACATTTGTGGCAATTAAATAACCAAGTGAATTGGTCACAGGGTGTATGAGCAAAGTTTATTCTGTGGTCAGTTAGAACTTAAACCTTTACGAGTTACCATTTTTTAAAAATTATATTATATTATTGACCTAGACCAGTGCTGTCCAGGACCTTATTGAAGCATTAGGTTTTGGCTAGGTGCTATGAAATTAAGACTCTAATATAGAGGCTGCAGGGGGTACGCGGTCACATAAATGAGTTGCCTGCTTGAAGAAAACTGTATCCTATTAGAATCCTAATAATAAAAAATACTAAATAATAAACATGTAACCCGATACAGGTAACCAAACCTTTTAAACTGTTTTAAGTTAATTGAAACAAAACTTGTATGTGAATTTTATGTGTAAGAACAGTGATAGATCTGTCCAGTATTGAAGAACAGCATGGGTTAAAGTTCATTAATAATCAAGATGTGTACTCGGAGCAGCCGCCGCTGTGATGAGCCCTGCTAAGGAGCAGACGAGGAGCTTTAAATGCAGTCCACGTACTCGTCCTGCTCTTATATCTGGCAGAGCATGAACCTCTTCTAGATGATTTCAAGATATTTTCTGAGCGTTTCATTGTCGTGACGAGGCCCAGCGCATTAATATAATGTCTGGAACGACAAGGGAAGTGCAGAGAAACCTTGTCTGTCAGGAATCGAGGCCTCGACGAGAGCGAGCGGCTCAAAGCCATCTCGAAATGTTAACCTGCAGATTGTGTGTATTCAAAACAGGATTCGGTCATGCCTTTCCAGGAGCCGCACATAGACGAGAAAGGCAATGACGCTGACCTTCCCTCTGAAGAAACCGATGGAAGTAGGTTTGGCTTTGGCTTGTTAAATTAATGTGTGTGTGTGTGTGTATGTATGTGTGTAATATATATATATTTTTTTTTTTTTTTTTTTTTGTGGTAGAATTGTCCTTTTTGATAACACATTAGAGATCTTTGCAAATTAAAATGCGACAAAAGTCTGTGGTTTGTCACATGGCCCGGCAATCTCACTTGTGCTCATTACTGAATGTCGCTCTGCACGTCTTGGTTTCACTAATGAACAAATACTGCAGATTTCTTTTAAATGTTCACATAATACAGGACATATCAAAGCTATTTTTTAAAAAATATTTAGCCATATTATACTTTATAGTACTTTTTTTTTTTTTTTAATAGATTATCATTCCCTCTAATTCATGTTTTGTTACCTTCAAGACATACATATTTGCATACAGTTAAATCATTTAGGTAACATATATAAATATCATATGCACACTTAATATAGGACTAAATTTGACAATAGGTAGTTTAATAAGAAAAAAATAAAACCATTGTCGGCTATAATTTATTTAAAAACAGGTATGTTTTTCAGAGTGTTAAAGGTTTTACCTATTGCCTTTCCTGGGAACCCTTTGGTGATCCCGTGCTTTTATACCACGAAGAGCTCCCGCGTCTCGGGGGTCTGGGACATCATGTCTTGTTACATGTATATAAAGGATGTCTGTTCTTCCTCTAATGGTAACCCAGGGGATTTTGTGGCCAGATGCTTGTGGTCTGTGTTTAATAACAGCTGCTATAATATGAATAATGAGGAGGACCCAGACAGATACTGGCAAAAAGCATGTAGCTGTATGAAGTACATTTAACTAATAAAGAGCCTTCCGTTCATAATCTAATTTGGTTTTCCTGCCTTAATAATAAGATTACTATAGGGACATTATTCTTGTAAAAATGAGCATTCAATGAGTATCCTATCCATGTTCCTAATAGGCCAAGGAAAACTAAATTACTAAACACATAAGCCCTTCCGGCGTCATCTTCTCGTGATAGTTATATTGTGTCTTGTGGTACCCTACTGATGGTGGAGTACAAACCTGCTAATGGTGTTGACCTCGTTAAAAATGTTCACATTTAGGAGACCTGTCGCTCTGCTTCCGATTATTACATTTTGCATGTTGGCTAAATGGGGTGTTTTAGACACTGAAATAAGAAGAATAGCTATTAAAAACACGTGTGCCTTGAGACATTGTGCATGCAAGTGAAGGGAATTGAGATGTGATGATCTTTCAGCAATGGGTCCTGGATCTTTAAAGCTACAGGTCTGTCGGTCCTGCGGGGGTTGTATGTAAAGTAAGGATTGTTGTAACTGGTGTGTATCTAATTCTCTGACTTTCCTCCTAGTTTCCATTATCCCTCCACCTCGAAAAATTGAGACCCGCAAGGATAACTCTGAGGTAAGTGAGGCAATCGTACGGACTTTGTGTTCTCATGTCCCTCCGCTGACCTAAGATTATTTTTTCAAACGGTTTCTAAGTGTAACGCTGCTCACTCGCGGTAGCACACAGACATGGTTTAGTTTATGGACTGGATATGGCTGCCCCCTTTAAACCTTCCCTTTTAATTGCCCTCAAGACTGGAAACCCCTATAAGACAAGTTGATCTATACCACAGAACCGCAGTGTGGCCCCCAACCCATTAGTGTGCTAGCTTGGTATGGGGTTCGGGTTCCCTGTAGAAGGAGAGAAATACATTGTACGTTAGATTATTGAGAAATGAAGTAGATTTTGATTTGTTACTGGACTGGATTGGAAGTCCCATGATTTCCCCCCCCCCAAAAAAAAAATCAATAAGCAATTAAAGAAAAACCTAGATCTGTACCACTGTTTGAAGCCATGACTTGTGTTCCTTTGGTGAGCATTACTGTCGGCTCATCCCTTAGACATGTTTTCTATAGTATTGATCCGTTTGCCCTTCGTATTCTTCCATACGTTTTGATTCGTTTCCGTTTTTATGGATTGGCTGTTATTTTTATGCTAAGTACACAAGTCTCACAGCCAACACAGTTCTGCTAACTGCATCTGAATAACTGTAGTAATATAAAGAAACAAAAAATAACTATTATGATTTCTTTTCCATCTAGTGGTTCAATGTTTAGTGGTTCAATGTCACACAACAAAGCTGTTTTATAACAGTAGTGGGATATGTGTTCTAGCCTCTTAATTGTTCTAATAGTAAGTGACAGGCCTCGTAGGTCTCCAGATGTAATTAACCCTCCACGTTTCACCCGGAGTCTCTGGGTCAAGCACCATTTCTCTGGGTTTCCAGGTCGCGGTTCTGTGTTGAATAACAGCGTTTTGCCACTTTTCCCCTTTTCACCCACCCGCGAATTTAAGGTATCTGAAGCCATATGTGGCTTTCTCCGCCCCTCTCCAAGCCACTCCCCAAAGAGGGAGGGTTCCGGAATCAGGAATAATTAAAAGTAAATCTGTATATATGTGTGTATATATAATAAATATGCAGGTCTTCCTCCTCCAATAAGAGGTGTAAATGTTTTAGACCCGTTTTAATAAAGCTTTAAATGGTATTTCTTGACATGTACTTATCACGTCTTCCCTACCGATTGCAGGACCTCAAGCCGGTTATCGATGGAATGGACGGAATAAAAATTTCACAGGGCCTGGGACTTCAGGACTTCGATCTTATTCGCGTGATTGGCAGGGGTAGCTACGCCAAAGTTCTTCTGGTGCGGTTAAAAAAAAACGACCAGGCCTATGCCATGAAGGTGGTGAAGAAGGAACTCGTGCATGACGACGAGGTACATATCGGTGTTTCAAATCCTTTGTTTGGCTGCTGTCCAAAAAACATATTTGTGGTTCTGGATTCTCTACTCTACCCATTGCTCAGATCTCATAGTTTACGCAGTATAATTCGGAAACTGTTTACTATGCACAATGTGACCCAGCTTTTCACTTTTGATATATATGTCATCCTATGTCTATATACTGTGCTGAAAATCTCTGCCGGAGGCAAAGACAATGGAACCAAGTCATTATTTAAGTGCTTGACATGGTAATCAAGAACTAAGCTGTTATGCCCTCATTAGGGCACAAAGCTGCCCTCACCACCCCACAGCGTAGGGTCTTCTGGCCAGATAGTCTTTTTAGTGTTTAGTTAAGGTCAGCTATAGGTCTTCTGGCCTTCTCCTCTAAGCTATGGTCACAATTCCACTAGCTGTCTTTATGCTCTTGGCTAAGCAGACAATCGTCACTTTAGCACTTGCAAGCTATACACATCGTATGCTTTGTCTGCTAAATACTGTGCTGAATAGCTGTTTATATGAAGTGTTTGTTTAGAACAAAATGTATGCTGACAAGCAAGGCTTGCTATAGCGGAGTGTATAACGCAGTGGAAGGAGTCAATCCCAGAAGCTGTTTTGTAGTTGCCTTGGTTTTTGGGAGAATGTGATCTTAAATCAGCTCATATCGGCTCTTTACACACTTGTGTTATCAGCCAACATATTTAAAAGCTGACACCTATGGATTGTGTATCCTGCAGGACCTGTGTAACCTGGTTCTATGTAAAGTCTATGCATTGGCAAACCTTCCTAGTATAATATTGGTCCTTTTTGAGACTCAGGTCACCCCACTAATATCTCTCTTTTGATGTGCATGACTGTAACACAAGGTTCTACATTTCAGAATTCTTTTTTTTCTAATGCAACACAATTAACACAAAGATTTCAAGGTCTTATAACGCCAAGCCATGCCTCTGAAATGCTGCCCACCAAAAAGTGTTAAATTATGACTGAATTTTAAATAATATATTCCAGAATGAGTATAGAGCTATTCTATAGATTATTGCTCCGGTTATCTCAAAACTGACAAATCATCCACTTAATAAAAGAGGCATTGTCCCCGTGATCCATCTTTTCATGGAAGGTGAGTACTAAAACCGCAAGCAACCTAAAATTACAAATTGTCCGGTCTTTCAGGATTGTTGGTAGGATTTTTCTGATATTAGTGGAACTTTAGATTATGATGATTATTATTATTATGATTATTATTATGATTATTATTAAAGGTGATGTTCTCACTTCCAGGATATTGACTGGGTGCAGACAGAGAAGCACGTTTTCGAACAAGCGTCCAATAATCCTTTTCTGGTCGGGCTACATTCCTGTTTTCAGACGCCGAGTCGGTAAATAGTATTATTATTATTACAGTTTATCGAGCCTGGGCAGATTCCGTAGCGATATAATGCAATAGCATCTAAATTTTCATTACATGTGCAATATTATCAATAACCTTTAAGGAGAGATTGTGGAAGAAGGTGTTTTTATTCATATTCTTAGTAATGGAAACTCGCCTCCCTAGTTGGAGGTGTTGTATGTAATGGGGCAAGAGATTTAGTCACCTTGCTCCGGTGGCAACCAGGCTGATGCTGTCCTTTCGTGTATATTACCCAACGGAACCTCTTCTGTTGATGGGCATAGACCATAATTTTGCTTCCACAGCCTTGCCCATTGTGTGGGTCCCAGAGCCCCATTTTGATAACATAAACGTGTTAATTACACAGAGTTTTGGTAAACTAAGCTGTGATAACAGATTACTTTGCCAATTGGTTTTCCTAGTAAGTGATGTCAATAAATCTGTGATATAATACCTCTGATTTTATCATCTTGAAGGTGATATATTTCTGAGAAACGGCTCATGCGCTTTCTGACTACTAGTTTTTTTTCTGTTTGTTAATTTCACCCACCCTCCTTATTTTTAGGTTATTTTTGGTTATAGAATACGTGAATGGAGGAGACCTCATGTTTCATATGCAACGGCAAAGAAAACTCCCTGAGGAACACGCCAGGTACATAGTTTTGTTACTAGTTGCCATGTTCAGCTGTTTATTTACTTACAAGTTTGCAGCTCAAGGTTTAAGTAGGGCTTTTGAGATGTATCGGTGTGACAGTCAAAGTTGGTGTTTTTTTATTGAGCCAGTGTAGAAAAATAACTTTCTGGACTAGCAAGGTCTCTTCTTCCAACGAAAGCGAAGACAAGTAGCGATATATTGCAAGTTCAGCGCTATGCTTCTGTTATTTTATGGTAGTGCGTCATATGTAAGATCGAATATGCATTTTCCTTTCTCGATGCAGACTATAGTCATCCTGTGGGCTTTATCACGGAGAACGGTTTGAGATCATTCTTCCCATTGCTAGAAGACACTGTAGGCATATCTTTTTGATGTTCATTGGTTAGATGTAGACCATTATACCATTTGTGGAAAAAGCCACAATATGCTATTGTAACAAAACACATAATGTAAGTTACTATATACCAACGTTTGATGTTTAACTCTCTTATTGCTAATTTCCCTTTTTTTCCCCCCAGGTTTTATGCTGCTGAAATCTGTATCGCTCTGAATTTCCTGCACGAGCGAGGAATCATCTACAGAGACCTGAAGCTGGACAATGTCCTGTTGGATGCCGAGGGCCACATTAAATTAACAGATTATGGAATGTGCAAGGTGAGCAAAAGATGCCCAGTTTACTGTGCCGAGTATGGACACACCAAACCTTAACCTCCGCACCCACCTTCATTACTAGAGTTTTTAGCAGAAGAATTGCCTGGCATTTTGCCTGTTACTACACACATTCTGCAGGGTCGTTTATGAATGTTACTGAACACTCAAATGGGAGACAAGTTGGAACACAATGGCAGTCATATTTAAAGATGCAAATCGGGCCATCATTACCTTATATTATGTATTGGTTTGTCAACTGGAGTGTGTTACATCACATTCAATATATTATGCATTGTTTAATAAAACAGTTTAAACACAAATATGAAATTAGAAAAAATAAATAAATGACGTGCCATAGTTAGTACGCCTTCAGTCCTGCTTGTATCGGATTCTAGTCCGAGTTGTTTTGATGGTTAATTAGAGGGGCGTCCATCTTTTGCAGGAGGGCTTGGGGCCTGGTGACACTACAAGCACTTTCTGTGGCACTCCAAATTACATTGCCCCCGAGATCCTGCGGGGAGAAGAGTATGGTAAGTGCTCACAATACACACGAGTGCCAAATAACCTAGAAGTGATCTTTAATAGTTTAATCCCAGCTACAAGGGAGAGACGGCATTGATACTCTCAGGAGAAATGTATCATCTGCTCATTACTCAATACATTCTCTAAGCTTTGTTCGTGTGTCTCTTCATTTTTGAAGGTCTTGACATTAATGAGCAATTAACACGAAAACCATATGCTCCCTGTGTTTAGCAAGCTACATGCATAAAGATTAATGTGCAACTTGGCAGGTTTCAGCGTGGACTGGTGGGCACTGGGCGTCCTGATGTTTGAGATGATGGCTGGAAGGTCTCCTTTCGATATAATTACCGACAACCCGGATATGAACACTGAAGATTACCTTTTCCAAGGTTAGATTAAACCATATCTATTATTCGCCTGGCTCTGTGCGCACACATTTTTGTGTCTTCGTAATGAACGAATAAGCAATTATTTTTCACTTGAAATGTGATTATAGGCAGTATATAAAAATGTCTACTTCTTTAAGCCAAGAACTTATAGTATATAAAGCAATGTTACGAAACTTTTCCAAAGCAGTGTATTTTGTTCTGTGTGAATTGATGCTGCGATCATGCCGCTCTGGTATAATGTTGGCACAAGTTTCATATATATATATATATATATATTACATTAAATTCAAATATCTGGCCTGCTATTGTGCATTTTTTAGAAGTTTATTAATAACTATAATTCAGGGATTCTGAGAAATGTAATTTTTCATATATAAACAGTTATCCTGGAGAAGCCAATTCGGATCCCAAGAATCCTCTCTGTTAAAGCATCCAATGTCTTAAAAGGATTTTTAAACAAGGTAAGTCGTATTTTATTTAAATGTAGGACATGTGTTTAAATAAAAGGGTGCAGACTCCGATCTGTTTCTCTGTCAGTTTTATTTACATGTAGGTATGAATAGCACCTGTACGATAGGTTTGCTTACAAGAAGTAGTTGGTAACAAAAACAAAACATTTTGGCTATGGTTGATGGCTGATGAGATTTGCAATAACGTAACAATAACACAAATGTGTTTGATCTGTTTGTATTCAGGATCCCAAAGACAGGCTTGGATGCCAGCCTCAGACCGGGTTCTCGGATATCAAATCTCACACCTTTTTCCGCAGCATAGACTGGGATATGGTGAGTTATCGGTTGAGGGTGATTAGTGTTTAATAAGTATCAATGTCTGTGATTCCTGAAGAGCAGTCTGTCAGTCACTGTCCCTTAAGCATTCGGTGCCTCGACCAATGTGCAATAGTTCAGAGCAAAAAATATACAAAAGGAAAAGCGAACAACCTAAAAAACATAAAAATGATTAATCCTGGGTTCCTGCAAGAATAATAACCAATAATTACACAAAACAAAGAAAGAATTCAGTGCATACCCAGCAAATACCATTCAAAAAACACAGCCTACGGCGTAAATATTGGGGATTTCGTCACACTACGTGGCTACGTATTTATAAGCCCGCCACTACATCAAAGTACCCCAGCTTTGGCGAGTCCTATTTAATTTTTCATGGCTATATTGCTTACCAAGGAGCTGTCCAAACCAGCAGCACTCTAATGCAGGTGCCTTGAATGCAACAACTTAATAGCTAAGAGATTAAATGTAAAGATGGCGGTTAATTGTCTCCTGAAGTCTCCTGTACAGAATTCTGCAATATGTAGATTGTAACTGTTTCAGCAAATGGGATTCCCTTTGGTCTCCAAATGTTAATGGCTGTGAGCATGATGAGTAAGAGGGACGTGGGATGTACGTCATTCCCAGGTGCTGACACTGTCCCGTTATGCTTGAAAGTTAGTTTATTAAGTTGGGAACATCTTGAAACGTAGTAGAGAATGTCATCTGCCTACAACTGCAGCCTCCACATATAAACTGTTACATTGAAATGATATTGAAATTCTGTGCGTTACTGTACATTATATTAAATGGTCATTTCTGTACAGTCCACCCGTCTCATAACTGCTCATGCCTACCTTTACGGGTAAAGCTGTTCACAGTGTAATTTCCCCGATATCCTCTAGGTGTCAGTAATGACCTGATTATTGAGGCATTAAATGCAGTCGGGGTACACCGGCCCCTCACACATAATATTTAATACATTTTACCTGTCCCTTTATTAAGTCTCCTGTATCATTATTTTGGGGTTTCGTGGTTATGGAATAATGTTGGGGTTATCTATCTGAAAAACATTTTAAGCTCCTCTATGAAGGACATTCATTTGGATGCCTGAGACGGCTTTTCTCAGGTTACTTTCCTACATTTAACCTGCAGTTTTATTGTTGGAGTCTAGAATGTATTAATAAGCGAGCTTGAGTGCTCTACACACACACGTATATGATGTACTTCAGTTAGCCGATAGCATTACCTTGCTTGCCACCATACACATAGCCGGGACCGCTGCTATATATGTATATGTCCGTGGCATGCTGACCTCTAGTGGTGGTGATCGGAAGTGCTAATGATTTCTCTGTTAACCGACATACTGCACTCCGAGTCTAGTGATGAAAAACCGAATCTTTACAAGGACGCCTTTAATAAAGAAGATTCTGTTAGATCTGCGTGTAATTTGGATGCCCTTGGCGTGTACTCATTGTCACTCTTGCGGAATCATTTGCTCGGATGTATCTGCCTAGAGGTTTTGAGTTTCCGCTGTATATCCCGGCCATTGGGTTGGGGTTAGAGTCTCTGCTTTCTCTTTAGGTTTTCTAAAGGCCATTTCTAGAAGATAGTTGCAGACATTCCAGACTTGCATAATTGGATTATTCTGAATCAAGTGGTTGATATCCTGGGAATTTGGAATTTCTCATTTGGTATCCACTTCTACCACTTCTACTGGTAGAATGTTCCACATATCAACTGTGCTTTCTTTAAACAAATATTCAAGATGCTTGTTCATCTGAAACACAAATGGATTACATGGCGACAGCTCCTCTGTCCTGGCAGTGCATATAGCAGAATTACAGATACATTTGTAGTAATGTGGGTGAAAGGAAACTCTCTAAACAATGCGCGTTATTCCTATCTGTGACATTCATGCACAAACTTCATTTACTGGAAAATCCTGCACTTTCACATTGCTCTCAAGCAAATGAATGGAACGTGACCGGGTATTTAAAAGGCATTGGCGGCTGGTGACTTCCCTGGGCTGTTTTTCCTCCTCGGCATCCCCTTTCGTGTTTAGATAAGGCGCTGTGGCCAGCAGGGGTGGTAGATCTGGGGTGTTACTGTGCCAGATGTTGCCAGATAGTAACTTTTTTGCTGATGTGCTGCGAGGTCGAGTCACACACTTTGTGAGACTTCCTCGTGTGTCTGGATTAACTCTTTGCCAGAAAGCATTGTAAAAACAAGCCCTAGCGCTTTTCTTCTTCATTGAACAGGTTAACACGTTGCTTAGTCTTTGTCATTACTCTGTGTGACTGCAGCGAACGAGCAACTGCAAGACCAGGAATGACCCCGCGACTGCTGCAATGTTACTCAAAGCAAGCCTTCTCTCTTTAGCTGTAAAGAAGCAGTTTCTTTTTATTTACTTATTTATTTCTCATCACTACCGCCGCTACAAATCTCCGCAAATACTGATGCAGAAGCAAAGTCACGAGACGCTCCCTTGACATTTTGACGTTAGTTGTGCGCATGCTTGGCGCTTCTCATTCATGTCAATAGTTTTTAACTATTAATCCATTGCGTTAGAGCCTTGCACATATACTCAGATATTATTGGTGTATGAAATCATGTTTCTGTATTGGAAAGAGCAGCAGAGGGAGAACTTTGAATACTTTAGGCCTACAGGGACCGGAGACATTTGCACATAAAAGGATAGTTAGGCACCCAGGGACAGCTTGTGTGTTTAAATCTCATCTGCTTCCAGATGCCATCTCTATCGATTTGCCTGGAGTCACAGAACACAACGGTAAAGACGTTTAAAGCAATATGAGAAAAGCAGGATGACGGCTATACGGCCGGTAGCCGTTTGCGTGTTTATAGGGCCAGTCGAGACCTTCCCTTAACCGTTTTGTTGCCAACTTTTCCATCGCTACCTTCCTATTTATCACGACGGCCGTGATTCCTTAAAATATCCCAGAGATCAGATGTTTTCGGCGAATACATGATTTATTAAGAATGTACAAAGCACATTACCAGTAACCTGGATGAGTAACAGATTTCCTTTTATTCTGACCCTGTTGTGTTCCAGAATAGGATGTTTTCTTTCAATTTAAGCTTCATTAGCTTTGGGAGGAAATTGTATTGGTTGCCATATTGTGTAGTAATTGTGGAATATCCTAATACACATTGATGTTTGTGCGTGGACGTGATCTGTAATGTCCGTAAACCCGGTCACCTTACATTTCTTACCTACAATGTTCACTGAACAAAGCGTTTTCTCATGGAATTCTGCATATTTTCTTGGTATTGTTATCTCCCGATGTTTGTCTGCTGCGGGTGGAACGCGTGATGTCGGAACATCTGACAAATGTTTGAATTTAGTGCTTCTCGTACTTTAGGTTCTGAGAGTTTTCCTTCCTATAGAATATATCCTCTATATAACATCTGAGCTCTGACCTCCGTAGAATGAGCACAAAAGACACAAAGACCCTGGTAGATTTTTGGGGCGTTACATATAGAAATTGATTCTTGTGAAAAGCGGTCTGATATCAACCATCGGTTGCCATGGGGATAAATGGTGACTTTACAAACATACATAGGTCCCTGCATGTGTAGGGAGGCATGTATAATACCCCCTGTGTTCTCACTCGCATTCTGTATGATGGCGAAGAAATGTTCTAGGTTATTCTGTGGGGGTGGAAAGGAGCCATGGATAAGGCTTTCTCTAGAATGGCAGAGCCCAGAACATGGATAAATGCCTATGAATGCAGATAATCTACAATACTGTATCCTGTTTATGAACAAGGCTAGTGGCGAGGCTTGCTTACTTAGCACAAGGAAGAACATATTCTTCCTGAGCAAGTTTTGGCCATGTTCCTGCGTCGGTTACATATTACTACAGAAACATAGAACGCGTTGGCAGATAAGAACCGCTCCCTAATCCATTCAACAATAGTTGGGTACCACCACAACCTGCTTAGGTTCCCTTCCTTCCGGATCCCCTGTACGCTAGATGGACTGTTCTTCCGGCTGTTAGGGAGAACAGTTTTCTCTGGCACACTGTAATCCCTCCTGGCGGGGGTAGAAGTACTGATTTCTTACCCTTTCTTTTCTTCTAGTTGGAGAAGAAGCAAGTTGCCCCTCCCTTCAAACCCCAAATCACAGATGACTATGGTTTGGAAAACTTTGACACGCAGTTTACCAGCGAGCCTGTACAGCTTACACCAGATGACGAGTACGTATGAACATTTCCTTCCGATCCTCCTTTCCTAATGTCAGGAGTAGGTCATTGTGCAGTCTGACCCACCAGCAGATTGTGGGCGCCCAAAGCCAACACCACCCAAAATGCCAAGTGTTTCTGTACCCGTCACGCTGTGTACACCATTCTCCCTACAGCAACAAAACCTCTGACACCGCGTTAGGTAGCAGATTGTCCCCAGGTATATTGGATTCATTTAGGCAGAAAGCCTCGGTAGCGTGCTTTATACATTAGGAAGCCAGCGTTACTATGAATGCTGAATTAGTGGATTCCATTGATTTTTTTAATACTTTATTTTTTAGGCTTCCATTTAGGGTTTTTTCCCCCCTCCCAATTTCAGATGCAAGTTTTTCAAAGAAAATATTCACTGGGTAGTGCAGTTAAAGGGACAGAATGAAGTCCCTTTTTATTTATTTCTTTGCATTTGTTAGAATAGTGGATATTTACGGGATTGAGTAATTTTGTATTTCTTTAAGTACCAGAGCTAATGCCAAAAATAAACCAAGGAGTAACACTGACCACATCCATTGCTGCCTCCGATTGTCGATACAGATTTTTTTTTTTGTTTTTGTAACAAAGTTTAGAGTCTTACAAGAATGTGTATTTCTTTTGTTTTCCGTTACAGAGATGTTATTAAGCGAATAGACCAATCGGAATTTGAAGGCTTTGAATACATAAATCCATTGTTGCTTTCAACAGAAGAGACAGTATGAAGGACTCGTATCTCAATGGACAAATAACGTGATCGATCTTGAACTTGTATCCTTAACTACAGTATATGCATGCGAGGCTGGAAAACTGGCGTAAGGTTCTGAATAAAGTCCACTGCTGCAAGATTTGCTGCTGAACATCGGCCACGTAAGAGAGATTTTCTGTGGATTTTCTCCCCGGGCAGCAGCCGCGCTCTTTACCCAGCCGCGCTCTTTACCTACACAGAAACGCTCTGGCTGAATTACAGAAGAGATTCACGTTTAGTGCCTCCCTTACGAAGGATCTACGTAAAGCGTGCGCTTATCCCGGCGGGTGTGTGGCGGAGGAACTCTATTTCAGGCAATCACGCAAGCAAGTCGCTTCCTTTAGTGCATTAGACGCAGTGCGCTCCAGTCCTCGGGAACTAGAGGAGAAATAAAAGCAGGTCAAAGAACTGGAAACTCTGGGCTGATAAAACTTTTCTCCTCCCATTCCTGGTGCTGTGATACCTGGGGATCTAGCATCTGAAATTGGGTTTTAACAAAAGCTGTGTTTTGGGGTTTTTTCTTGGTTAAAAATAGAATAAATACATTAACAGTGGAGGGGAATTGCTGGAAACCTGCTTTAGTAGGAATATAAATTATGCAGGAAAAGTTCCACCAGTAATGGGCATTTACTTGTTTGTATATTAGAATACAAATCTGATTGGGCTGTGGGAGGGGGGGGGATTAAAAAAAAATAGCACAGTAATATTGCACTTAAAATTCTAGATCAACCCAGGTGTAGTAACGGCAATAAGAACCCCAAAAAAATCATTGGGAGGAGAAAAAAAATTAATTTGCACACCGAATGGCTTTCCGAAACTCCAAAATGTAATGTGCCTAACTCTTAGCTTGTATTGTATGACATTTTGCTAATCTTATTGGCTCTTATGCAGTATTCAGTGAAAACCACTCAACCGCTTCAAAAATACCCATGTCCCTTAGCCTTCACAGGTGAAAAAAAAAAATACACCTTTAATTTAACCCCCCCCCCCTCCCTCAAGCACACAGTTTCCAGAAAGCTGATACATGCTTTTTTGGTACTTGTCAATTATTTAAAATTCAATTAAAAGTAGAGTCAATACCCTTTCCTCTGACATATATCTTAAAATATATTCCTCTGTTGGGTCGATCATCTTCCTAGCTTAACCCAGTCTAACAAAGTGATTTTTTTTCCTTTAAAATGGAGGAATACTGCAAAGTTTCTGCCATGCTCTAATTATTTAGTACTTTTTTATACCCTTCCCAAAAACACTGTCCTCAAGTTTTTGTTAAGCACTAAAGAAAATGACCTCTTATTTTTATGAAAATCTAAATTAAACCAATACCAGGTTTTTTTTCTTCCTAAAACTAGCACTGATTATCTAAAATATTGTAGTCTACAAATTGTCACGTTTCAATCCTGCAAACGCCAAAAAGGGTCCAACCACCGCCCCATCCACATATTGTTCTAAATGTACACACAAGTTGAGGTAAAGTTTACACTTTTTTAAAAAAAAATAATTAAAATGCGCTTGTTTTTTGGTACCTAACAACTGAATAATATATTAAAAAAAACAAAAATCGGGATTTAACATGGGTAAGAGAAAAATCACTTCAATTTCGTCGCCCGACAAAGCTAATGAAGGTTATTTTCCATTTCCAAACATTATCAATCGGCCCTCGCAATGGGCGATCGTGAAACGTGCAAGTGACGCCTTGCACGTAGCCAGTGAGACCAAACCATACTGCTTCAGGGAAGGGGATGCCGCGGATTTCTTGGTCCTGTACGACGTCACATTGATGTTTTCGTTTAATAACGGGGAGGATGTATATTTGCTTACAGATTAATGAAAATACTTGATTTTATACGTTTAATTTAAGGCATTACAAACATCCCTGTGCTGCCAAATAGTTTTGTCGCTCATATGCAAGTGTATGGAAAAAAAAAAGTTTTGTTCACGTTGAAGGGGGAATTTTTTTAATATAAAAAAAAGTTCTTGTTTTATAAATTAAAGAAAATGAAGGCTGTAATTAATTGTGTGGTTTGGGGGGGTAAACTAATATATATAAATATATATATAACAAAAATTGCTCTGGTAATTATCTAGTTGTCTTATTTGGAATAGTAAATGACATCATAGCTAATTTAATGATTGTAAAACAGTAAATACGTTCTTGTAGTTTTGTAAATTTAAATGACCAGACCTTGCTGACCAAGTTCATTGTGCAGAAGATGGTATATTAATCCATTACAGTCGAGATCCTTTCTATTCTTGCACATTAAAGACTTTACTGAAAAGTGTCTTGGATTCTGTTGACCCGTGTAAGACGTCGGCCGGCGCTGTGCCGGTGATCATCCTCAGAAGCTGAAGTTCCGATGTGGGGCAGAGCGTTGTAATGATTTTTTGCCGTGGACTGAACCACGCAGGTTTTCACACTAAAGCATATTTCAAATGGCCAAAGAGGGGCGCTTTTGTTTTAGAGGAGGTGGGTAGAAGCGTGGCAACGGCAGACCACTTTACCAAGACATTTATGTTAATTTGTGACCCATTGGTCCCATGTTTTTGTAATTGGGGCGATGCAGGTCAACCTAGCATATAATGTATTTACTTTTTATACAATGTGATTTATAAATGACCTTTTACACCCTCTTGTGAGTTTAAGGACTGTAGAACTGCGATGCAAACATTCTGGGCTCTGATGGAAAGAGGGGTACATGGATTTGGGTTCCGCAATGAGCGCCTGACACGTGCTATATCATCCTGCATTCTGTGCCCTGTAACCTTTTTTAGCTTCCAGCCTCACGCTTCGCTTGAAATGTTATCGTGAGACACAGAAAACCTGCGTCAGGAACGGGATTATTCCCGGGTTCGTCCTGAAGTCCTCAGCGAAGTAACTTTTTACAACATTCACGCATGTTTCTTATGGGATCTCCTCTCTGGAATGGATACTGTTCCAGGCACTTGCCGTCAGCTAAAGTCACTGATTCATCTGTAATTTTGCACTGATCAGGCTTGATGGCACACCAGTTTTTTAGTAATCTAGCAAAGTAATATTTATCATTATATTAACAGAATGATGGCACTGCAGACATTCCTCTTCTGTTCGCAGCTGGATCTGGACAACATAATTCCTGAATTTTTATCATCGCGTTTGAGCAGAATTTCCATGGGTTGGCTTTATTTTCATCACTCGACAATCAGCGGAGTGCACGACGAGGCATATTAAAGGCCAGACTGGTATTTTAAACATTTAGGAATACTGTTTGCTTTGGCAGCCAGCCATATGTTAGGCATTAAACAGATGTGGAATTATTTCACAGCGAGCAGAATCTCAGCCTCCGAACTGCAGTCCAGAAAATCTCATTCTCTCAAAGTGTCTTAAAGTGAAAGTGCGGCACGAGCTTCGTGATCCTCTCCAGAGCCCCAGCATCACGCGGTGACTTCATGTGATACACGGCATTATATGAAAGCTGAAACAAAACTGCTTGTGGGCCGTGGAGTAGAAACCTGAACTCTGCCAGTGGATCTGATGCAAATTCTGTATTTTCTTGAGTCTGGAAAAACATCCTTGTCTTAAAATTGAAGGTATACGTCACTGTAACATTATGACCAGTGACACGGGCTTATTAAAAACTCACACAAATAGCCCCCCTGACATGTTTCGCTCCTCAGAGCTTCATTAGCCTAGAGCTCTGATGTCACAGTGACTTATACCTTTCATGGTAGGACTGGTGACACTGGTGTTTTTAAACATTTTTTTTGGTTATACCTTTTAACAAACATATTAATAAAAGCGATGTTTTAGGTTGGGGTAATAATAAGGGTATTTTTGATCCCGGGAACGGGATTGGTTTGTTATTAGTGGAAGAAGACCCATGACACAAAAGGGTAGTTTGCAACAACAAAATAAAAATTGAGTCATTTCCCTGAAAGAGTAGCACATACTTTTTTGTGCTGGAAGGCTGATCCAGGTAACAGTTAAGCGAACCAAGATTGTGCTGCATGCAATCCTTACGATCATCTTACACAGGACTCAAAATGACTGACTGACTGATTCTTGTCTGTTAGAAGCTCTTCCAGTTCTCGATGCTGTTAGCTAATTTGTACTCTATAACTGTCTTATTTATGATCCCATTTTCTGTTAAAAAGATACGGCAGAGCAGACCAAGCGCTCCAAAATGCTTTTGGAAACGCTTCCATCGCTTATCACCCACTTCCGACAGCAGCTGCTACAAACAGAACAGGACGGTTTATTATCTTCACGCTACATCAGTGGCTAAACACCAATTTACTTCCATCAACTGAACCAATTGTGGCAAAATCTTGCTGTTTTCAAAGCGTTTACGTTTCGCTAATATGTAAAATAGATGAGCCGATACATCTATTCGCTGAATAACAGCCGTTTAAGAAATTATTTTATATGCAGTGCTATCCTTTACCCACTTCCATGTTTTTTTCATTTAAAAAAGTGTCATTCCACATGTTCACAAGGTGTTCAGTTTTATTTAGGCACAGAGGTTCAGCTGGATGGGAGACTTAACATACTGGTTTTACTAGGTGATCCAAATCCGTGACGAGGTATCTGTCCACGTCCCCACTACCACCAGCAAAGATTACATCCGATGGTTAACACTCGACCAATTTTCCAGACTCGCTAAGCTTCTTGCTTCACGATCGATCCTTTTTACCACGTTACATCGATCGCCGTTTCAGCTAAGCACTGGGCTAAATGGCTGTCGATATCCAGCTGAGATAACCTGTGTTCAAAGATAAAAGTTTTAGTGAATTCATCAAAACTACGATCAGGACGTCATTCTGATGGGAAACTCAGAAAAGTTTGAACAATTCAAAGTTTAGCCACGTATTTTGTAGCGTTAGGTTTACATTTTCAGGTTAAACGCATACATGGACGGGGTATAAATATTTAAAGGGATGTTTGTCTTTTCATTGTGATCTAGTAAACCATTTGCCTGTTTAGATTTAGCAGACGAAGTGCTGAAAAATAACCCAAATGTTTTACGTATAGATTTAACGGAAACTCACTGTTTCGGAAACCGCGTGAGACACATGGGGCAGCTCTCCAACGTTCCTGGAGTTTCGGCCGCTCTGTCTTCAATTTCCTGAGCTCCAGAAACACGTCCTTTACTGCTTTCCTCGCTCACGTCCCGCATGACAATGTCATTACCTTTTGTCTCTTGAATTTGCGGATCTGCTACTTTGCTATCCTGAGATGAGCTGCTAATCTTACCATCTTTGCTCATTTTAGCAGAAAACAGTTTTTCAATAACGGTCTTTTTTTCTGGGACCCGAGGCTCTTTAAAGTGTTTTTTTTTTGGAATGGGTTTGTTTTTTGGTTTTATCGCGTCAGCACTAACATTGCTTTTCACTCGGTCCACCGAGTCCCAAGTTTCCGCAACTTTTGCAGATGAAATAACTGTGTCCAGTGAAGACGGCTCGTTGTTTTTCCCATTATCCGCATAACTGTCCAGAATTTGAACACTGTTTTTGTCTAAACCGTGGTCAAGCAAGTCCGTAGGGAACGGAAACCATTCAAGTTTCTCTTGGCCAACGTTAAACACTTCATACCCGGCTGACTCCAGTGCTTTCTTTATATTCTGTAAAAAGGAAAGCCTTTGGATATTAAAGCTGAAGACAAGATAACATTCCTTACAAAGGACACAGATACCTCTGCTGTTTCTAAAGACGTTTAATGACGTAAAAAGAAGCCAGGGATTTTCTGTAATTGCCTTTCATAATGAATTCTAAATTAGCAAAACCTAATAGGTTTTTTCAAACTGAATCCCAAAAGTAAAGGATTCCACAAATATAAGCTAGAATGCATTCACAATTGTGACATTATGGTTAAATGTGCTGAACATTCTAATGCAGAAGACACAATTACAAAGTAATTGGAGATCAATTTACTCTCATAACACAAACATTAACAAACACACAATATACAACCTCTGTTTCAATAGGTGCTCTTAGGAATGAACAGGAATGTTAACTACACCTTATTGGCATGGTTTTGCTACATCTAGGATTAAGGTTGCAGCCAATTGTAAAAAGTAGCATGGGGGGGTGCTGACACCATGGGTGTAGGAACCGGGGGGAGAGGGGTTCGCAGGAGGAGAGGGGTGCCGAACGGTCGTTTTCAGCAACCGCTCGGCATCCTTCTGTCTCCTCTGCTCCCTGCCGCCAAACTCCTCAACACTGCCCCGACTGCAGTGGCAGTTTGCCTTGGTGCCGGCGCTTCACCCTGAGCGCCAGCATATGACGTCATATGCGGGCGCTCAGCAGTGAAGCCACGCGTATCGTGGGAGAGCAGGGAGACAGAGGCCTCGCACTCCCACCACAGGACTGCAGGGTAAATGAACTACAAAGGGGGGGTGGTAGCTAGTGAGAAGGGGGGGTAGAGAGTGGGTAGATAGTGT
>VKOC01000007.1:17606242-17664193 GCA_009364415.1 Spea multiplicata
GGAGATAGATTGTAAGCTTACGGCAGATAACTCATTTTGCCTGAAAATTACACTGTCAGCGGTTGATAAACTATATACACACACGCGCAAGACACCAGTAAACAACCATCTGGAAATCACGTAGGAGACATGAAGTGTGAAGGAATAGCTTCTCACCTACTGCACCCTCTCTTTTATGAGGGTCCCAAAGGGCACGTTTGGAAAGGGTAAAACTCTATGCAGTGAGCTGAACAGTTTAGAAAAATACAAAGAATCACCAAAGGGAAGAAGTCATCGCAAACCCCCTCCCTCGTCGCCACCATTACACAGAACCCCAAAGATTCCAGACGAGCCTGATCCACATTATTGTTCTCCAAATACCACCGATTTATAATGTATGGGTGAACTTTAATCTGCCGGAAAGTCTGCCCTTTATGATAAGGATACAATGAATCTCTAAAGTGCGCGCTACTGTCAGAGACTTACAAAAATGTCACATCAACAAATGTATTTATTTCCTAAACGGAGGACACCAGGGATCATGGCTTAAAAAGGAATTATGCACTGGCCGCCTCCTCGCCAGCCAGAGAGATCTGTTTGTGCCGAGAGCATTAGTCACAGATAAAGCTGAGGCGCTGAAAGATAACATCATGAAAACAAGATTAGCTTTGAAACCATGTCTCTTACACATAACCACCGTCGGGATTATGGGTGGGCAGGTAATGGGGCCTATAGAGGAGAAAAAAAGCCACCAAAAATAAGGGACTAGGCAGGAGGCAAATAACTTGGCAGAAGGGAACATCAGTAACGAGACACCTATAATAATAGGACATCTATTGAACATACTGTAGAGTTTTCACTACTCCTAATAGACAGTCTACAGTAGCCGCCTTTTAATGCAGGTGGGCACAGAATTTGTGAAATAAAAAGGATACACGCAGGTCTGTTGGGGAAACCGAATACGTCATTCTGGCTAGCAGAACACCAACGGCCAGTCTCACAAGGCAATAAGCTCTTATTAAATGACTTACGGTTTGGGAGATATCTGTACAGGACTTTAAACAGATATACAGACCATTGGCTCAGTGGCAGGTTTATAATAGCTTGACAGCTTTGGCTTGTTCTCGCTACTAAGTGTTTATATTCTTAGTAATTGTTGTATAACCAGCTTGTACTATTGTGCCTCTGATTCCAAAATTTTGCTACCTGGGCTTTGTTACTCCTGTCCCGGTTTATAGTTTATGCAAGATCTCAGCCTACCTTGACCTGAATTGTCATAATAAGCCGTCATGATGTATCATCGGACTCTTTAGTGGTTCGGTACCACTGTCACTCAAAACGCTCTACACGAGGAAGAGTGGTAAACGATTGCCTAGCTCAGACCTCTTACAAACCAAGTTGCCAGTCCAAACCTGCAAGCAGACCATCTTCTGCGCATCAACCTGTATGTTCTCTCTACCCCATGAGTACGCTGGCTTCCCCGGCTCTCTATTTCAGCATAACAGAGAACGGAAGATATTGCAGCTTATCGAGAGCTCTCTGTGCATCTAGAATCCGCACTTCCGAGTGACAGGCAGCATAGATCAGGACCCCAGCTGGTCTGACGTGTGGGTTGAGCACAGATGTGAGGACATACAGAGTACCAGCAAATCCTCCGTCTCTCTGAATATGGCACTAATTAGCTGAATTAATCTTCACGCTTCCCATCGCTCACCATTGTGTTTTCATTAGCAGCTTCCATCTCCCAGCGTGCATGCGTGCATGTGAATGTATAAATATATATGTTCAATGTATTGCCCTAAAAATCATCCATAGCCCTTTCAATACCCTTAATGATTATACACCCTGTAGATGAAACTATTATACGAGAACTGCCTCCGAATCACTTAAAATATCAGAGCTACAGGTGCCAAGGAGTTTGATCGGATTCTGGATTTGAGCTTAGCTCACGTCATCTAACGGAGCATCTAAACGCGCAAATCCTGCCACGCTTTTACCAAAGCATTTCTTAAAATGAGCATTTATCATTAAAAGCCTTTAGACAAGGTTAATAAAAGCTTTGTTGCTTTAATGTCTCACCCACTTTAATTTACAAAATGCTGCGTGCCATGACCAAAGAAAGGGCAGATCGCAATCATGCCATAAAGTCTCACCCCTGGGACTTTCAGGTAATTGCAATGCTCATTAAAAACAGTTTTAATTATTAATTGTCCGTGTCAGAGTTGTCCTTTGAAGTCAATTTTATTTTTCTCCCTTTGAAAAGCATTCTGATTTGCAGCTGACCTAGAGAATTCTGCCAGGGTAAGTCTTCTGCATGGGCCCCCGTAAACACGCAGAAAAAAAACGATACGTACCGCGGCTTCCGAACCGGACCTGCCTCCCATTTATAATGCCTGCATTACACAGAATCAGCCCAAATCTGCAGCGCGCCCTCTCTGCACGTCTCACAAATAACGAGGCAGATCTGCCAACGCCAAAGTGGAGCAACTGGAAATGTATTCAGCGGAAACATTCGACTTATTTTTGAGTAATCCGCGCGTAATTTTGGTCCACAGTTTACGGCGCTGTCCCAGGTAGATGGCCCCACTGTCCCACTTTTGCTGGTAGTTGGGATCAAGGGGCAGTCGGGGAAAGGGTTTGATCTCCCCTGACCTGCTCGCGGAGCTGTAAAAGCTTGATAGCTCCTCACATGGCCACCTCATGAGCATCCCAACAGTGCCCAGGTGCTGTGACTTACTGGCGGGCTAAGCAACATATGGCCATATAGTGTGACGGAAACCACAATGTTTCTGCCTCAGATAGGCAGATCTGGCAATTACTATTCCAAATGGTAAGTCTATGGTTTAAGGTATTATGGTTTAAGGTAACGCAATAATCTAATCCACCCTTGGGGTTTTAGAAGGGAGTGCTTGGTACAGCGGCACCACAGTCATATCTATTACTAAGCGGGTCTAGTGTGAAACACTTCAGGCGTCTATCAGCTCCTTTCTTCCTTTATATTGTGTGCCCAGAACAAAATTATAATAAAGTTCTTAATTTAATTAAGATTCCACACAATTCAGGTTTTTTTTTGTTTTTTTATTACTAGTCGAGTGCTGATCCTCCTCCGACTTAATTACCCCCCCCCCAGTTGGTTCAATTTATGCCCCAAAGATAACCCATTCTTACATTACCCCAAGATACTTTTGATATCAATTGTACAATTGTCTCCAGGGGTGCTGACGAAGGACACAAAATAGACAGATTTGTTCATGTGTCTGTCATTGAGCAGGTGCCGGGAAAAAAAAAAATCACCTTCAGCTCAGGAGCAGACAAAATATAAGCGCGCTCCTCGGCTTTGTTCTTGTACTGATTCTGACAGCTTGCTATTCACTTCCTGCTGTCATTTTCATTCATTTAATTCTGAAATAAAATGGTTCTCCACCTGCTTGCTTAATAAAAATAATGTTAACGTTAACATTAAATCAAGCTTTGCAGACATTATGTTTAAAGCTTTTCAATGATTCCATATAGCACATAATTCACTACTTACAAACCGTGAATACAATATGTGATATATTTTATCTAGATCTCGTTCACCTAAGGGAAAATTACATTACACTAAAAAAAAAAAAAAAAAAAAGCATAAAATACTCTATGGGTTTTAAATAGATTCAGCATTTTAGGGTATTTTTAATAATATAAAGAATGTCAATAATAGATCAGAGTTCTTTTTTATATATAATACCGTAATATATATAATATATATATATATATATATTATATATATATATATTTTGAAAAACAAAATATCTGACAGGTCAATCAGATGCTGGTAAATAATACACTCTAAGCATAAAAAGAGACAGGTACAGAAGGTACAGATGTTAATATATTAAAATATCTTACAACTGCTGAGTCATTAGAAAAAAATATGAAAACGCCACGTATAGAAGGTTATTGTCCATCACAAAGTCCTCAGAGGTGACAGATCCAATATTATTCTGCCTGGAAAGCTTCCTTGGACTGTTTCAGAGCCCCAAGAAGCATGAAACTTTAATTAACCAGGCGGTCAAAAAAGACCATCATAACAGAGTCACAAAAATACATTGTTTTGTTTTAGCAATTACCAATAATTGAAAGAGTTTATAGTTATCTCTAGAGCTTGTAAATGTGATATCCAGTTCAAAGAGGACTGCAAGTAAGTTTAGATGTAGGTAGCACCACCACACCTTAAAGCGACAGCATAAATCCCTTTGATCTTAACATTTAGTATAAATATAAATACTGTATCTCAAAAAAACTATGTATAAAAGCTAATACTGCATGTCATAAAAGATCAAGCAGTAAACCATCAACCACACAAACATTAAACGTACAAAGAACTTTTTCATGATAGTCTGACTTTCAGAACAGTGACGCTCACACACCCCATGGACCGCACCGCAAGCCACAAAGTAGAACGACGCTCCTCTTAACAAAGTAATTACTCAAGACTTAGATTGACTGCTAAAGTTGCTTCTTTTGATATACACATCTGAAGCACAGTCTAATCTAGAACATTGTAATTAAAGTGAAGAATGACTGCGCTTGCCATGTGTCCACTACTCACCGCCCCTGTTTGATTTGCTGCTGCAAAGAATACAAAATCAAGTCAGTTACAGAACTATCAGGCTCTCCATCTTTCAATCCCTCTCTAAAAAAAAAAGAAAAAAGCTCAAAAACATTAACAAGGTAGGAAACAAAGGAATTAAAGCATCGAAGAGTTCACATCGAAGAGTTCTACTGAAATAAACATAATTAGAAGTGTTAAGAGACATTAGAATGATGGTAACTTGGGGAAAATGTCATTTTCCATCATTTTGACCGGGTATCTTACAGCATGGCCCACTTTAGGCTCTGTCGGTAAGGTTCCAGTGTATCCATCAAATTCTTTAGCACTCAAAGTTCTTAGCGTTGGAGGAAACAACAACAAGAAGCAATTTTGACCACATGGACTCTCATGTAGAGATACAAACCAAACCAAAACACCTAACAACCTGAAGCAGCTCGACATGTAAAAAAGGGCCAAACATGGAGCAATCAGCAGAAGACTGGCCATTGGGTTCCTTGGAAGATTTGATTATATTTATTAAGGCAGTGAGACTTCCACCCCCACTTTTCATTCTCCATCTGCTCTGTGTTGAATGTTAATTTCTCCTATGTATCAATCTATTTAATTCGGTCTTAACAGTTTAAATATTATTTTCACAGTCCCCCAATCAGAATAGCACTACAGGATCTGCTGGTGCTCTAGAAATAAAGGTAATATAATTAAAAAGCAAACCAGGCCTTTCAAGGATGTATAATATTAGCAATGTGATATGCGCTGCCATTAGGGATCACTATACATCACTAGGTACTAGAAAAGAAAATCGTCGCCAAGCTCTTCTTTCGGCTTAACAACGCTCAGTCAACTGACTTTAAATAAATCGGAGATCCAGTCAACAAAAACAGTTCAAGAACATGTAACAAAATTACATATCCATAACACCAGCTGGCATCTATATAAACGTTTAAAGTAAAAACAGGTATAGGGGCTCGAAAATCAATCCAAAATGCTTCCATTGTACGTGTAGTTGGTCCTGAGCGACCATTTCACAATCCATGAAGAAATTAACAATCTAACAGATGGTGATAAGATTCTACCCGAAAGGAAAAGTGTTCTAATCTGAGAGCAACTATTTGCTTAAGGTTTAAGCGGTTTAACCAGCGTGATAAGCGAATATAGTCACAAGGAGACTGGTGGCTACCAGCATCTTCTAGGGAAGAGCAAGTTTATGAAATCTCCTCACAGTAATATAACTATCAATGGTTAAAGTGGCCAACGATGGTCATATGTTTAGGAGGGGTTGAGGCCAGGAGTTCGGTCAATATGAAAACTATATATGTGCCATTGTGACCCACTGTTGCGGTTTATCACCAGTTGTGACTACTGGAACCCTGTAGCATTTGTTGAAATAAAGACACCAAATGGTGCTCTGAACCGCACATTACCATTACAGTAGGGGGCACATTCATAAAATATAAATGTATTGCTACTGCTATTTTATAACGGTTTGATCCAATTTTATTCCCAAATTTCCATTTTGTGATGAATAAGTTTGCTTTTATCCTGTCCTCTGGTACACGAAGGGTAAATAAAGACCATCTCAATTGCTTTTTCTTCAAGGCGTACTGGGAAGGGTGCTACAGATCCGCTCCCTGTGGAATATCTCTGCTCTAATAATTTAAAAAGAATAAAAACCTGTATGAGAAACATAAAAATAACAACTTCTGCTGATGATCTATTACCTCCGATACAAATCAATCTTCCAAATAAAACATAAAAAGGAGAATTCTGCTTAGTGGCATCCATCAAACTAAAATAACTGAAATGCAACAAACTAAAAAAAAAATATATACGTCCTTAAAAAAGTAAATAAAATGAAGGCATGAGGCATTAAAGGAGTTTTAAAATATTCAAACGTTACAGACGCCTGTAGTATATGATCTTTAGTACCCCGTCATACCCAAACCATGATAACAAAATAGTCCAACACACCACCACCCTATTACAATAATCTTTTGTTATTCGGTAATAAAGGACTGACAAGCTCTCATTGATGCAGAATGCTGTAGTAACCAGATTTTAGCGGCGAGGACAGAGGACAGGCGTGTTACCCGCGGACAAACAGATCTACTGAAAGAACCGTTTTGATGGACCAGGGAGCTGGACTTAAGAGCTAAAGGCCATCAAAAAAGCTCTCCATTCTCTCACACACACACAAAAAAACCCAAAAACATTCTGGTGTCAAGTCTGAACATGTGGACACAGACACCCAAAACATAAAGATGTAATATTAATGTGTTTACCGAAATCTCGTAATGTGGCAAGAGGTTTACTGGGTAAAACCAGATAAAATGGAGTTTTCTATGTTTGTAACAGCTGCTTTGTTTCACAATAAAATTCCCACAGCCACAGAGCCAACGCCAAGAAATCCAACAAACTCAAGATCTCTTATAGGGCCGGGTGGACATCTAATGCTTCTGTGATGTTTCCTGGTCACACCATTATACATAAGGAGGAGATGATAGAAACAGCTGAAATACCAGTCTAGTTGGCTTTCTGATACTCTGTCCCGTTGGGAACCGTTAAAAGCTTTCAGGATCAGTGCTAACTACGTGTCGGAAGAAAAACATGTGTTTACGGCGTCGTCTGTTACAGAAACGTGCTTGTTCATTAAACAAATCATTTTATGTATACAGCCAACAAATTGATGTAATTCCAGGCTTCATACCCTGGAAAGCCACCTATCCCATGCAACAGAACCCTTCCACCGGTTACACGTAGGATTCTTTATGGCTTCATCCAGTGGAGACTAATGTGGCTTCTCTGATTTCTGTGCATCCATCACTTTTCTCCTACAGTTTAGAAGCCCAAATTATCTTACATATGCTAGCCATTTAAAAATGAATTTATATTCATCTTATACTCTTTTGGTGGACCCTGGTCAGCTATGAAACACCTGGGAAGGCTGGGTTAATGGAGAGGACTTCAGAACATTAGTAATTACTAACTTTTCTATGGATCTCAGCTTCCCTAACCTAAAATAATTCCTACCTTTAAAAGTAAATATTCGACCAGCTATGATTATGACAGAGCCCCCTGAGTATTTACTTTTGACGAGGCAACACATTAATGACAGATTGATTGCTAACGTTTGAATTGCTGGCTCCTAGATTTTAAATTATTTGTCCAGTCCGGATAATAGGTCTCTACCTTACATTCAAAGATATTCCAACCACTGCCATCCCACAAGAACAAAAACACATGAAATGAAGATGAATTATTGATCATTCTTCAGGGACAAAAATTACAATGAGAACCACAGCAATCAGGAAAAGTGCTTTCAAATTCTGTGAACATAAATCTTGACTATTCCAATACCATTACAACAACTACAGCTGCGACCAATGCCCTCCTGTCCTTAGTCTTTGAATAACATAATACACTCCACAAACACTTTTAAAACCCATAGGAGTCTTAAGAGATCACTCGAAGAAAAATAGCAACAGTAGTCAAGGGGGGGGGGACAAGCATGAGACAGGACAAGGGGATAGCGAAAGAGGCAAGGGGGGGGGGCCAAAAAACCGTCACAATGAAAAGGCAAAAGGAGAGACAAGAACAGCCTGATCAATGACAAGACAGCAAGATGACAAAAGCTGGCCAGCAAAGGGTACAAGTGATCCAAGTAAGAGAGCACTCAAGGAGAAAGGAGGGCCTGGGTGTTAAGAAAATGGAAAGGTTCTTTCATATAAAGCAAACAAAGGATGGGGGTCATGGATGGAGAAGAAAAACAGGAACCCATGGACAAAGAAGGAAAAGTATGAGGGCAAAAAACATTTATTGAGGGCTTTACTGTATGAGAAAGGGTAGGTGACGCAATGTGAGCAGTGGCGTGATCCAGAGGAGATGACTGGGGTTCCTGGGCACACATGAGAAACGCAGAATATTGGGCAGATTTGTCACTGTGAGTCCCCATGGCTGTGAGGAGGCCGATAATGACCTCAGGGTCTGGCACATACACCCTATTGTTTCTGTACTTATGAAACAAATCAATGAATTGCTCTGTCTGGGAACCTCAGCACCAGACTGTAATAACTGCGAGCAATTAGAGAATCCATCAACATGAATGAACACTCACAAAGAGATGACTTTGTTTCCAAGAATGGAGCACACAGGTTGGGATGATGTAGTGGAGGGTGGCTGCCTTAACCCATTCAAAGACAGAAAGCCCAAGCCATGTATATAGGGTAAAAAAAACACGTGTCAAGGTCAATATGTAAAGGGCAAATGCCATAACCGTTGAGAAGGCTGGAGTTGTTGTAGACACAAAAAAGCAATCTAGACAAGTAGAGGAGAAGATGCCACCTGTAATCACCGTCCTTCCATGAACGTGGTATTAAAAAAAACTAAAAAAAAAACAGTTTATAGAAAGCCTACATTATTTCTTGACCTGGTGCTGAATTCCTAATTCTCATTCATGCCGGATGGGAACACAAATTGCCACGAAAAACAAAAGCACCCACTGATATGTTGTTGCCAAATTATAAAAACAAAGGTTTGTGATTTTATGTGATTAGACTGTCAGAGGAAAGACCAAAATGGCAGATCTGTTAAGGTTTATTCTTGTAAGATACTAGCATTAGTATTATTCATTTATATATTATATTTTAGATAAGAGCCTTTCGCAGTACTTCCCATGGCTGGCCCTACAGTTTCTCTTTCTCAGGAACTCTGTCATACGGTAATGTACAAATACAGGAGGAATTCTGATGGCGTGCCCGTCTTCCATCCACAAGCTCAAAGCTCTTCGTTCCACCTCTAATATACCATAATTTATTTATATGCCCAAATAGACCGATACCACTCAGTTATTCAGCATGGACAGAATTCTTTTTTCTGATTAAAGCATGCATAACAGACATGTATATTCTACACGGTCACAGTTCACGCCGATTATATACCGTTATTAAATGGAACTTTCCATTAGTGGTGCGCGTGTATGCACTTTTAATACAACTTTGTACATGACTTGCACATTTTACAGAGAAATGCGAGCAAGAAGAATTTATTTTCCTAAAACTGTGAAACGGTCCATCGGGACATTAGATGATCCCAATAGCTCAATCAGGTGGCTGCTGGCCTTAAAGGGCCAAGGCCACATTATGAACGCCGGTCGAGACCCAATCAGAAATCATATATTCACCTACAGCGAGCATAAAAATCAACAGGATTAGCGAGAGGGCCTGGGCATATACAGTAAGATGTGAAAGCATGGAGCAGAGGCACTTAATTAAAAGTCTGCACGCGCATGCAGTGTCCGAGGGAATCCAGGGACTACAGATTGATCATAAGGGCACGGTTAAAGTTAGACGTTAAATGTATACCCCCAAAAAAAAAAAACAAAAAAAAAAAAAAAAACATTTTACGGACTCTGGTAGACAGCATATATTGTATAAGACCTTCTGCGTACCGGAGCGTTATGACTTTTAGATCATTTATTTAAGCAGGTAAACACTTTAATAATGATTTACTTATAGATCAGAAGATCATTTGGTCTTTGCAGAAACACATTTGGTTTCGTTATATAGCATTGTATGCGTAAGGCTTTTCTTCATCGGATTTCCATTATGCGCATGCACGAAAAGGATTCACACAGCGTGGAGGGGTCCCTCGCCCCATCGCAATATAATTCCACACACGCATATCTTTTGACCTCAATACCAATGCAGATAGACATCCAATGTAATTCTTTTGTCAGTCCAGTGGTGAAATGTATTACATGAACCGCATTGCTTTTGATAAATGGTGGATGTTACTCTTGTAATGGTGCCCATTATGGGACGCGTGTACGATAAATAAGGTGCTACCCAATACAGCAATACAATGTTTCTATTACTAGACATGAGTACGTACACACACGTACACACACGTACACACACGTACACACACGTACACACAACCCTATGAAGCCTCCACTAACTAAAAAAGACTAGCAGGACAGTAACTTAAATTCTGCTTTTGTGCTCGAAAGACAGACAAACACTTTAGCTTTGTGATCATTAACATGATAAATGTACCCCACATGGAAAATGTGTTGATTACTGATGATTTTAATGCCTCAAGCAAAATTGTACGCTCCATTGCACAGCTTAAAGGGAGGCCCAAGAGCACACAATTTCTTTGTATGACAAGCATTGGAACAAAACCCCCACGAGAGCCGCAGGCTGAAGAAGAGCGCGGAGTTCTGGAGCATGCAGTTCAATCCTGTGCGCACGTTACCGATCAGACGTTTTCAATCCCCATTCACCAGCATCCAGAAAAACAGAAACTTACCTAGAAAAAGGGAAAAAAGCAAATGTCAGTTCAAATTTGAAAAAAACAATTAAACTACCATCTAGGTAGAAACAACCAGTACAGGTAATACGCTCCTCAATAGGCATAAATGGAGCCCCCCCGCTACTCATGGGAGAATAGGGAGAGTTTGGGAATGCAGGCCTAGGCTCAATGTACATGACATGGGGTAACAGTTATAATGGGGTATAGTGAGTGGAGTCAAATACCACTCAACACTCCAAGAGATTAAAGGCTGCTCTAAAGGCTTGGTGAGTTACTGTACAGCCCAATACTCAGACTCCAGACACTCATAGTCATCTACAGTGCCCATTCCAAGAACAGTAACAACTACCAGGACTGCCTAAGCCGTTTAGGGATAGTTGGTGGAGGTGGCTATGGAAGAATGTCATGCAGAAGGCATCAATGATGTAAAAAGCCAGGATGTTTTCAGTATTTAAATGCAATGGTGTCAACTCCTGGTGGACCGCAAAACGCGACTTCCAGGATAGTTGCACGCTGTTCGATGGTACGCGGTGTTAATTGTTTGACTACATGTTAATTAGAAAGATCCTGGAAGTTTGCAGGATTACAGTTTTAAGGACGGCGCTCGGCACCTCTGGCAGATATGGCCCATGGCGGGTGCTGGCGGAGGATGAAGCGGTACAGTAAAGCAGACGGTGCACAGTTATTTACTACCATATAATCTATTCTGCTACGTACACAAACACTACGGTAGAAACAGAAAAGTAAAGGGACGCTCCAGCATCATATATTATACATCATATTCCCTTTAATGTATATGCCATACGTTCCAAGTGCCCTGAATTTTGTGGGACAGTCCCGATTTTTGGGCTTTGTCCTGCCGTCCCAGATAGCTGCCCCACCACCCCATGTTTGAGTGCAGCGGGGAGTATGGGTTGGGGAGATCCTCTTACTACCCCTAAACAGCTCAGAGAGGTGAAAAAGCAATGCAGGGCTCAAGCTAGAGCTCCAGGGGCTCAACGAAGACCCCCAGCCGCCAAATTACATAATGAAAGAACATCCCTCGCCAAAAAAAAACCCCACTCTTCTGGCTACTATGTGTCCCTCGCCATAATAAGCCCACTACGTGCGCATGCAACGCAATAAAGCAATCCCCATGATACCAATCAATCCCTGGCAAACACTGCCATGCCAAGCTATAACTCATATCACTCCCAGCCAGCCTGCTTCTAGCTGGAGTGCCGAGGATTGCCAAACCCCCCGTCAAGTCTTGCGCAGTATAAGAATAGATCAGAGCGGACACTTCCGTCTCTCCTTAATCTTTTAAGAGCAGCTATTTGCGCATGTTATGTATTACCGATGGCATAAACAGACACGCGTCCCTTACTGCTCCTCGCTTAACAGCATGAGGAGAGTTTACAAAATCATTGTACATAGTAAAACGTTTGTTTTATGGACGTATGGTTAAACTCCATTACCGCTAAAAATGCTGACTATCGCTCTAACAGAGCCGTCGCTGAAATGAATCAAGTCCATTAGCGAGACTTGGTTACTTAGGCTGCCCCTCTGCGCGCGCGCACGCACACACTTTATACCGAGGTTAATTATTACTAAACGTTTATGCAATTTATTGTTTTAATGCGAACAAAGGATTTGTCTATTCTGCAGATTATTTGTTTTATTTTTAAAGCAATTACCACTGCAGACCACGAGTAACTTTACATTTATATTTATATATATTTATATTGCAATATATTAAAGACAAAATGAGAATGGACATCAGTGTCATAAGGGACACTCCAGCCATCATGTGCACTTTAACAGGATAGCAGAGAGGTCCCTTTAAATATATTTGCCCCCCCCCCCTTTTAAATGCATAAGGAACTTCTGCAGAACGCCCCAATCTGCATTTGCCCCTTTGCCCCTTTTTCCTCCCCTAAGCTATATCTTGACAATCAGCTCCAGTTCTGGCTTGGAGAACGTTGTAGGGGGATGCCAAACGAGACCCCTCCAGTAAGAAAGTGATCTCACCGATTTCAATGGCAGCGCTTTCCTGCCTTCGATTCGCCGCTTCAAGTAGCCAATAAGTGACGAGAATTGCCAGATGGCACTTTTTTGGCGCGGCCGTCAGGGACAATAAGCAGTCCTTTAACATACTTTTTAACTAATTAATGTAGCAGGAGGAAATGACTCTGCCCTTGTGAGCTTACAATCTATTGTTACACATTATTGCAGGTAACAATATTACATTTTTTCCCAGACCTGCCAAAAAGCACCGCTTTGTTCATTTCCAGCTCCCTCCCACCCGACGAACGCCGCACTTTACATTATTTATAATAGCGCAGCGTTTCTTGATATTGTCCTAAAATACCTCCAACACATCTACAAAGGTCACTGCATGTTTGACTGCTCTGCCATGTTTTTAATATTTGGCACATCCCGTCGCTCTGTGCCAATAAATCTCCACTTTCGTGCCAGGACGGGAATAACGAGAATCTGTCCTATATCTGGAAGCCACAAACAGCATAAATAAATAAAGCAGCTGCATAAACTCAATTATCAGTAATGGTGCTCAGCAGAAAATTGTGTCTCTATACCCTGGTAATTATTAACCATAGGTGTATATTACGATCCGGAGCACCGGCGTATTATTATACGCTCCCATTGTGATATAAGTAATTGTGTACATTATGATGGATTGAATGCTTCCTTCACATGGACCGGTAGCCGCAGGGTTATCGCAGAACTACCATTCCTTTAGTTAACGTTCATCCAGTTACTTTCCTAAACCATTGAGCTGGGTGCATGAACTAAACTGCGCTTAAAATCCCCTCGGACCACCTTACCCAAGAGCACCAATCAGGACCGAGCACTGGGCTCATCGCACCGTAAAGAATCACTTCTACCCAATGTACCAAGTGTGTCAATGCGCGATGTGTACCTCCATGGAGCCGCACCACAAACACACACAAAGTGGATGCATTCCCCATTTACAACAACGTGTAACAGCGCATGGTGACGTCCCACCCCATGTTACATCATGACAGATTCATATCGACATCATATCGCATTCTCATTATAGCGGCTTTGGACTACAAAAAGTAATGCTTCCTATGCTTTAGATAAACGTATACGATATATATCTTATATATCAGCTTTAGAGCCACCAGTAATGACGAGACACTATGAATTTCCTGTGCGGACCCCCAAAAGCACCACATCGAGTGGCGTCCATCACCACCTCCCCACCAATACATTAGAGAAAGATAAACCTTCCTACGTACTGATGCACTGCAGCAACAGTCAGTCTTCCTTCCTACGCCATTATATTCCTCGTCAGAAACTGCTGGCGACGGCAAGTAGAGAAAATGTCATGCGTGTCTCCGGCCGATGAGGTGGGAGACTTGGCCGCACAGCCTCGGAATACGAGGGCACCTTTAACACCGCCACAGGGCTTCAGTCCACCCAAGCAGTAAATACAATGCCGATACAGCACCGGCGCTAATAAATTCACTTAATTTCTTAAACAGGAACAAACTCATAAATCCAAGAGTTTATCTGACAATGAAAATAAAAAAATAAAAAAACACCGCCCCAGTGTGCACAGGCGGAAAAAGATAAATCACAGGGACGCAAGGCCAGCACCCAAGCAATGTCAGGGAGGGACAGAGAGTGGGGGGAGGGAGAAGAAGAGAGGCCGAAGGGATGGAGAGAACAGGCAAATACGAAGAAGAGGGCAGAGAATAGAGAGAACATGAACATTAGCGAGGAATAGAAAGGAAAAGCTAAAGACTCAGCGGCCCTGTTTGGGACCCAAATCCCTCTGCCCCGAACCTTTATCTCCCATGTCCTACATTTCCAGGAGCGCATCCCGGTGTTCTAACAGCACCAAATTCATCGAAACGTCTACAAAACGGCAGAAAACGTGTCCACAACTTCACGCGATTACACAAACAGCTCAAGACGTCGAATGAAGTGCCTTAGCAAACCTGCTCGCGATGCTACACACTGAAGCATCCGTACGGCTTTGTACATACGGAACTGGGGAGGTATGAGATCATACACGAAACAGGTTGCTTGGACATACGGACTGTCACTCAAACTCCAGGACTGGTGGGAGCTATTGCGGATAAGATGTGTACGGCCTTTCAGATCCTCTGTATAAAGTCATTTTTTAAATATATTTAATGTGATGTACAGCGTTTATATACGGCTCGGCGGATAATAAATGACATATGTATGTAAATCAGGACTTGGCATTTCCCTCCAACACGTCACGAGCATCTTACCCGTGAAGATATCAGATACTACGGCATTTCCACTAATCGTGTACGCTATTTACTAGCACTCCCTGTGTGCTCCCAGCGCATGTTCTTTCCATTATCTATGAAGATTTCGGTTTAACGTGATCGCTTTTCACTGTGTAGCCCAAGTCTTGTCCTCAGGCTCGGGGGTGGGGGGGACGCAGTTTCTGCACAGACTGTATGTAACGTTCCCTACCAGCGTCAGAAATATAATTCTATTTTCTTTGCCTGAACAACATCACTCATGCTGTCACCCCGCGCCAGACGTTCAGCAGGAAGAAGGCCAATCCGCTCGTTCATATTCGGAGAGAACGCCTGCTTATGCACGGGTCGTGATCCTGACGCCGTCGCGGTGACCAAAAACCGCTTCACTCAGGCTTTGTGATGATTACTTGCTGGTCAGCAGTTCATTTGTACGTAGAAAAGAATATAATACAAACACCGTCTGGCTTCCCAGCCGTGCCGTATCGCAAACTGCTGGCTGCCCTGAATACACTAACGCTAACTGACAGGACCCTGCCTCCCGACAGACACAATCGCTATTAAAAGGGACACAAAACCCTTATCGGTACACACGTGTACGCACTGCGCGCTTTATACACTAACTAAATGGTTCATATTAATGCAAAATGCCCTTTGGCACTGTCCTAGGGCTAAGCCAGGGCAGCTCTACCAGAGCCCGCTCCACCCTTTCTGCCGGCCGTCGGGATATGACATCATAACCTGGTGTCCACTTTTTAAAGAACCTGCAGCACCAGTCACAAGTAAGCCATGGAGACTGTGCCAACTGGGCACAGCCCTCCATAGTGTTAACGGGCCAGTTGGGGAGACCAGCGATGTCCCTTTTGACCAGACTATCGAGGAGTGGCACTATAGGGATCCCAACATCCTTCCTGGGCCGGCTAGCATGCCACCGACCGCATTAAAATAAGCCCTTTCATTCTAACCCCCTCCCGTCAAAGCCTCTACATGAACGGGCTCACAATACACTGCTGTTAATGGGTTTAAGGACAACCTGTTGTCCTTAAGGGGTTAACTTGCAGTAGCACCAATGACAGACTTGACTGATAGAAATCAATAGTATTTATGCAAGAAAATATATACATATACGCTCTTCCATATATTCGGTGTGGCCTCCACTAGCCAGTTTATCTCCCCATTCTGTATAAAGCAGCTTTATTATATGAAGAGAAACACTAGCAGGCAGCATTGTTTACATATTAATTACAATATATGGAAACTGTCATTATGTCGCAAAAACCTTACTAGTGACAAACTTTTGAAAAACGATACATCAGGCTGGACAGAATTATAAAGATTTATCTTAAAACCACCCCCCCCCCCCTCCGTGGTAAGGATTTAACCCTTATTACCGGCAGCCAATTCCACAGCTACTCTTCCATATTCATTAGAATGTGAGAATTACAGTCAGGGAAAGGACAGCTGAGTTACTTAAATGAAAAAGGAAATTAGTTTTCGCATCCAGAGTCCCACCTCATCCTAAACCCAACTCCGCAGAGGCCAGAGAAATAGAAGCAAAGAGATTACGGGTAATGAAGACGCAAACTAAACAGCAATTAGTCAGAGCGACCAATCTTCAAGGGGCTCCTATTAGCAGGCAGCTCCAGACAGGGCAACTAATAAGAGAGAAGCTCTTCCTGCCTTGATATGCACCATTACCTCCTTCTAATACTTTATGGCCTGCAGCCTCCTCAATGGCTCTCTGATCACTGTATAGAAAGGCAGGAACTTCAAATGAATTAGTAACAATGGCAATTTAGATGTTCCCTCAACATCTAAGGCTTGGCCCAACAGCAGTAATAACCTTCTCCCACGTGAGGAGAGGAAGGGTTGAATGACCTAAAATCCAAGGCCAGTCCAGTTGGTTTTCCAAGCATTTTACAGAAGCAATTAATTTCTAATAAAATGTTTACTTAATCTGCCAACGCACCTCTTGCTGCAGGCATGACCCGCGCGATTATACTGCCAATGTCTTGGTTGCCAGTGGATAATCGCTAAATGGGAATCCGTACATACATGCGCATGCCCCACCACCACCACCTTCACCTGAAGAGGCATATTAAGAACGCTTCTACTCACGAGTCATCTGCCACTTCCCACCAGTCGGGTTTCACCGCAGTCAGAGGGAATTGTGTAGAACAGCTCCACCAATCGCCCATTAGGTACCTTGGAAGGCGTTGGCGCCTTTTGTCTTAGTCCATGTTTTTATTTTTGTCTTGCCAAACCCAAGACAACTGAAATTTAGCCAGCGTTTCCCCACCAACGTGCAGGATCTGGAGAAAGTCTCACTGGATTAAAATCAACCAAAATTAGAAAACACTGGCACGTAGCTTCAATAATGTATAGCTGCGTTCTTCACCATCCTCCAACCCTCTTCCCCGTAGTATTCTTGGGGATTAATTAAGGAGACCTCTAATAACCCAATATTTATTGTGCTCTGGGCTTTTCAATTTCTAAAAAGAGTTCCACCAAGTCATCTACTGAAGATTTAGGAGCCGGAGTCAGGAAGCATCCGCAGATATAAGATCTGAAGCTCCAAATATGTCAGGCACCCGCTTTAACAATATTATGAGACACGGTGAACGTCTGAGCTCCTCGTTCTTTATATTAATCTAATGTACGCACAATGTGCAAACCCTGATATTTTGGCTGTAATGGTTCACTAACTTCTGGATTTGGCAAGTGGCGTTTGTGGTGGTCGTAGACCACGGACGTCTGGAATAGTAATGTTTTATGACCGCAGTTGCTCCGGTGGCACTGTCTATGTTCACGCTTTTCGTGGTTTCATTGATTTTAAATACTCTAGATTGAAATGAGGCATACCTAACAAAAGAGACCTGTTTTTAGCCAGCAAAAAGAAAGCCATTTAATATGCAGTCGCTCATTCACGTGAACAGCATGCGCTTGGTTTGTTAAAAGAAAGCCAGGGTTATGATATGAAACCGCGGTTTATGCCTCTCGACAATTAAAATACGGGGGGCTTTGGGACGCTATACTATTGAAGGTTTGCCCTTGTGCTTAACAGTGTAAGCCCTTCCACAGGTCAACCTCATTATGTAGATCTGTCTACCTATGTATAATATACGCCTGTGTATAATAAATGGCATGCAGCGCATGTCCATAGTTACGCATCTCAAGCGTTATATCAGTGGTCTGCGGCTTGTTAAACATCATAATAGGCTCCATAATATAAAACCAGAATACTAGCGACGTCCAGTCAAGTCTCACGCGGACCTTGGGGACGGAATGGTCACAACATATACAAAGATGATTATTCTTAGACTGAAATCTAATTTTTATATGGATGATACTGAATTATATATGAATACTTTATATTAAACAACCGTATGCAGGTTGGTTAAAGCTTTCTGTAGTTCTCACACTGGGATCCATACCACAGGGGTTCCTCGACAACGAAATACATTAAAAATACCGAAAGCGTGCAGAAAAGGCAATTATTAGTTGTGTAAACATATTCTTACAACTCCTATCACTCTCAGCTAATCTGACGGGAGTTGTACTCCAAGAACTTAAGGTCCGTGGGTTGCCAAACACTTTACACGAATACGCGTTAAGCCAAGGATCGGCAAGCGTAAGCTTCGCGCCCCGGTGCACGGAGTTAAACCAGGCAGCAGCCCCTGCGGTGCATTCGGGGTTAAGACTGCGGCAGCCGCTGATAACCGTGTAATTGAAATAGCCCCCATAACTTGTAAGAACAAAAAAGCCTTTTCCAATAGTACTAATACCAGAGGAAAGCAGGTTTATGATCAGATACAATGGGTTTTACTTCCCCTCTTGGCATTTGGCAAAGATATAAACCCCAGTAAATCTCTCTATGGGAGAAAGCGAATGAATTAGCGGGAACAGAGGGAGCAGTCTGTGTGTTCCTGTTATCCGAGGCGGGTGGAATCGTTCTGACGTTAATGCTCTGATCAAATGCAAAGGCTTTCGCTATGAAAAATACCAACGGGATAGCGAAGTTTACGGGAATATATTCAGCCACGAGCTACTAAACAGAGATGGAGATGGCAGCTCCTCCGGCTCGGCAGGGAGAAGGTGGTCTGCGGGGCAGATGCCCGTCGGGTGATTGTGGTAAGGTGCCGGTACCGCTCCGTGAGCAGATTGGACATTGACCATGTCTACATCTACCGGCAACGCGTGACATAACATATAGCGAGACAGGGCTCGGCCTGAGACAAAGCCACGGCTTCCCTGTAAACCTTTTGAAGGTAATTGCGGACAGGAGCTGTGGTTAGAAGCGAAACGTTCCATCTCTCCAGCAAGAAAAGGATGCAATAAACCATTAAGATATAATACTTCTCTATGACCCCAGTGACCTACAATTATGCCAAGAAAAACAGTCTGGACCAGTCAACGTCTGGGCTTGCAGCAAAAATATATCAAATTTCTCAGGTCCCCAACTCCCCTTCACATTGTAAAGTCTAGCAAGCAGGACCCTCTACACCATCTGCTTCATTTCATTTGATATTTTGTTATTATATAATAACTCCCATCGCTACATGTTACAGAATTCACTGGCACTATATAAAAAGGTGTTATGAGAAATACTGTAAAGAACTAATATTTACTAAAGATCATATCGACCTTACACCCTCCTCCAGCCAAGTAACTATTTCTAATTAGCGCATGAAAATGGACGAAATTAAGTACCCTGTGAATCAGTCATGTATGTACTAGGAACTATTTGGATTTGCCCTGGAAGCTAAATGAGTCTGGGACGGTGTGTTCCACAACCAATGGCACCATTACATCATCACTGTTACCCCCCCATTCGTGCCAATGGGAGGAGTTACAGCGTATGTGCAGGAAGTGTACTTAAGTATGCCACTGCTGTGCATGAAGGCAGCCAGGGGAGGGGTAAATGAGACAGAGGTCTTATTTTCAAACGTTGAAAATCCACAAGTATCAACATGCATAAGTCAACGATCAGAAGACATTACGGGATGAAGGCCGAGGCAGACAGAAGGACCAGGTGCTGTGCTTTATGTGCCATAGCATTTACTTTAATGTATGATATCCAAGTGTTGCATATGTCTTGCAGGATATTCATTGCATGAAACATCTCCTGGTCAGCAGTGGGCATGCCCAAGTAAGCAAAGAAAAGCTGGAGAGCGAGTGAATGCTCCACGGAGGGTGTGCCGCTACCAGATCCAAAAGCCATTTTTATGTCGATCGATCTATACAATTGCAAACAAAGTGTCTTTCTGTTCTGCTTTACACACCTGCCCCTATACTGGGTGAAACATAGATATATGATATAGGATATAGGTATAGAAAAAGGAGGCTTTCCAGTTACCCTTTTGATTTTTGTAGCTGCTGTCACTTGACAAACGTTACGTTAAACTTAATGTGTCGGAGAAGCGGCCATTTGCCTTGCTTTATTTTATTTCCTTTAGCCATGTTCTATCGAGTAATATCTCAAGTGAGAAATATTCTCCGATATTGTTGTGTAAACGGGGAGATGGTTCACAGAGCCCCTCGCAAGCATTGTAAATTATATTATAAAAGGAGATTTATTCCTCACTTGAGAGACTAGAAGTCAGGTCTGCTAGGCGCTGCCAAAAAGAAAAAAAAAAGACTTAATTTATACGATTTCTTAATATCATAAAACTGCAGCTAGAACAGAGAATAAATTATTTTAAAAAATAATGAAATTGAGTTAGTTGTGTCGCGCACCGCTGCCCGTTTAAAGGAACTCGCACCCCGCACCACTGTAGTGACCCGACGTTCATAGAATCACATAGGGTTTGAAGACCTTGATACATGAAGCCAAGACGTCAGAGGTCTTGAAAGCTTACTCAAACAGGTTTGTTGGACTGTCTTTTTCTGGGACCAGCAAGACGATATGCTTTTTGTGACAAATCGAGCGAGAAGAGGGTCACCAAAAGGGATGGATCCTTAAAGCTGTGATGGCTACAATTTCCATGTAGCTGCCAGATCATAAAAGTATAACTAAATAAAGGAACAGTCTACAACCCAAACAGAGGGTCTAATGACAGTCTAGAAATCTCAGCTTGGGATGGTATAGAGAAGCATACACTTGCCCAAAGGCGCTGGAGGTAGGAAACGAGCCAAATGTATAGGGGAGTCCATCTGTGTTTGGATCTAAGAAAGTGACAGATCTGCCTTAAGGCAACAACCCGCGGATCTATTGAAATATTATCTGAGCAAAGCATTTAAAATAAGAACAAACTAAACAGACATTAAATCCTCCTGCAGAGGATACACAGATCCTACGAACCAAAAGAAGGTCTCAGGAAATGAATACCAGGAGAATTTTAGAGTTTGTGTTGCATTTCGGATAAAATGTAATTTTCTGAGCGTCTATGAAATAAGAAAGGCGATCGCGGGGATCCAACGTAATACATGCGAGGAGCACAGCTGTTCACGGCAGACGTGATCCGCAGAATGGGATTCATATGAGCCGCCGAAGCAAAGATTCGGAAACTTCTTCTCCCTTTATGATGTTATGCGCTTGTTTATTGGAAGCCTGTGATTTCCAGGCACTATACGGCAGGTATTCAAATGAGTATTTGTAATTCTGGGATGAGAAGAGATGTTATTAGCGCTTAATGTGCACTGTCACAACTAAAGCACGCCTCACGGAATACATTAATATTCACCTGAACAGAAAGGGAAGCAAACAACGATCACTATCCAGCTCCTATAATGCACATTAACATACCAAAACCCACCAGAGGGGGCGCTGTGACCATCTGCGACTGCACACTGCATGCCACTGTCCCGTTATTCCAATGTTCAACAGTAACACGTATGATAAATGCCCCCACGCATTATCAAGGGACATGGCTGTGAATACGACGGCAGAATTTAGTCTTAAGGGTTTCGGGTCATTCTACTAAACAGTAATAAGTCTGGCGCACTAATCTCACGCACTGGCACCCAACTAATCAGTTTCAGGGCGATAATCCCATAACCGTTACCATTCCTTAATTAATATTATTTGTCCAAAGTGCTGCTGTTGATTTACTTTTCCAGGTATCTACTACTTCTGTAAAGTGCTATTTTTCTGCATGTTGCCCCTTAAGCTCTCAGCCTCCAACTTCAAATCTTGCATTATATATTTATGGGTGTATTTGGGTATAAGCAGCACTTTGTTCACTGGATAATGTGGATATCCGCACACAGATTCATTAGTTTTTATAGAAATAGACAGACCCACGAGGGCTGCATGGGACTAGCAGATGCCACCTTCTACATGTATGAGGGTTTTACTTGAGGAACAGAAACAAACAGTCAGCATAAATGCGCGTTGCACCGATCATGCGACACCAGAGTACATCCTGAAAACAGTTCCATGCGCGACGTCAGCTGAACGAACCCCCGAGTATCTCTAAAACGCTCTCAAAGCACCAAACACGCCTTAATAATTTTCCATTTTTCATGTGACCGATATTAACGGCTCAAGGAATTGGGGTCTATGTGCACAAACCTACCGGCCAAGTGTACTAGTGCCTCTTCTGAACCCAAGCCTTTCGGCCCCTTTTTTTTGTAGATACGCAGAATGTTTGCTGGGTACGAGCCGAAAATGTGTGCATTTTTATAAAACCTTACATCATTACATAAATAGCCACCAGCAGACCAATAATAGGCGGCGTATCATGCCATGACATCACAGCAGAGAGAGATAGGTTGCTGGTTATTAACACATAACGATTCGCCTGCATCATTACTTAGGGTACATTCACTCCAGACATCGTGCGCAAGACTTGTTTTATTCACATTAAACGGACGGTAAGCCATAGATCTTATGCTAGAGCCTTTAAGGAAAGGAAGTACAGAGTGTGAAGAATGTCCGAACCCAGATGGTTACTTTGTTACCCAATCCTTGCAACCTCAGCCAACGAAAAGAAAATTTCAACCAGCAGCATATTCTGGCCTTAGGCACCAGGTCAGCCGCCACAGGAGTGGGATAGAGTTCTCGGGTGGACTCCTCTCCCTCCACTCACTGGGCCACTAGATCTCTCTCGTGAGTAGTCATTTCCACTATAGAGGATCGTTTCCTAGCCAGCGCAGCATCTCTTGCCCCACGCAGTCAGGATACGGCACCATGTCCCGGCACTGAGCACAGGACTCTCCTCCAGGTAGGTCCTGGGAGGCAGCTGGGGATCCGGCCTGGGGCAGGAACCCCATAAATACCCCCTTCCGTTCTAGTATACATTTGCTAGCGTGAAGAACAAGTGAAATGTTCTTTAATGGCAAGACATTACCTGTGCATTCCAGTAATGGGTGATCATGTAAAACAGGGACCAAAACCCCAGGCTCCAGGTCATCACGGTGACTAGGATATGCTTTTTGGTGACCAAGCTTCCACCTGCTAGCCAATTACCAGCTCAATTACAGATACAGCATTTAAATGGACACCAAATGCGCAGATAATGTCAGATTCAGATTGTGTATAAACCTTGCTGTGCCACTAAACACAAAATACTTCCCTATATCACATCCTTTACACACAGAACGCATGGATCCACCGGCATACAGACAGAAGCCAGAACCTTTACACTACCATAAAAGTTAATCTAGCGATTTGATAGCTAGCGGCTAGCTCAATGTACAGATGTCACCTTTTTGGGTTTTTTAACCACCTTGTTTCATGGGAGACTGTCTGTTTTATGGAACATAAAGGATGCGTTTGATTAAAATAGATTTTAACTTTAAATGTTTTGCATTATCAAACATTTTATTCCAAAAAAATATTAACACTTCCTTTTTTTTTTTTTTACTATACTGAGAGAGTGGTAGATAAGTGGAACATCCTCCCAGCAGTAGTGGTAGAGGCTTAACACAGTGTGTTTTTTTTTTTTTTTTTAAATTTGTGTGTTAAATGAAGCCCCATCTATGTGTCTAACGTCCCGCGACAATTTTGTTTCCTGGCAATATTTGAATATGAAGCAAAATTTTACATTTCATTAAGTTTTCAATGCAGCATTTACGTACAAAGCGTTTAATTTGGTGGAACAGCACCTTTAACACAAAGTTGTATAATTATAGTCCCGTATTACTCTTGCACGGGCTTTTTTTTTTTTTTTTTTTAACATTGTATCAACATATTGTTAAAACGTACAATGTTTATTCAGTGAGGATATCTTTGAAGAATGATACATTCTAATCCTTCATTGCTTTTTAAAAAAAAACATCAATGTATGATGCGCAGGTAATTCTATACAAGCCCACGCTGGCTTATATGGCCGCCATTAAAGTAACATACAAAAATAATCATTTTAGGCTTTTATTGGCATTTTATAACACATGAAAGCAATTTTTTTTTTTTTGAATGATGTTGGCTCCATTATATGGAATTCTGTCCTCCCCTGGGGCAGGGTGGGGAACATCGCAGGTAAGCGCCGCTTCCTATAATCATAGACATGGTGATGTGGGTCAGCGCATGCTTAAATCCACACAGACATTATTCATAATGCCTTAAAGGAGTCCTTTCTTCTCATCGGATTTAATGGATCCTAGAGAATCGTTAAGAGGGGAGACCCAACTTCACCGGTGGCCGAGTCGGCATTATTTACGAGCTTCACAAATACCAAAATCCGAAGCAGAACTCGAGGAGGTATATACCCTCCCTGAACACGCATCGCACATATGTCCAGCGTTCTCATGAAGCATTCTTACCATCTGCACATAGAGCCCCCCGCAGAGCACCTATCCTTCGATCAGTGGGGTATTTATAGAGAAAACACAGATTGGAACAGCCCCAAGTCGGATTGGATCTGCTCCTGAGCTAACTAGCCGGCTGGAAAGCAGCATACACCGCTGTGCGACCCCTCACCTTTCCCACACGCACACGCGTGTATACGCCGTACATCTAAAATATTGAAGATCTGGAAACAAAGGCAAATAGCTGAATGACGCTACAGGAAATAGATTTCATTCACGTAATGTGCCGGATCTTGGTAACATACAGAAGTATTAACATGGTATATGTACATATATGTTCAACTCATTTACACACATGCACGGGCCCCAGTAACAAGCCATTGTCATCCGCCAGGTTCGATTACCATAGAGGTTCCCCCTCCTGCTTTCAGATCAAGGTGAGTGCCCGTTAACGAGCAGGAGAAATCAATCCTCTCTGAATGGCAGCCGCACGTTGTTTCCTTCGACTTAGAAGCGGCAGAACGATGTGGGCTCCGAGCCATAGACGCGTCGTTAATTTCACACCCCACAGAAGAGGGTTAAAGGCACTTTGTTAAAATGACCCACGCGGTGACCAATCATATAAGAGAGTAAAAAAGGTGACGGTCCCTATCTAAATCAGCCTCCCATTCAAAAGCGGAAAGAAATTACCGTGGCTTTGAAAAAAAAGAAAATGCAGCTTCGGATCAATAATCCCGCTTAACGCTCAGACGAAGGCCAAGTAAAAGAATAAGCGGTAGCCGGCAGCAGGATGCTGGATATGGACGCCGGGATACAGTAACCCAAGTCTTATCGCACCCCATTATCTGTGCAACAGTAGCAAAACATACAATATATAATAGGGAGCATCCCGTGTCCCAGGCAGACCCCTGAACGAAGAATTAAAAGTATTCACGCATTCAAAATATATACATAAAACTTGTCTTCAGGAGAAGCTGCAGCAGAATGCCTCTTCTGTGGTCTAACATTTCATGCCACTGTTTTCGCTGTTTGAAGCTCCTATTCAAATAGGCAATTAACGGTGGGGGGTGTTTAGGAAATGGGCTAATGCATAGATAGATCCATCCATTTGCCATCGTATGCATTAATGCAGGGCTCGACAAATGCCAGGCGCCAGGCCTAGGCGTTTGTCAGCCTTTTAAATCCCCGAGTCTGGGAAGGCAGCACAGCCACTCCGAGCCCACCCCCGAGCCTGAGATCCCTCCCACTGAGAGATGATCCTGTAGGCTGAAAACGTGGTTGCAGGAAGACCTGCAATCGCGTTTTCAGCTTCCACAGGCAGCTTCAGGAAATGAGGTTGAGTGTGGGGACCTGACACAACACCCCCCCTGCTGCCTGATCGCTCCATGAGCGACAGTGCAGCGTTAATCCCTTCAATGCCGCGATCGCGCAGGCTTCCAGGCAGACCAGCAACAGCAAAAACGAGCACCCACATGCCCTTTAATGACTCCTGTAGGCATGGAAGCCTACAAGAGTCATCAAAGACTACCCCCGCTGCAATGGCTGGTCTAAAGCATGTTGGAGACAAAACCCTTATGTTCTGTGTTTCTGACAGGCATACCTGAAATATTACAGGTATACCATCAGGGACAGCCATCATATATACATTAATGCAGGGCTTGACAAATTTGTTGTGAATCCAGGCGCCAGCTAAAAAAGTTAGGAGCTAGGATTTTGTTTTATTTTATTTTTTTTTTTAACAGGGGGACAGGGTTTTTTGGTCTCCACATGAGTGTGGAGAGCAGCCCCAACCCTCCCCTGCTGCCTGATCGCTCCATGAGAGCGACAGTGCAGTGTTAACCCCTTAAATGCCACAATTGTGTATGACACATTCGTGCCATTGCAGGGGTTAACTAAATATCAGTCAATGCTGTGCACCAATGGAACATCAGCATTGAAAGAGTTAAAAAAATTTAACTCCTGACCAACTGTTAGTTTTAAAAAAATCCTGGCTCAATCCAGGCGCCAGCTAAAAAAGTTCGGAGCCAGGATTTTTTTAAAACTAACAGTTGGTCAGGAGTTAAATTTTTTTAACTCTTTCAATGCTGATGTTCCATTGGTGCACAGCATTGACTGATATTTAGTTAACCCCTGCAATGGCACGAATGTGTCATACACAATTGTGGCATTTAAGGGGTTAACACTGCACTGTCGCTCTCATGGAGCGATCAGGCAGCAGGGGAGGGTTGGGGCTGCTCTCCACACTCATGTGGAGACCAAAAAACCCTGTCCCCCTGTTAAAAAAAAAAATAAAATAAAACAAAATCCTAGCTCCTAACTTTTTTAGCTGGCGCCTGGATTCACAACAAATTTGTCAAGCCCTGCATTAATGTATATATGATGGCTGAAGAGTCCCTGTAATATTTCAGGTATGCCTGTCAGAAACACAGAACATAAGGGTTTTGGCTCCAACATAACGCTTTCGGATTCTTCATTCAGTTCCGGACGGCTTCATGTTGGAAGAAGCATATTGGTCCAGGTATATATCGCACCCTGTGTGTGCTGCGTCATACATCATACAAACAGAAGGGCAAAGAACATACCTTTTTTTTGCCATTATGTTTGTATGCTGTATCACGCGACTAGATGGGGAAATACATATGGGGGGGTTACGTGCAAAGTTATTGTGAAAATTGTTCTTATCACCATAGCAACTAACAGAACATACCTATGGATTTGCCAATTCTATTCCTGGTTTGAATATAATATATTTCATGAGAAAAGCAAAACACACATAATTTATTATGGTATGGGATATTACCCTAAATAAAAGCCACGAGTACCGTGGTCTGCAACTCCCACTACCAGCAGCCCAACACCGATGTGCGTCTCAGGCCTCTGCAGATGGCAGGATTGTGGAGCGCGATAAGTCACTACGGCAGCTTGTTGCAGCCCCGTGTAATCTTCCATCAGTCCATTGTGTGCGGCCGCAGCAGGGATGCAATCCCCTCACAACGCGCTCTCTGCCTGGCAAACCCTCGGAGGCATGCAGAGTTATTTTTATTTGCGCGCTGCCTGATTTAGCATGTTACAAAAGGAACGGCGTTCTTTTTATTGGCAATTCGAAGTGACAAATGAGGCGTGAAATATTATCAGGACAGAGTTAAAAAAAATAAAAATGAAATAGTCAATTTAAAGCAATGGCGCATTTAGCTCTCCCCACTATCTCTTCACAGCAATCGTTTACATCGAACCGATTAGTCTCGGACTAAGAGGAAATTTCCTAGAAACTACTAGAAAACCGACACGCACCGTGTGAAACCCCTCCGGGTACCCTGTGCCATACTACCCCCCTTGACGGTATAGGGAGTGCCATAGCATCTGTTCCGTGTACCGGCGTCAGCGTTCTGCAGTGGGAAGCTAGAAACGGCTAAACAGAACCCCGTGTTCCAGAATCTCCCTCCCTACTACACCTTTCCATCCGGCAATAACCCCAGACACCGGAGAGCTGCCGATATCAGGGCCACGCAGGGTTAACAAGGTCCTTACAACCAAGTAAATGTCACTTGCATCATGAATGATGGAGCAGTAATGAGCGAGGGGCGACCAGTCCCCCCCCCCCAACACGGTAAAAACAAAAAAAAGAGCTCATTCACGGACTGCATGTACAAGCATCATGAATAGCCACATTGTTTCATACAGGAAAGGCAGCTACAGCAGCCCTCCTCCAAACCCACCATGTCCAAGTACCCCCCCCTTACTTATCCACTAACAGCTAACCTCAACGGCTCCCCCCCCCAATACACCGAAAGAGCACCTATTCCACCCGATTCATGCACGACTAACAGAAAAGTTACTTTGGCCCCTAAAAGGGACACTACATCCATCATGTGTGCTCTAATGTAGACGATAGCTGTGTGGTCCCTTTAAACTCTTGTGATGAGATTGCATGTGCATGGGGGATTCTGCATTTGCCCCTTTTCCCACCCCCCATAGGTATGTTTGCCCACACATTTCTTTGCACGCGATATACCCCCGACCATTCATTTCGACGGAAGTGCTATCCTGCCACTGATTGCCATGCATGATGTAACCAATCAGTGACAAGAATCACTGCACAACAGAGGAGGGAAGCTGCAGCGCCTAATCAAGTGAGTGCTTTATTTTGCAGTTTTGAAGAACGCGTGTTAAAGTAGTCAGCGCTCGTCATCATGCCTTCCGCTTTTACGGGAGAGCAAACGGCCCCTTTAATGTAAACAAATCACCGGACATGACAAGACCGTTCCCAGAAGAAGGATACTTCACACATAAACACAAGAATAAAAACAAAAATAGTATTGAATCCAGATAACACGAAGCACCCATTTATGAGGACATTTTGGGCATTAGGGGGTATCTAAGGTCAAAGCCAGCCATTTTAAGAAAGACCAAGCAAAAAAGAATACTATCACAGTATGAATGAGGCTCAAAATATACTCGTTCAGAGCAATATCACAATGCTAAGCATCATCTACCTTTAATTAGAGATGAGGAGCGACGCGCTACCGAGAAGCTGTTGCCACATCACCCCCTCCCCCACCTCACACTTCAGAGAAGAAGAAAAATTCAGGCGACAGATGCGACGAGTTTGGGGACACAGATATGGCGACTACTTGTTGAGCTGGGAGGGCTGCCAGCCATTTCTGAACGGCAGCTCCCACTGCTCTCAGCCAGCATTAAGGTGACCCAGATACCTAAAGGTCCTGAGATCAAGACAAGACAAAGGTGTTTATTTACTAAAGGAAGAGTTTGCAGGAAAGTTGGGAGTTAACTCATTCATTCATTCATTATAAAGGGCTAGTGCTGGCAAGTTTTCCCAGCAAAAGGCTGAGGGGGCCCTGTATAATGCATAAACCAATGGGTGAAGAAATCTCACTAATTCAACTATATATTATACAGGGCTGTGCCTGCAGCAGACACTCACTGAGCTTTGGACCTCCAAACGTGTAGAGAAGTCAAGCAGCTGAAACCACAACTTTCCCTTTTGTGAATAGACATTAAAACCCAAACAATCTGTGCCCTAAACAAGAAAAATACAAGAGATACGCCTCCTTTAAACGCATTTAAAGGTTGCCTGTTCTGAGGTCATCGAGATAAGGAGGAGATATGAGGTGATGTCCAATTAAAGGGGGAGACTTTAAGGTTCAAATGCTGCAGGGCCAAAAACCATGGCTTTGTCTTCTAAGACTTGGATTTGGAAAAAGCTCTTGTGAGCCATTTGGACGCATAATGTTTGTCTGTAATTGTGTGTCTGTACTGTTTTTCCACTATTTTATACTCATTTTTGTTAAATGTAAAAACATTGATTATAGTCAACAACTTCCAGTAAATACTCTGAATGCGCTCTCAGCAGTCGCTCCGAGTAAAAATCATAAATTACCAGCAGCTCTTAGTGGAAAGGGCCTCTCGTAAGGATGGACGGCAAACCAGGAAAACAAGAGTTTGTATACAAATGTATGCGTTTGTTTAGATTGTCTTGGTTACAATGTTAACCACACAAGCAGCTTTCAGCAGAACAACAACAACAATATCCAAAGAAGGAAGGTCATCTTTGATAGAAGGATAAGAGATGCCAAATAGAAGAAAATAAAAGAAAGTAAACATATAGTAAAATAATTGTATTTTATTGCATGATTAAGGGTACACGCCAGCCATGATATGCATGTCAACACATACGATAGCGTCTCCTCCAACACATTTTTTGGGAAGTAAATTGTCCGTGGCAAGGTAGTGAAGGTCCATAGAGCATCATTAACTTCTCCACCACAGATCCCATTAAATATCTACCATGAGCAATGTTGGTGCCTACCCCTAGTGTGTAGCATATTGTGTTTCCACCCACCGCTCTACTCACACGTCTTCTCTGTTCTCCATCACAACTTAGTGCTCCTTTCACTTTAAACCTAAATTTGGATACATTCCAGAAGCCAGGTAATAATACCGCCTCAGACTATGGGGTTAGCTATGCATTAGCATCAATCTCCATTCCTAGCTCCTAAGCAAGCAAATTGCATCCTTATACCTACATTGGCCCATCTGCACTAATAATTGCTCAAACAGCACCCTCGTCACTTCCATCTAAAGCCTCTTGCCTACCTCTCATGTAATCATGACTTCCATTTACAAATATCAGAGAAACAACGCTATAGCCCCCATCACAACACATAACGGTCCTTTTCCAATAGCCACCTTGTTGCTTCAATCAGGGTCTAATTTTAGTACTCCGGCCATATTCCCTCTCCCTTCCACAAAGTGGCTCACTACATTTCCTCTGTCCTTCCTTTGCCACCCACCATACACTCCCTTTAGTTTATTTCAGGGATGTTATACATTGCTTCAGCTTGCAGTTATGTCCAGAGTCCACAACATTGTTGGATGAACAATAGAGCTGGCCATTTCTGGAAGAGGAATGCAACCAAGTGTCTTAGATAAGAAAACATTTTGATTGGACAGAAATGGCTGGGTGAGCTCATAAGCACACCAAGGGTGTATACCTGAAATGCAATTTCAAGTTTAGAAAAGTAAATCTGGTAGCGTTGGTGGGAGAACGTTTTTCTAGGATAGACTGATGGATGTTGAGGAGTTATTCTACAGTATGTAAAGGTCATTCATACGTACAGCCAAGATACACAACACTGAGGGATGGGAAGTTAGTGTCTGGTCGTTCTGGTGTCAGGGGCAAGTAATGTGTCCCGGCATGAAGTATGGGCCAGGGGCAACTACATGTACCAGGGTCAAGGGAAGATATTTAATGCAGATCTGTGGTGGCTTGAAACGAGTTCTGTATTATGGTTACAGAAATAGTATTTGTACACAGTCCAGGCAGAGAATATACTAGCAAATTGGAATATGGGGAGCTTAGCAGGCTGAGCGACATAAGAAAGGAGACTATTCTATGGCAGTGTCCTAAGGGTTGGGCAAGGTAGGGAGTATTCCAATGTAATGGGCTGCAAAGTGATTAGACAATAGTACCCGGCGACAGTCTAAGGGACAGGCAGAGCACTCCTTCGTAATAACAGGGAGGATGGGGGGGAAAAAGAAAAAGAGTATTTCTCTGTGTTTTTGTTCTGGATATGCTAACACTGCCCTCTTGATTCGGAGCTGTGCCAGAACAGTTGCAGTGTAAACCTCCAGAAGCACAGAGCGACTGTTTCACGCCGGCAGCGGAACCTCCTAGTGACAACACGGCCCATCCTGATCACAATCCTACCAAACCCGAGACATGGCCCATTCCCAATGCAAGCCAAGTGCAAGAAGAAGACTATCACGGATCAGACTCCACGTCTGTGAAATGAAGGTGTAACGTGTTTATGGCAAGACAAACACAGCACAACGACAGTAGGTAGACAATTACACACAACACAGATCTCACACTCCAGACTGCAGGGAGAAAACTGAAAGGAGCGGAGGAGAGAGGGGGGCCTGAGGTTTATCTCAGACATTGAGACAAATTACACATGAAAACATCCCTTCCGAGCGGAATTAAAAGGATTTTACATGATTTAAATCCCCCACCCCCATCCTAAAACCTCGACCATTCTACATCCAGCCTTCCCTTTCACACTATGTGCCCCCAAGGGAAAGAAGGGAGGGCAGGAGGGGGGGGGAGACTGGGTCTAAGCAACAGTTTGAGATTATCCACAGTAAAAACAATCCTAGCCGCAGGAGGTAAATAACATTCCGCCCGAAGCAATCAGGTCTTCAACTAGGTTTTCCACCATTTAGTTTACAAAAGATGCCCAAATGTATTGGAGTCGCCTTACTAAAAGCACCATTTACAGGATTCGCCGAGCGGGGAGGAGGCACCGACTACGCAGTGTGCGCTCAGTATGTTGCTGATAATGTATAGCAGAGCATGAGAGACGGCTCCATAACCAACCAGCAGAAGACACACAAATTCTAAATATATGCAATATATATATATTTACGCTGCAGTCTGGGATGGTTCATGAGCAACTTACACAATTCAAGATCTAAGATTAAATGTAATAAATCTCTAGATGTGGATGCAATATTCGCAGTGTGACTCTGGGCTACAGAAACGAGTAACTGCGTGACATGAGAATGGGACAAATATTAACCCAACAATCACAATAAATGTCGAAGGAATACTAGCAACAGGTGGCCAAATTGTTAGAAGACACAAGTGTAGGGGGAAGGGTGATGCAAGAGATAACCCCCACATCCATTGATTAACTTCACACCAGGGTGCCAGGGCTAACCCCAATCACTTGTAAAGATCAGTCAATATCTAACAACCCCCTGCCCCCTTCCCAAACAAACACAAGTGGAACAGGGATCACAGAGGAGGATCTGCCAGTCCCACCATCAACAAGTGGCAAATGGAAGCTATGGGTTAAACGCAAGGAAGATCTTTCAAGTTTTATTTTGTGCTCATCCTTCCATCTCCCTCCTGTTCTCCCATTTCTCTCCCACTACCCCCCTTCTCTTTTGTTCTTCTCCTTTCATCTTCTTTCCCTCTCATCTCCATGATCCTTGCATCTCTCTTTCATGTGAAGTCTCTCTCTGGCTATCCATGTTTGGTCCATCCCTCTCACCACCCTTCTCTTCTTTCACTCAATTCCCTTTCTTATTTGCCCATCTGCGCACTTCTCTCTGACTGCTCCCCAAAAGCTTCCTTCACCCACTTATCTCATAGAACTGTGTCTTTCTTCCATTCCAGCGCTACTGAATTTGAAGGTGCTATATAAAACAATAAATAACAATAATTTCTTCAGCTGCATCCTTCCACCTCCAATCCTGATTCACTTTCTGATTTCATTTCCTGACATCTCCCAGTGTGTTGAATGTCTCCATACATTTATCTTCTCTTTACACTAAAGCCAGTACCCTGATCTCCCCATCATTTCCAAGCATCTTCTTGTCCATCTCTCCCCACCACCCTCCTCATCCTAATCTCTTCTCACACATCCCTTTCCTGAATTCTTCCCACACCTCTCCATCACACTCCAGAACCCTGCCCCCACCCAACAAGCATCCCTACTTCATCCTATCTCTTATACCTTTTTCCACAGACTCATCCTGCAGCCTCCCTTCTCCCCGATCACTTCTCAGAGCCTTTAACTCTCCCCACCACAACTTGTTTCACATCCTTCACCTCCCAATCTCCCCCAGCCCTCCTTCTCCCCACATCCCTTCCTTTCCATCTCCGCACCCCGGTCAGTCCCCTCCGTGTCTCACTCCCTGTGATCCGACTCTCCATGATTTCTGGGTCCCTGCCCTCTCTCTCTCCCTCTTCCCCTCTCTATCCTTTCCATCTCTCCCTGTTTTCCCTCCTCCAGGCAGCTGACTCTCTCTGCATTCCTCACTCTGCCCTCCAGGCTGCTGACTTCTCCCGTGTCTGTGCTTTCCCCTTCACACCCCCGGCATGTTATTGCGTGTAGTTTGCATCCCCCTCTCCAGGAATTGCCCCCTGCGCGGAGTCCCTTCCTACCCCACATTCCCCGTCCCTTCCTCAGGTAGCCCAGCTTAGGAAGCGCTGCTCCTCCGTTTCCCTGACCCGTCTCAGGCTTTCATGCCTCTCTGCCCCAAGCTCTCTTCCCGCCTTCCCCCGATCCCCGGTACCTGGCTGCAGTAGTCCGATTCTGAGCCCGCTGATCAGGAGAAGGAGACGGAGAGCTGCTCCAGGCTGACTCGCCATGTTCAGCACCTGCTTCACTCTGCAGCCTCTGGTCGGCGTTAATCACATGCTAATCAGATGCTAATCCATGCAAGAGGAGGTGGTGACTCCCTTCAAAACACGCCTTCCGTGTGACGTCAGCAGAGGAGGGTTTTGCGACTAGCGAAGCTCCGTGAACTGCAGCAACCACGTGTGGGATACAAAGTAACAAGCAGGCGAGGGGCGGGTCTTATCCGGCCAACGAGCCCGCTAACGTCAGCGGGTCATGTGACTCCCGCGGTGTAGCTGGATGGGGAAGGAAGGCGGGAGGTTGAGTCGGGACTCTCGGATCTGCGGGGAAGTTCGGGCATTTCTCTGCCTCCTGGAGACCTGCACGTTCTGCAGGGGGGGGGGAGGCGAGCTCGGGGTTCATGGTATTTGTTTCTCCCCAGTAAACAGTGGAGGGGGGATGTTTGGGAATTTCGGTGGATTGTTCGGTATTTGACAACTTGTAGGTTAATGAACCGGGTTCTGTGGATATGATTTAACCTCTTTGTGTAGGCACTGATCTGGCAGGCAGAGGGTTAAGATATTGTTTTGAATGGATGTTGTATTCATACAAATAACCTCTTCCTTACTGAGGGTGTTTTTGCATTTCCACGTTATGTTTCTTTAACCGTGATTTTCATTTTCCGTGCACCCACACACATATACGGGCTTTTAAGGATAGATGTACAGCTGGGCCTCGGATAACGTTATATCGTTAGAACGTTGATACTCAGGCCTTCACTCTCCCTTCTCCCCTCTCCCGCCTCCCTGCGCACTTCCGCAATAGGACGGAACTTCCGGGAACGTCTTCTGCCCCGGGGAGGGGATGTTCCCGTATATCCTGCTAACCGGCCCAAAACGCAGGAAGTGTGAGTTTTCGCTACTCCCCGGCAATGCTTCCGCTAATCCATGCTGAGCGCCAGGATATGATGTCACTGCTCAGCACTGGAGCCGTACGCAGTGAGTGTGACATGTATCCTATTCTGCCTTGAGTCAACCATGTCACACTTATCCTTGTTTCTTGGCTCAGCCGTGAGTGTGAAATGCGTTCCCCGTGTGCTGGCCATGGTTTGACACTCATTTGCCCAATTACCCTGCACAGCACAGAAAAGCAAGCCATTCCCCCAATTCCCGTGTGCCGGTCACGCATGGAACACAAATCCGTTATTCTACCATATGTAGGATGTGAGACTGCGTGCAAAATCGGTCCCTGTGCGCTGGTTTGTGTGCAGCATATTCCACCTGTGATAGCACTGCAAACATGTTTCACCCACCGCTCTGCACACACTACAAGATAAACTTATGGAGGTGTTAGGGTGAGTCAGGGTGAGTGAGCATGAGTGTTTGAATGTGTGTGTGTGCTAGCGTGTATGTTAGTTCACTGACTTGTGCCAGAAGGTGCCAGTCCTTTCCTGTGTGGTGCCCATTCCTGCCCCAGTTTTCCGAAAATTGGCCGAGCCTGAGGTCTTGGGATCTACACTAACCTGGCAGAACACTTGCTAAAGGAAGAAGCATCAGAGGAACATACTCAGGACTACCTGTTGCAACAGTTTGGACTTCAGTTTGTTGGCAAGGATGGATTTATGTCTGCTGTGCGAAAACATTGTTAAATTTTAATAGAAGTGGTGTCTGCGGTCGCTCAAAAACACAAGTTTACTGTCTACACTTATGAAACGGCAATGATTTCCTCCTTTACTGTGTTAGCCGGTTACAACTTTGTATCATGCCACAGTTCACAAGTATTGTGTAATGTGATGCCAGCTCCGAGTATCCTATAAATATATTCCTCCTTCAGATGAAAAATGTTGAAGTGAGAAAATGTTACAAGTCTGTACCGTCTTAAAGGGGCATCTACTGGGTAGTGTGCGACTCGGTATGAACAACCCCTTCCTGGGGCAGAGCTGGAACTGACTGGAGGTAATAGCTGCACATCAGCTGCAGGAAAATATCTAGGGGGCAAATGCATGCGTGGGGCTTCTGCTTTCTGCTATAGCGCCAACAATCTACGCAACGCTTAATACAATACATATATGCCAAGGGGTCTGACAAGACGAGAATTGACAGACTAAGACAAAGCGATACATTAGGTGGAAAGGGCCCGGCTTGCAAGCTTACAATCTTGAGGGAATGGGGTGACAAACACAAGGCACCCTGAGAGGTAGTGTGAGGTTGTGCTAGGAACAGGGAAATTCTAGCAGTTAAGATGGTGCGGCTTCTCTGAAGAAGTGGGTTTTTAGATGTTTCTTGAATGTCGTGAGGGAGGGTGAATGCTGAAGGTTCGGTGGGTGTAGATTCCAGAGATATGGGGCAGCCCGAGTGAAATCTTGTAGACGGGAAAAGGTGGTAAGACAGGAGGAGAGCCTTAGCCCACGGGAAGAACATAAGGATCAAGTAGGAGAGTATTTGCTTATGAGGACAGAAATGTATGGAGGAGCAGTGGTTTTTGGGGGGCTTATAGGTTAGCAGGATTTTAAATTTAATTCTAAAGGTAACAGGGAGTCAGTGGAGGTTTTCACAGAGTGGGGAAGCTGAAGAGGAGCGACGTGCAAGGAAGATAAGCCTAGCAGCGGCATTTAGGACAGACTGCAGAGGAGAGAGTCGAGACAGTGGAGTGCCAACCAGAAGAGTATTGCAGTAATGATGGGAAATGAAAAGTGAATGAACTAGAGATTTTGTGGATTCTTGGGTGAGGAATGGGCGGATGTCAGAGCTGTTTTTTAGGTGCAAGCAGCAGGACCTGATGGGGGACTTAATGTGAGGGATGAAGAGAAGGTTTGAGTCAAGGATGACCCCAAGGCATGGGGCCTGGTTAGTAGGAGAGATAGTCATGTTGTTAATGGTGATAGATAATTCAGGTAGTGGAGTGGAGATAGAAGGATAACAAACAATGCTCTTAATGCTAATATACATTAAACATACATTTTGGGGACTAGGCTGTTCCTTTAATAATACTGTCTTCATGTTTTAAATGTACTTTTTAACGACAGTTGTCTTTTTACTATATATTTGTAATACACAAAAAAGCACCATTAATAAATAGATGATATTATAGTGTTGACAATTATTTACCAAGAATATAGCAATTTAAGCATGCTGCGTGGGTTTTAACAGTTTCCATAACATTTAATCAACTACACTGGTTTAGGGAAGTCATAACCCTGTTCTATTACTACAGCATTTATTGAATTCTGAATACTGCACATCACGTTTCTTTGTTTTCTTCTTCGTGCAAAGCTGCAGCGGTTGAACACAAGGAAGAGGTTAAATGCCAGAAAACCACGTAAAAGAAAATGTACACAATGAAATTGTACTGGTTGCATAAGTATTCAGTCCCTTACGTCAGTACTTGTTAGAAAGCACATTTTGAAGCAATCACTGCCATGATTGTTTTTTGGATTGTACTCTGCTAGATTTGCACAGTAGGAAAGTGACTTTCGTGTCCATTCTTCATGGAAAATTTGCTTGTTCTAATAAGTTTGTTGGGGATCATCGATGGGCTGTAATCTTCAAGTCTAGCCAAAAATTTTCAATTCACTCAAGTCAGAATGGTCAGGGACTCATTCTCAGTATTGCTTTATGTACAAGAATATTTTCTGCACTGAGAGGACTGGATTTTCCATAATGCAGAATACACACGTTCCTAAAGTGCTATGTTTATAGGTGGTGCTTTCTGAGCCATGCTCACTCAATAATGCACGCTGACTGGGTCTGAGTGCAGAGATATGACATCATTTTACAGTGCTCAGACACAACCAGCGTGTGAGGGCTTCAAGGGAACAGAAGAGCTGGTGACTTTCCCTTCTTGAGCAGTCAAAAGCAGAGGTATGAAAAATTGTGTATGTGTGTGTCTGTACCTTACTGTGTAAGTACTGTATATTAGTGTGTATGTCTGTGTTAGTGTATGTGTGTAAGTATGTATTTTACTGTGTGCATGATAGTATGTTTGTTTGTGTGTTACTGTGTGTGTAGGTATGTTACTGTGTATTAGTATCGTATGTGTTTACCCTAAGTACTGTACTCTATGTGTATACTGCATATAATTATTTGTAAGAAATATATACATTAAATAAGGTGTCTTTAAACAAAATGTTGAGACCTGAGGCTTGCGGGAACCTAGCTCTGTATTCTCCATAGGAACAATGGTTCAATATTCACTAATTCAGTATTGATGGAAACTTTATAGAACATAACTACAGTGAAAAATGAGAATATACTGAGAAACAAAATGTGGGGCCCCACTGCAAGCTTGCATGAGGAGGTATATATGTATAGGGCATTGGCATTCATATATGAGAGTCTCCCAAATGCATGAGCTGCAAGTCTTGCCTGTAAACTTGACTTCAGCAGTAATGGACATACAAGACCATTTGAAGTGGTGTTGGAGGCAATAAGGAGCAAATGTTTTTTTTATTTACATTAATATGTAGTTGGTCCCCTCCTTTGCAGCTATAACAGCTTTCACTGTGAAGGCTTTTCACAAGACTGAAGTCAGGGTTCTGTGCGGCTGGTCAAGTTCATCCACACCAAACTCATCCCACCATGTCTTTATGGACCTTGCTTTGCACTGGGGCACAGTCATGCTAGAATAGAAATGGGCCATCCCCAAACTGTTCACGCAAGTTGGTAGCGTAGCATTGCGAGTCAGGCCTTCTTGTCCAACATCAGTGCCTGACCTCACAAATGCTCTGCTGGATGAATGGGCAAAAGTTCCCACAAATCTTGTGAAATGCTTTCTCAGAAGAGTGGAAGCTGTTCCATATACATGGGTCAATATTTCTGAATAAGCTATCTTTAATCAAAAAAGTGTAAAATCCATAGGCACATATTCACAGTGAAGAAATGTGCAATATGCAAGGACAAATAATAGAATAAAACACTGCTTAAGATATTTTGTTGACCACCTGAAGCAGAGCTCGTCATCTACTAATTTTAATCTCCGGCTAGTTTTAAGAGCTTTTTGTGAGTTGCAGCTTCAATGACTTCATGTACTGAAGGGAAATTATCGACACTGCTAAACCCAGGTTGATTACACACAGGCTGAAGCTATTTAACTAATTTTGAGACTTTTCAAACAATTTGCAGCTGATTTATGGCTGAAGTAGCAAACGTATGCATTTTGCTCTTAATCTGTTTTCATCTTTTAAATCTTATTTATATTCTGTGTACATTTTGTTACTTTTACCAATTTGGATTAGTTTACGCAGACACGAAAAGCATCTGGAATCGGAATTAGGTGCCAAGAAAATATGACATTTTTCAAACAGGGCAGCTACTTTTCTATATTTAGAAATGTTATAATATTTGGGCAAGACAATTATATGTTTTCATGAATTTTGGCATGAATCACTTTAAAGCTTTACCATGCCAATGAAATGAAAGCATCAAAAATAATTGACACGCCAGACAATTTATTGCAAACTTAACTTTGATTTGTTAGGGTGTACATTTTAATTGAGTGTAGCTTTCAGAAGTAGATTTTTAAGAAAAACATTTTTAAGGTACATTTGCATTCAGTTAAATGGTTTTTGAAAGATACAATTCCTGATCAGCAAGAAACACATTAAGGAAGCCTGTGCGGAAACTTTAGGGAAAATTCATTATTGCCTTCCCTATATGTCTTGCATACTTTGCAAGTGTCCCTGTTTAGGACCAAAGTTCTTCTGTTCCTCGGTCCTCATGTGACAACCCAACTTTTTTTAGGAGCTCAGAGTGTTCGGTGGGTACAAATCTCTCACGGTGTTCTACAGCGCTAAAAAGCAGTTTATTCCACCCAAGGTTGACTAGGGCAGTAGGTCCAAACCTTGGGTGATAAGACTCCCTGTAACACCACTGCTTAGCAGGCCGGTTAAGAGGAAGATCTCCCCCGTCGGCCCACTTACACTATGCTGAATCTGCAGCGTTTCCTGTACAAAGCCTAAACAGAACTTATAAATGTTGCAAACAGAAGTGAATCTCTTTGGCACTCCTTGTTCCTTTATTTAATTACTGTGTGAGTTGCAACAAAAATAAATGAATGTCTGCGTTTTATTCCTTCTTAGACCAAATGTTATATTACAATGGTAAAACAATCGTCAACTGTTCACATCTGCCCAAGGGGTGTTTTACCCTTTTTTTAAAAAAAAATGAAATGTCTATATAGTTATATTTTGCTGGATATTGAGCAAAAAGGGAATTCAGCCCTCAGAGTATTATCAATGTAAACAGTCCAAGATGTCGGCTTTCAGTAGCTATTGGGATGTTATTGAACTGTACCCTTTAAATGCGCCTCTCTTCTACTGTTGAGTTAAACCACCTTGTTACACAGAACCAAAAACTAGTTTCACTAATTGTACAATAATTATAACATTTCCTCTGCTAAGCTGATTTGGTGTCTAAAGGACGGCATATTTATGCAACTGAAATTAATCTGTCTTCCAATTTAAATCATACGTATTCATATTCCGCACACGATACATAACTTTATTAGTTTGGATTTCATTTGTGTTTCTTATATATGGAAGGTCTAGAATTAAAGAGTCATAGTGTATGTCCAGGTGTCATTAAAATACGCACACAAAGACAGAGGGCAGCCTACACATTAATTACTGTGAAAAGGTAATAGGGCATGTACGGGGCCATAATAGTCTAGGTCATTCCGGACCTGTTAGTACTGACTTCTAATGGCCAGTCAGCAGATGCAGTGCTTAGACTGTCAGGGCCAGCCTAGGGCAAAATGCTGATAGTGAAGTTCTTTACTAGTACATGCAAGAAGAGGCATCAGAGGCACAGCTCACATAAATCGCTACCGGGGATTTCGGACAGGACACCCCTCTACCGGAATACAAGACACCCCTGTACCGGGGATACAAGACAGGACACCCCTGTACCGGGGATACAAGACAAGACACCCCTGTACCGGGGATACAAGACAGGACACCCCTCCACCGGGGATACAAGACAGGACACCCCTCTACCGGGGATACAGGTTACATCACAAACTGACACAAATACAGAAATTAGCCTAGGACTACAAGATAACGATTGGAGATTCCGTCACATCTTATGGCTATAGTATGCTTAGCCCACCACTACGCCAAAGTACTCCAATATTCGATGGGTCCTAACGCTAAACCCTGCCTACAGAAGAACCAAAGCTGAACATTGAACGTATACACAAAACCAAGAAGGACATACCTTTAGACTGCTGACTGAGACAAACAGAACACACGGGTGGGGCACACCTTATAAAGGAAACAGAGCTGAAGCAAAGAGCAGAACTGGAATCAAGGAATCAGAGGTTGAGGACAGAACATACGGAAATCCAGAAATGGACCACAGCAAGACAGGGAAACAAAAGACATGCAGCTCCACGGCCTGGATGGAGCCTGACAATATGGTCATATAGTGTGACGGAATCCCCAATATTTATGCTGTAGGTGTTTTTTAGCGGTATTCGCTAAGTATGCAATTAATTCTTGTGTTGTTTTGTGTATTTATTGGTCATGGTTATGCTAGCAGCAACCCGGGAATCTGAATATGTATGTTTCTATGAAAAATACTGGCCTTGCTGTTGGTGGAAGTCAATAACCAGAAAAACTTAAATACAGGATGTTACATAAAAATTACATTATTTTTACAGCTCAATTCAATTATAATTTAAATAGTTGAATGTTACATTTTCTTCCCTAATACAAATCCCAACAAACATGACCCCGTTAACATATTATCAACTGATGCTTTACTTGGCTGTTTCTTTTAAAGATTTTAAAGACTTAAATAGGTAGCCTAGCCTTCAACAACATATTTACCAGTTGCTCCAAAGATTCAATTTCTTCTTTTGTACAGAACAATTATATAGGTTGTTCTGCTCCCACTGATTTATGTAGAGGCGCTAAAATTCCGCCCTCAAAATGATTGCAATAAGCAAGCCATGGCCTTAGATGAAGCAAATTAAAAATGTCCCCTCCCTTTCATTTTCTAATCCAAGGAGCAATTATGGCAGAGATAAAAAAAACCATAAGAAACAATCTGGTTTCTGGAAGCAACACAATGCAGGCAATTTACATAACATGGCATAGAAGAAAAGAGTGAGGGATCACAACACCAAATGACAAATCAGCCATTGTCTGGGCTGCTGTGATCCAGGCCAATGCCTAAAGCTTAGGAGAGTGCGTAGTGGCTGTGACTTGTAATTACATATATGGCCACCAGGGGTTCTAGGGTAAAAACAATTTACTAATTGACTCAGTCCATTCTGTGTTCTTATTATATTTTTTAGTATTCCTTTATTGTTTGTTCTTATGGACCAGTCTGGATAGTATACATGGGGCATGTTGCTTCCAAATGTGGCTTAGTCTGCTTTATAACTGGACTAGCTGGCTGGGATTGTCCCACAGGCTGAATGTTGCTTTCTCTACCCTACAAGCAAAACATTTACCTGTATCCCCCACAGTACTAACAATATGACATGACATATATCTGTATATTCAAAATGTACATTTAAAGCATTATTTTTCACCATATTTGAAAAGCCAAGGAACTGATTTTTTTCTTAAAAGGGGGTGGCTAGGGCTTTACCAAAACGTTTTATTAATAAGGCAACAATATAGCATTTTGAAGATGAATCATGTATTTTGTTTACAAAATATAATTAAAAAATCTGCTCTTTATAAACACATTGGCATGACTTTTATGGTTCTGAGATGGCCATACTCATTAAACATTCTAAGAGGGGAGTGAGACTTTCTGTTCTAAAGGGACACTTGGGAGGTATGAAATATTATGTTACCAATTGTTATAAAGATGTACATGGGGCGAGCACAGATTGTGATATTCAGTAGTCAGTGAATAACCTGTATGATGTCTCAGGCTAATTCCATGGGTGAGGGGCTAAGTGACTTTCACAGCTGCTCAGGTGACCCAGCAGCACAAAGGGTCAGACAAAAGGTTCTGTGCTTTGGTAACAATATATCTGACTTAAAGAAACAGGATGATGTGCACAGCTTGCAAGGAATTCCTTTTAGTTGAATACTAAAAAAATCAACCAAAGGCTGTGTGCGTGGACTATAGTTTATTCTCTTACTTTGCTGTGTTCTTCCAATATTCTTACAACTGTAATTGAAGACATAAAAGCAATAATCTTACAATTAAAAATAAGAAAACCTTAGTATACTTTATTTATAGAACAATAACTGATTAATGCTTATTTTAAAGTTTATTTCTTTAAATTGAAACCAGATTTTGCCATGTCCCAAATCTTGCATTTTATAATTCAGTACACTATTTAATCCTAAATAAGGATGCTTACAAATTAAAATAAACTGTATATGGATGTATCTTGGGTGTTAATTTGGGCCAAGTTTGGAGCTAATCGAGAAATTCTCGGCAGAGAAATTCATTGTGGCCTACAAGTAGTCCAACTGACTCATTCTCAGGTTCTGCATCTACAGCAATCGTTTTTAAGCAGGGAGAAAGCAGACAGATTTCACATAAGTATATAAATAGATAGAGGAATCTTATAATTCTTCAAGTTTTACCTTTGCCTTGGAGGCAAGACAGTCAGATTGGTGAATACATAGAGCACTGGACTAGAAGTCCTTGAAAGCTTAATATCAGATAGTATCATTGTCGTTTGATAGAAAAGCCATTGTGGGCCAATGAATTGATAATCTCTTTGACGCATCGACTTTAACACAGCATGGATTTGTGGCCCAACTAAATCTATTTCACAAACATCAGCCAACTACATTAAGAGAAGAAAACATGAAGAAACAATGATTTTGTTTCTGAACTTAAAAAGCCCTTCTTGTTCAAAGATTAAGTGGAATGTTCCGGACCTTGAGGATCTCTGTTACGTGTACAAAACAAGCATTAGCTGTCCTGTGTCCTTTCTGAAGAGCTCTATGTGCAGAAGTCCTCTATAACCCAGGGCACATTTCTCTGGATTCTATTCACAGAGCATCAACATGTGTCAAATTGGCAGCCATGTTGAGATGTAATGGTGAACTCAACTGAGTTGGCTAAAATTGAGTTCACTCAAGGGAACTTTACTCCCAACTCAATTATAGTTTAAGCTGACTCTACTCAGCAACCTCACAGACAAACTGTAGCACATTGCTATAAAAAGCACATCAACTTTTCAGTTCGCAGACCTCTTATTCCCCAGGCGGAGGCAAGTTGGCCAAGAACTGGTCAGGCTCTTGTTAAATAAAACTGGATGACAAACTCAACTGGAAACCTGACAGTGCTCGACAGCAGCTCAACACAACTCAAACAGGGAGTCAAAATTTCAAAATTCGAAAGTCAAAATTCATCTTGACAACATATTACATTTTGATGAATAGATGGGTCTGCACTGAAACCCAGTGTATGAACATGTCCTTGGATTAGTTTTAGATTTTGAAATCACTATGTTACTCTGGTATCTAACAATGCATCCTGTGTGCTTGCTTTGGATTTCACATGGATTTGATGCATGCATATAAATCACTTTTTACTGAAATAGGATTTGTCCACTTGTTAATTCTAGAGGAAATGCAAATAATTCTAAATAAATTATAGGTTGTAGAGGATTTCTTCATAAGTAAAAAAGGGATCATAAAACCGGAATGGATGCTGTACCAGGATCTTTCAGACTTCTCAAGGATGCCATACAGTTTAATATCCAGTAGTAGGAAAGAATACTCAGACTTTCTTTAGCAGAAAAATTATATTACCGTACTTTCCAATAAGTACAACTGTGTCCCCTCATGACAAAGTTTAAGTGTGCCACTGCTTTCTAGGCTAGACTTAAATGGACAGGACTGCTCATTATGTATCATCACTGAGTGAGTGTGACTTTTGTTTACCGATTTGCACCCCTCCTGAATGCTCAGGCCCTTAGCCTCATTCCCCATAACCTATTAGGCCTAAACCACAAGAATTGTGGATAAGGCGTCGGCCACAGCATTATTGGATACACAAAACCGGCACATAACAACAATTTACAACATGCCAGCGGACGGGTGATCCCATCAGAAAAGTTACACCACAAACATTAACAAGCTCCTGTGTGTGCTGCACCATTTCCCAGGCAGTCACTCAGCGGTGTAGAGTGATGCCGGCAGCATCCTCTCCCTCGTACTCTGCTGCCTCTGCGGAGATGGGCCAGTTGCGCCATCTCCCAGGCACTCACAGCTGGTTCCTGGTCAGGCGCATGAAATGTTTTCGGCCATTTAGAGCCCCCACAGCCCAATAGTCCATGGAAATCTGGTTAGGGCAGACCCAACGGGCTTAGACATATGAGAGAGGATGAGGCTGGTAAGGAGTCACTTATTGAATCTGTCATGGCCCCCTCCCAGATTCAAACTCAAAGCTACCCTTCATGTGTCTTCAGGGGTTACCATGCACTAAACTGTTTTGCATCCCTTTCCCAGTCCACATTAAAAATTAATCAAGTAAGGGCCAACAATCATGGCCCCCAACAATCAATCCAACAGTAGATTTGAATGCCTTCATTCTTGATTTCTGATTCTAAATCCATGGCATGTCCACCCATTTGTGTCTACCCTTGACTGGCGGGATTTTCCTATTATCTTTCTCAATTTTCCACTGGAAATTAAAAAAAGTCTTACCACCTCATCATGGTTCTGTACCTTCCCTGTCAGGATTTATGGGGTGATCTAGAAAAAGAAAAGAGATTTTTAACTTCACTGGTAAATTAAAAGAAGCATTGCTTTCTTAAGGTCCTTATGGGGTGCTAATGTTGAAGGCTCTTGCAAGAGCACAGTCAGTAATCTATGCAGAGGAAAGGAAAGATAAGAATCAAGATAACTCAGATTTCCACATGAAGGCCAAGGATCCTCTCTACTCTCGGTCTCACCTTTGTCCCTGCTAACAAACACTAAAAAAAGAAATAAAAACAGAAGGTCCATTACTGTCACCATGTAAAGCATTTGAATGCTTGCTCATCAACATGCCTACCCTCCATTGATAAATAGAGTTCAAAATATCCACAATGGTGTGCCTGAACAATGAACAATAAACACAATGATACTAGTTTGTCATATGTGAAGTATTGCATGCATATTAGGCCCTTTATGACTGTTTGTTTACACATCCCTTTGAAGGAACTATGGCTGATATTTGAGCACAATGAATGATACTTGTATTACACAGTCAAGTGGGTTGACCTGAAACATTTACATATGATTAGACAAGTTAGGCACGCACAGTTGCGGTGAGTGAGAGTAATTTGCCATCAAAATATTGTTCGGTTATGTCAGTGGTAAGCAATAGCAAACTTTGTGATGGATATTTGATTAAATACTTCATATTCATTATAAGCTTGCACAGTTACACACATACCATACTCATACTAACTAACAATGCCAAGTGAGCATGACTTTAAGACAAATGTTCCACACTCATTGACCCTTGCTGCAAAATGTTCTTGTACTATGTGTTTTAATAACACTATCTGTATGCTAGTCTTTGCAGAAATAAAGATCACGTTATATTCATACTTAATTTGCTTCTCAGACAGGAACACATCTCTCTGATCATCTCTCCAAGTCTAGCCAGGGAACTCTAACATGAGGCAAATGGGTCAGATGCCCTTAGGCCCAGTCTGATTTTAGAGGTTTATGGCATCTCTCTGTTGGGTTCCCTAAGCAGCTGCCAGTTTGCTGCTAAGGACTTGATGGAGGTCTGCGACCTCTCTGATAAAAGCTAAGCCTTTGTAGTCAGCACACCGTCTGATATTGGGATATGATGACATATCCCAGAGCCCAGCATCAGGTGGTGCACAGGCGAGAAGGAGGAATGGTTAGCGGAGAGCTCTGTGCCGGAAGCTGTACAGACCTCCACTAGACATAGTCTATAACCCCTTCTGTGCTGTGGGGGCATGCTTGGAGCTGGAGTGAACAATCTGAAAGTTTCTTTTTTGTATTAATGAAGCAGTTCTCAAGCCAGACCTTGTGGAAATTGTAGGAGCTATATAGATAAAAGATAATAAAATGAATAATAATAATAACAGCAAACATCAAAAAAAACTGATATAAATCAAAAGGCTTTTTTTGTATTCAGGAATGGTCAATCTCTTTCATTAAGTAGTGTTAGAGTCTAATTTAGCTCAAAGTTAAAGACTAGCAGCACGTAGTCAAAATGATCATTGTTGTTAGTATGGTTATGCACCAGTAAACTCACAAAAAGTGTTGTGGCCTGAAGAGATGAGAGTTGTAGTTTGAAGCAAATTACTTTTTGTCGCACCCCTGCTCAGCATAGAAACCTCTCGCCTATGGTAGAGGTTTTGCTACTGATCTTGGAGTCGGCTGATGTTTACTTGGCTGAGTTTTGCATCGCTTTTGTTACAGTATTTTTGTTTAATAATTTGATTATATATTTTTTTGGCTAAGCTTATGTTATTGTACATGTTCTTTCTTAAACTCCATATGTTCTTCAAAAACATTTAGGCTGACTTATCACAATACATTTATTATATAACCTTTAAGAAAAGGTCTTGTCTTCACAAATTTCAGTATTTCAGGATCCTGAGTTTCTGACATACTCTCTAATATGTCCTTCATAAGAAATTGGGATAAATGCTCAAGAGCACATACTAATTTCTATGAGAGGCACACTAAAAAAAACTGATGTCCTTCAAATGCAAGGAAACAAGGTGGTTTATATCACATTGTCGAGCTGTAAGTCAACAGGGCTGATGAACCCTAATTTTTAAGAAATAAAATGTAACAAGCAATTACACTTTGAAGGTGTAGCTTGCAGGGTCAAGTCACTAATTCCAACTTCTCATGGAATCATCTAGTTGATGGTTGCCTGAGTTGGTGACTGAATTCTCTGAGATTCTAAAACAACTTGGACTTGTTTGTTGCTGCGATAATGTCTGTGATGAGTAAGACCTCATATATGAGAGTCTATGAAGTCTTTGTAGGAATCAAACCCAAATGTACTAATTTCTGCCCAAATTCACACCTTATTTTCCCTAGTTCTGTTGTAAGTTAGGATTTATATGACTCCATATGTTAGTGTATAGGATCAGGTTAGGACAGGTCACTTTACCTTCTGTCTTTTTCGTGTTCCTTTGAATATTCGCCACTGTACTGTGTTGCATGCTGGTATATTATTTTTTTTAAAATAACACCGTGAAATAAACGTGAAAACAGCACAGTGTTTTACAGCTATGGAATGTCACCAATTTTAGAAAACTCATTCAAAAAGAATGTGGAACTCAGGGGAGAGCTGGAGGCATTCTACTAGTGGGGGGTGGGATTAACCCCAGGCAAATGGCTCAATAATAAAGCGGCCTAAAACTCGAGCAATACTATCCAGCCCCGTCCAACAAGCATTTACAGAAAACCCACAAAGGGAGCATCCATCTATATAGAAAATGATGCCTGAGGACCTATTTTTTTTCTATCTATCTATCGATCTATCCATTTATCTTCCTACCCACTGTGCCAAATCCTTTAGTTGAGGGCCACTAAAGTCACCACCAAGGTCTTGAAGCATTGTTCTCTAGGGCAAGAAAATTCAGGAAGAACAATGTTTGTTTCAAACTTTAATTCATTTACAAGCAATAATAAAATAATAAAAAGATTCTATCTCGCTTGGGGGCCCTCTTTGGATTTTTTTTTCTGGACCAGACTGCCCAGCCTAAATATGAAAATGGTGCCGAAATGGTACAGGGTTCTTTCCTCTACCTAGTCAACAGCTGAGCTGAGACGCCAGCTCTGTGCTATTATGTCTGCGTTGTATACTGCAGTGACGCTTATGACTTACAATAGCTGTATTACCTACAGACTACGGAGGAAAGAAAGTGAACAGTGAGGCGTCAATTTATAGCTTACATCTTGATGTGACACATCTGTAATGGCTCGTTTATATCCACACCAGTCCCTTGTCAGACAATAATACATCCTAGCTATTAAGATGTCCTTTTTTAACTAAGTTCTTTTCTTGACCAATGTAAATCTTGTTTGAGCTGCAAACTACTAAAGTGATGCTCGGTATTACTTTAATCACTTTTAATTTTTGTGTATTCAGAAAGTGTTCTATCCAATGCCTCACTGCTTCCCATCCTGCGGCCATTAGATCCACAGGAAAATTGCCTGAGATACGATCTGACCGTGTCCTTGACAACCACGTCCCAATAAGTGGAAAGTTTTAGATTTTAAACTTTCAGATGCAAATAAACATAAGACATCCATGTGTGAAATGGAGTTTAATTGCTCGAGGTGTACAATGTTTTCGTCTTGCCCAGCTAGTCCATCTTCGTACACCAAGAGACGCGTCGCACAAGATAGGGCATCTTGAAAACCTCGCCTGCTAATCTGACAAGGGTCTCACTGGGGCTTGGAGTGGCCCAGACTGCGTCACTCCGAAAACAATTCAATAAGAAAATAGCACTGCGAATTAAATTAAAACTCTTCATGGTAATTACTAGCGAGACGAGATACAGGAAAATATAGATGTAGTTATTAAAATATCAGCACAAGAAGAACTCCGGGTGGAGGGGACAGAACAAAAGTTTTCATTGAAGGTTTGCAAAGGTATGTCCGTGTTACTGCTGCAAGGAAACAAAGGAGTTTCTGAACGAAAATAAGAACACAATAGTAACAAAGAGAAGGATAAATACCACTTACAATGATAAAAATGAGCAAGTGGTAGGAAGGTGACAGAGGGTACAAATAAGTAATAGGAAGAGACAAAGGAACAAGAGAATGTAAAGAAGAAGGAGAAATTAAACAAACGGTTTCTAATTATTCATTTTTATCTTTACCTCCTAATCGTCCCACAGCTGTTGGTCTCTAGGGCGCACACGTGACCCCCCCCACCATACCCGGGAACTTTCCAGTTTTGACCCGGAGATTGCCGGGTGAAGCAACGGTTCTCTGGTTCTGGCCGCCCATTTTCCCTTGAATGTTGGGGTGTTTCCAGCAGACGTGGACCAAATTTGTTGAGCTTTGGTTTATATCTAAAGGTCTTATACAGTTTTAGAAAGTAACTTTGTACACTTCACTACCCAGTAGCACATAGGCTTTGATATTGTTCACTTTTATTCTGAGTTGGCACGTGTCAAATTGTTGCACGTGGCCCCAGGTTAATACAACTGATTTCATATAATCTACTGAGTAGAAACAAACAGCACAGTAGCTGGTCCTAAAAAAAAAAGGCAAAGGTCATAAGGCAATCGGAACCAAATAAAAAAATATAAGGAAAGCATTTACATGTAAGATCTCTGAATTAATCAACATAGAGCACCTTGAAAGCAGATCAGGACCCAAGGAAAATATTCTAATTTGTAACATGTGTTCCTTATGATTAAGGTAACTAAAACTTTTTGTAAAGAGCAGGGCCCGTGAACCCCAGGGCATTAAATACGCCGATAGAATGTAAGATTCCCGTTTCCATACTATGCAGCGCCAAACAGCTATGTTTATATTAATTATGTCATAAAGCAGAAGTGAATTGTTTAAATGTTGAGTACCTTCATGCTATTAAATCAAGCTTTCAAGTTTACTTAATACAATCATTCCATCACTTGATACCCAGTGGTAAGCCTGATGTCTGTGTGTGGGAAAGCCGAATGCCAATTGACTGCATGCTTCTCCATTGAACCGGGCATTATCATTAATGGAGCCGTCGGAGTGAAAGCCTGGCTGCCTGTGTAGAGGGACATTGTCAGCCTCTGCAGACTCCATCGAGACAACCACTTGATGAAAGGTCTGGCTGAACGCTCCCGGTGATATCATAAAAGGACAAGTTTACAGAAAAATGAAACCTAAATGTCTTGTCTATATAGTAAGTGTTTTTATAATTAAAGTTTAGAAACATGCTTTCGTTTTTGTTTTAAGGAGTTGCATACCGTTGACCTGTTAAAATATGATTTGTCGGAAGCAATGTCAACTTCTGCGCTGATGTAGACCCCGATTCCCTGTAGGTCCTGCCGGCATTTACTAATATTCTTTCTACTCCTACTAAAAACACTTCGGTTCACAAATAAAAGCAGAAATATTTTTCTTTCTCTTTGCAAAACAGCATTGTAAGCCCAGAAACAACACAGAATAGGTTGTTGGTGTTTGTCACCCACAGCGGCCGGGATCACCTCTGTTGAATGTCAACGCTGCCACTTTTACAAAATCCCCTCAAGAGACTTGTCATCCCTCCCCGCTTTAACTGAGGAGATAGGCACGAAGGGCTTTAGTGACGGGGAAGGAGGCGGAGGTGAGGTGCCATGTTATTTGAGGAAAACTAACTTAAGGTACTGAGTACTGAGAGGTTGAATATAAATGCACCTGAAAACAGCACTAACAACGTAAGGTTTATTTATTAAAAGTTAAGGATATACTTAACCCCTTCCGGACCGGCATTGGCAAACTGCGTCTTCCTTGAAGATCGCAGGTTTTTTTTTAATATTTAAATTCCGTGCTCGTGATTCGCTGCAAAGCGATCACATGCACGGAATTGATGGGGAGTGGCTGCTACGGATCGCTGGGGACACCCAGCGGTCAGTAGCAGCTGCCCCTCGCGATCTCAGCGTCCATAGCGACGCTGGGATCGCGCATCTGGTACGTCCCGGTCTGCGGGTGACCTTTGACCCGGAAGTACCAGGTACGTGTCCCGGTCTTGAAGGGGTTAAACAAGTCAAGAACCAAAATGATTTTCCCATGTTATTTGACATAGACAACAGGACTGGATTTTCAGATATCCGTAAAAACAAATTCTAAAAAATAACACACATAAAAAAGTAAAAATAAAATGATTATCGGTTAGTGTCTGGAGCAACGTTTCCTTATATATTATACTGTAGATGCTTTCAGAAGATTGCATTATGTGAAAGCACTACGCTGACGGAGAGAAAGGATTTCAGCAGCTTTCATTTTAATTCAAGCAAGGGATTCTGAGACAACACGACAATAGCTGTATTCTGGACGTTGTGTGTCTTAGCAGCACAGTGGGAAAAGCAGGATATGTTTTACAGAGGGTAACAAAACAAGATGTATCTGTGAGCTCCCTGGTATATTCCAGGAGGTGAGAGAGAATATAAGCAACACAAGGTCTGGCAAATCTGCAGAATTATATAGTACGTGTGTTTATAGAGAGAGCCTGTTTTGAACAAATTTGGCTTTTAGCTGACTAGGAAACGTATACTATAGGGCTATATTACCAGTAATCCTGTGCTACACCTAAATAAAAAGTACAGTGATTCCCTGCGAACTCTTTAAGGCCCTTACTGTAATGGCTTGGAACTTTGAGGGCCAGTAGAAGAGTGTTCTCCAATTCTCATTGGAGTCCTGCACCTGTCGTTCCTGAGCAGCCATTCTAGGTCATGTGATCCGCATAATCACGTGCATTGATGTTATCTTGTACAATTGGCTTTAGGTTACAAAGCAACCTTTGGTGCAAAGGAGTTGAATTGTGAAAAATCACGAAAGTCATGCTATTTTCTGTCGTACCTTTTGGTTATTGAAGGGGACAAGCAGAGGGTGAAAGTTGTTCTGAAACTCTTGCCTGGCTTGTTTACTAAACTGAGAATTCTAGGGTAAACATTTTTAGAAGGATCAACTTAAATATTCAATAAAATCCAATCAGGTCTAATTGTATCCCAGCCAGGTACCTTGGGCCAAGTTTCAATGTTTTCTATGTTTGAAAAAATTTCTTTTTTTGGGGGACCACAGCTCCCATAATCTCCTGTCGGCATCATAAATGGAAAGGGATGGGTCATTGTAGTCCTACACCCTGCCTGTGCTAACTGTTGGCTAAACCTGGTCTACTCTAAAGTGGTGGTATTCAACGCCAGGTATCGGGTGGCTCAAACAGGTTACAATCTTTGAATATACCTAAATCATTAAAATACTTGTCTTAAGGTAGGGATACACTGAAATCCTGGTCTTTTCAGCCCTCAAGACCTGGAGTTGAGCACCCGTTGTTCTAGCGCATCATGCTTTGGCTGGTATCTTCTTCATGCATGTTATCTATATTCCAGTCTTCCCCAGTGTTTCATTTCTAAAGACAAACTCAAGGTCAAATCACCACATGCAATCGTCGGAATGGGTTTGCTGATTATGCTTTTTGCTTGGGATTAACTTTGCTAAAAAGGGATCCATAGTGAGTGTCGTAATCAGAAATCCTCAAAATGTACACTTGCTGAATAGATGCCCAGGATATTCAGTCCGATTAAGTAATGAACGCTTCTTTTGTTTCTATAACCTCTGAGGAAGCAAAATAAAAGCAAAAGTCCAGAGAGTAGCTCTAAAGGCCATGTTTGCAGGAAGTGAAATGACACGTGTTATCCTTCAGTATGTAAGTAAACAGACCCTGTAAATGACAATGGCTTAGGGATTTATATTGTGCACTTCCGCTTTCAGTTTGTTTAAACAAAAGTCTCAGGCAAAGCTAGACCTTTGACCATCTAATTCACTTATGATTTGATTGAAAACCGTGGTAGCACAGTATGTGTTATGTCCCATCATTTATTTCAGTCTGCCGTGTCTCTGGCTTCTCAGCACCGTCTGCTGAATAATAATAATAATAATAACAATAATAATAATAGTAATGTAGTTACTGCAATAAATCATAATATATAAATAAGTATATCAACCATATGGCACAACACAAATGATTGCTAGTGCTGAATTATTGACTTTCCGTTGTAAATGTTCTGGAGTATAGCACATAATAGAGATGAAACCTAATGTTGACATCAGGCTATGTTTTACCATTGATAGATTACGAGGCCATTGACATTTGCAGATTAATCATTATCAGTATAGCAAGTGTGATTGAACCATTTTTGGTTATAGCCTCTTCATCATAGTGGGAAACACGAATCATCAAAAGAGATGACTCTTAAAATGAACTGGATAGTCATATTTGAAGATTTAAGGTGAGGCATTGGAGAGGTAACCACCTTTACCTTACATTGGCACTGATGATACCTAAATATATAGTACATTCTAGGTGTATACTAAGTTGGTGTAAGGCAATTAACAGACGGGCAGATGGACAGCTTTAGGGCTTATGTATACCTATTGGCTATGTCAACATTTCCTGAACACTGCATATGAGCTGCAGCAGGAGAGACCTAGTGCCACGTAGAGGACCCCGTTTCAGTACGTGCTGGTATGGAAGAAGCTAAGGATTAGGAACATTTGGAATTCTGGATGTCTGTTCTTTGAAATTTAGAAATATTACTCTGGTCTACAAATTGTTTTATCATTTTTTATAAACTTTTCTGGATCAAAAAGTAAAGTAAAGTAGTAAATGTTTTTACATATATTTTGTATATTAATTAGGCATTGGAAACTTCCATCCTGATTTTCACCTGTTATCAAAGTGTTATCTTGAATAACTTGTGTACCAGCTGGCAGTATGTTAAACGAAAAACAAAAACTGTCTGCGCGTCTCACCTTAATAAAGTTGGCAACAAATAAATATATATATATTATAAATGAGAGGTTATATGAATTGGCCGAAGTATAATTAAGCTCACGCCACGTCAAGGCACACTCTCCATAGGGTGAGAACCTACTCTCACCTCCTACATAGTGGGCACACAAAGCAGCTTATACTGCTACCAAAACCTTATTAATGTGCTGGGGGGTGCAGACAGTTTTTGTTTTTTGTATACACTGTATTTACAACAGGCTCACATCTGTTTGATAGGCTTCATTTTACACATTTGTATTATTTGAGCCTGAGCCTCGGACCTGAGCCTGAGCCTGGGACAGCCTAGCACACCAACATTTTTCTTTTCCCTGCTAAAATATGGTGTATAGATCAAATTGGTGTGTGATTACGTGGGTCTTGCAAGTCTCCATTATAACCCTTGGAGATTAGAAGGAAAAATGTTGGCAATGTAGCATCAGATGGAGATGAGAACAGCAGATACAGGTACTAAATGGATCTGCTTCAGTTATACTTCAGTTAAAATTTGGATGAGTACCCTATGGGGTTAAACTCTCTCTGGTGATTTGGGAAGATTTACAGGGACTACTGACTGATTTACTGACCCGGAGGTTAAAGATTTGTAAATCTAAAGGTCATTGGCTCAAATGGTGGGGTGACAGAAGAAGAGAAAACATAGATTTGGCCTGTACTTCTTCAGTGTTTACCTACTGAAGTAGATTGACCCTAATTAGCCCCTACTCCAGACTTTCTTCATTGTTATACCAGCTATTAAAGTGAACTGCCTGTGTGACTACATGTGTGACAGTCCCTCTTTGGGACCCAAATCCCCCTGGCCCTATTTCCCAGGAGCTCAGAAGATTTGATGGCCATTACAGTGTCCTCTAGAACTTAAGCCACATACAGTATCTCACAAAAGTGAGTACACTCCTCACATTTTTGTAAATATTTTATTATATTTTTTCATGTGACAACACTGAAGAAATGGCGCTTTACAATATAAAGTAGTGAGTGTACAGTCTGTATAACAGTGTAAATTTAAATAAAATAAATGTGAGGGGTGTACTCACCTTTGTGAGATACTGTATAAATGTCTTTGTTGCATAAATAGCTATCCGTAGGTCCCAATGTCTTGTCTATCCTTTCTACAGCGCTGCCGAATGTTGTGGTGCTTTATGAATAAATAACTGAAGAGGCATCATGTGTTTCTGCGAATTTCAAGATTTTCAAAATTGACGTGTCCACAGCTTTCCATAAAGATCATAAATTCTGTTTTTCTGTTTGCCAGTATTTCACAGTTTATTTCTACTTTATGATATTGGTGACAGAATATGTTCAGTTCAGTCTCTGCAGCCAGAAGTACGGTATTTAGAACCATCTCTTTCTGCCACAAGGCCACATCCTGTGTTCACATGTACGGAGTTGTTGGTATGGTCATTGAAAGCTGTTTCATGTAATTGTGATGTAATTCCCACAGACATATTAAAAGAAACCACAAGTATGAAAATATCCACCCAACCATGACTCTGCATTTCCAATTATATAATTTCTTTCTGATGTGCCAGGATATTTCACCTGTGGAACAAAATGTCTTTTAAAAACTAAACGCAATTTGAGGTCAAGGCAAACCAGTCAGTATAAATGTGGCCCGAGCAGCTAACCTTCTCCAAGAAAGTCTTACATACTGTCTACATGGATTACTAACTTTTTAATAATATATTTATCAATATATATACCACACATCATTTTAAACTATTTGAAATAAAAGGTGTGTGTGGCATTTTTTCTTACATTTGAATAATGAAGAATCCCAGCATTCGGATACCCAATGAGCATCTAACATTACTATATTACTGGAGCAGAAATTGGCAAATGTTTAGATACCCAAAGGGTCCACTACCTCACAAAAGTTAAAATCTTTTATTACAAATGTCTTTGCTATATGGTGAGTGCCGTCCATATGGGTAGGCATCTGTCTGACAGTATCCCATACTGCTGCTCCAGAGGCAGATCAGGTGGAGCAGTGTGTGGCTGCCCAGTTGAACTCTACGTAAGCATAAAAATGTAATGTGCAGCCGAGCATATCCAGTTGTCGGCCACACTTAAATTGTCAGATAGTGGGCTATCCTTAAAGTGCTAGGGCTGCCTCGTCATCACCAGTCTGGCCCAGGGCAGACTGGCCCTCTCCTACAAAACCAGTCGAATTGCACCATTGTGCTACTTAGTGCTGCTTGTTCCTTCTGCTAGGCAGTGGCATTTTTATGACAGGCAATGCCTAAAGCCTGTTCCAGGGCAGCAACTCTTATACCTCCCGAATGCGAATTGCCAATTCCTATTGAGGATTCAGATATACATACAAAGGGCACTGTTGTTCTTTATGTAAAACAAAACAAACAAAAAAAATAATAAATAAAAAAATGTATATATAGATATACCGTATATTCCGGCGTATAAGACGACTTTTTAACCCCAAAAAATCTTCTTAAAAGTGGGGGGTCATCTTATACGCCGGGTACTTACCAAGCCGGAGGTTCCCACGAAGCCACCAATCTCTCTAATCACTATGCGCCGGCTATTGATGCCGAGCGCAGGGATGCCGTCATGTCCCGGCGCCCGGCATCAATTGCCGGCGCGTAGTGATGAGGGAGCAGGGAAGCCCGAGGGCTGGCACTTCAGACCTCGGCTTCCCTGCTCTCTAATCACTACGCGCCGGCTATTGATGCCGAGCGCAGGGATGCCGTCATGTCCCGGCGCCCGGCATCAATTGCCGGCGCGTAGTGATGAGGGAGCAGGGAAGCCCCAGGTCTGGCACTTCAGACCTCGGCTTTCCTGCTTTCTAATCACTACGCGCCGGCTATTGATGCCGAGCGCAGGGATGACGTCATGTCCCGGCGCTCGGCATCAATAGCCGGCGCGTAGTGATTAGAGAGCAGGGAAGCCGAGGTCTGAAGTGCCAGACCTCGGGCTCCCACAACAGGATGGAAGAAAGAAGACAGAAGATAAGGTAAGAGATGGGGAGAAAGGGGGGAGAAATATATATATGT